>VZRE01000130.1:517778-793248 GCA_013396775.1 Cephalopterus ornatus | reverse complement strand
CCGGGGGCCGCGTTCCGCCGCTCCGCCACCCCTGCGCGTTCGCGCCCCTGCGCCGCGGCCGCCTGCGCGAAGCCCATCCTCAGCCGCCTCGCCGTGCCGGCGCCGCCGGCAGCACCGGGGGACATGGCTTTGCTCCGGCTTCTTCTCCTCCTGCTCCTCGCCCAGCGCGGACCGGGGGTTGCCGCCGGCCAAGGGCAGGCGGTGCGCGGCCGGGAGCGGGCGTTCGGAGGGACGCAGTCTATTTACAACCACATCAAGAGCCGGGAGCCTCCGCCGGCCCCGCGGAGCCGCTCTTCGGAGAGCACCATCTTGGCGCAGCGGCTCGCCGAGGAGGTGCCCCAGGACGTGGCCTCGTTCCTCTACACGGGCGACTCCCGGGAGTTGCGGCGAGCCAACTGCTCCGGGCGGTATGAGCTGGCCAGCCTCGCCGGCAAGTCGCGCTACACCTCGCACCCCTCCCTGCACGGGGCCCTGGGCACCCTCACCCACGCCACCAACTTGCTCAACATGATCCTCCAGAGCAATAAGTCGCGGGAGCAGAACTTGCAGGAGGACCTGGAGTGGTACCGCGCCTTGATCAGGAGCCTGCTGGAGGAGGACCCCAACATCTCCAGGGCAGCTATCACTTTCAGCACGGAGCCTGTCTCCTCCACTCCCCAGGTTTTTCTCCAGGCTAGCAGGCACGAGAGCCAGGTTCTCCTGCAGGACTTGTCCTCCTCAGCTCACCGACTGGCCAACGCCTCTGTGGAAACAGAGTGGTTCCACAGTTTGAAGCGCAAGTGGAGGCCTCATCTGCACAGGAAGGTGTTAAACACGGGCCCCAAAACTTTGGAGAACAGCTGGAAGAGGAGGGAGAGCTTCGCTGCTGATAAGAACCACATCAGGTGGTCCTCACCATACCTGGAGTGTGAGAATGGGAATTACAAACCCGGCTGGCTAGTGACTCTCTCAGCGGCTTTCTATGGGCTGCGGCCAAACCTCATCCCCGAGTTCAGGTAGGAGGAGTTCTGCTTGCTTTCTGTTGAGGAGTAGGGGTTTGGTTCTGCCCCCTCCTAAGGAAGGTCTGTGTCTCTGGAGTGACCGGATCAACCCCTGCCGCACGGGCTGCTCAGTCACACCGCAGGGCAACCTCAGGCCTTCCTATTGAGCTGTTACCTTCGTGTGCCTTAGGGAGCTGTTGCTCAGTAAGAGAATCTATGTCATCTCCATCTGTAAGACAACATTTGCGTTATCTGCTCCCATGGAAGCAGATATGCATGTGGGTTATGTTCCTGGTGTGCGTGTGGTGGGGAGAGGAGAGCAGCAGTTGCTGTTTGAAGTTTTTTTCTGCCTGCAAGAGGAAGATGTTTGTTGAGGTGTTATTTCTTAGTATACTGTGTAATTAAACCTAGCTTGACCCCAGCTATGATTTTAACCAGCTTGGAAACATCACCGCTGTGCTGGTAAACTGCAATTTCTGGTCTCCAGAGTGCATCCACTGTGGGGTGCTCAAGCCTGGTCAGTGGTCAGTACACTTGTAGGTAAATAAGTGTTGGTGATGGCAGTTCTGTCTTAGTGTATGTGGCTATAACCTGAACCGTCATTAGGAAAGCATTCCTTAGGACACTCCTGGCTACATGTGTAGCTGATACCTGGAATATGTAAAGATTTGCTTATTTTTTATTGCTGTTAATCCCGGGACTTTGCACTGGGCTGTGACTAGCAGAGGGGAGGATATAAAAAGGCTCTTTCTTGTATTTTTGTATTTTGACAGCAGAGAGATTTGCTCAAAGAATGAGAGCAACCTGTGGGGTGCAAGAAGCCAGGTTTTCCTGCTGGCAGTTCTGTAATGGGGTTCAGAGGAAGCTCTGCCATTGGGGAATGCCCACTGCCCAGAAGGAGCTGACATTTGTCAGAGGATGAGAGAGGAACACAGAACTTGCTTTGTGCTATGAGTTAGTAGTAGGTAAAAATAGATAAGAACACAGCAGATGCCAAGGAGGTTTTGCCATACCTAGGTGATGAGGCAATAGTGTCTGTGAACACTGTTTTTCTTGGCTTAGTCTGAAATCCGGTGGGACCAGAGTGATGTGAATGCAGTCATGAATCCTTAGAGGTGAAAAAGAAAATCTGTTGAGTGGAGAGTGCTTATTTCTCTACTGAATTGCTTTTGCCTTGCAGTTTTCACGCTTATGGGGATGGTAGGGTTGAGGTAAAATGAGCTCATCTGTAGGCTGTTTGTTGCTGAATTCCTCTCGAGACCAAAACCCAAGAATAGGTCTACTGCAGAGCTCTTCTGGACCCTAGGGGGTACAGAAAAGTTCAGGAAACTTCTCAAAGGTCTCTGAAATGTGGTGTTTAACACTTGATGGACTTCTGGATGTGGGTGGAAGTTAATGTAGGCTGATATTCTCTTGTTGGGTACAGAAGTTCGCAGAACCTGCGGAACCACCAGGCTGGAGGTGGGGTGGCAGCCACAAACCAGCTATCTGAGAATGTAAATTTTGATATAAAGCATGATTCAAAGAAACTTCAATCTTGACTTCAATGAAGAGGAAATAAATGCATGTCTAAAGCTTCAATCTGAGCTCTGTGCCAAGATCCTGTGATGTCAGAAGGCATCTCAGTGGTGTAGGTTTCTGCTGTGGTAGCTTTGGTGTGCAGGATACACCAGGTCCCTTTTTGGAGTAACTCAGGCCAACCAAGGCAACCAGTAGATGTCCTCCTGGATGCAGTAAGAGCACTGCCTTCCCTGCCTCACCTTCCCAGCCTCTGTTTGTCACATGAGAGTCACTTCAGTTGAAGAAACAGAATAACCTGTTATAACTCTGATACTTCAGAAGGCATCCACTGAGCTCATCTAAGCTTGGAGAACCACTTCTTATTTAGAAGATCTTGAGATGGAGTATGCTGTGCAAGTTCTAAGTGTTGTGTCATAGAATCATAGAATCAGCTGGGTTGGAAAAGACCTCTGAGATCATCAAGTCTAACCCTTAATCCACTACCACCACAGTTACTAGACTATGGCACTAAGTGCCACATCCGGTTTCTTCTTAAATACCTCCAGGGTTGGAGAATCCACCACTTCCCTGGGCATCCCATTCCAATGCTTGATTACCCTCTCTGTAAAGAATTTCTTCCTAATATCCAACCTAAACCTCCCCTGACAGAGCTTGAGACTGTGCCCTCTTGTCTTACTGATGGCTGCCTGGGAGAAGAGACCAACCCCCACCTGGCTACAACCTCCTTTCGGGTAGTTGTAGAGAGTGATGAGGTCTGCCCTGAGCCTTTTCTTCTCCAGGCTAAACAACCCCAGCTCCCTCAGCCTGTCCTCTTAGGACTTGTGCTCGAGTCCCTTCACCATCCTGGTTGCTCTTCTCTGGACCTGCTCCAGCACCTCAAAATCCTTCCTGAACTGAGGGGCCCAGAACTGGACACAGTACTCCAGGTGTGGCCTCACCAGCGCTGAGTACAGGGGAAGAATCACTTCCCTGCTCCTGCTGGCCACGCTGTTCCTGATCCAGGCCAGGATGCCATTGGCCTTCTTGGCCACCTGGGCACACTGCTGGCTCATGTTGAGCTTCCTGTCGATCCAAACTCCCAGGTCCCTTTCTGCCTGGCTGCTCTCCAGCCACTCTGTGCTCGGCCTGTAGTGCTGCAGGAGGTTGTTGTGGCCAAAGTGCAGGGCCCGGCAGTGTTATACCCAACAGTTAGGACAAAACTAACGAAGTTTTGTTGTATCAATAGAGATGAGTTGGTAAGCATTTCTAAGAAAATGGGTCTGTATGTCTTTTGTAAGTATTAAAGAAGCAGGTGGAAGAAGTACACTTAGAAATATACACATGCATATATTCTGCCAAGGCTAAATGATAGTTCCTGTGTTCCTAGTTTGAAGTATGTTGTATGAAAGATAGGCTTCTAATACAAACTTTTTTTGGGGGGTGGATGTTGAGAAAATAACTTTACAGCTACATAGGAAATACTAGACACAAAATAGTCGTTTTCCAAGATTTGTGGTTTTTCTTAATATTTGCAGAATGTTTTCTATACTTGATAGGTACACAGCCTCAGCATGCATTCTTAAGAGGAAAAATGGTTCCAGGTATAAGCACGCAATAGAAAAATGTAAAATCTAATGTAGTTACCGGAAAATTATTGTGAATCACTGTAATGTGCCTCTTGAAATAAGCTTTATTTCTCCTCATCACTAGTCTTTGAGTGACACAATATTTTGACTTTAAATTCGTGTTTAAGGCCTGTATGATAGGACAGTATTTATTAACCTCCATCTTTTGAAAAATCTACATTGGTTCTCCAAACAAAGTATGTTTGAACCATCTCTTAGGAAGATTTTAAATCATTGGTCAACTGATTAATTAATGCTCCTTCCATTTAATAATCTGATACAAGGTTGTTAATGGTAATTTAGTGCATGCCACTTTAATATTATTCTAGCAGTTTGTGGACTCTGATTGCTCATATTGCGTTTATGGCAAGGGTAAGACATGTTCGGGAATATGCTATATCCATGGAAGAGAGTTCTGAAAGATTACAAAAGGAAAAGCCATTGCTCCTTCTTCTTGGTATCTCTTCTGTGGCAGCAACAGATGGTATGTCACATGGTGTAGCAGTGGAAAGAGTTTAATGAAGGCAATACTAATAATTACTACTGGCTGTGTTCAATACATGCTACTACTGCACTGCTGTTGTCAATGGCATTCTGAGGGTGCAGTAAAAAGCAGCAAGCTTTGCTCTTCACATTGTGAAGGGTTATAGTGCTTTATGCTGGAGGATTGTGAGTGTTACATGCCAGGGGGGCTCTTGCAAACAGCTTACTGTCTTCAGTTGCACCTCCCTCCCTACCAAGAGATTGCTGCTAAACTATGCAAAGTAAAGGCCAAGAAGAGAATATGGTTGTCTAAGTTGTCGTGCCAAGGCCAACACTGTAGGCCAATACTGAGATGAAACAGAGAAACCAAAGACAACTTCATTGTGCTGATAAATGTGCAGAAGCTGTTGAGGCCCAGTGGGACCACATTATTAGCCCAGTACAATGCTAAGTTAGCAGTGCTGGCTGGCTGCAACTTCTTAGCAGTGCTTGCAGGTATTTTGTTGTCTGCATTTGCTGGTCCTTTGTCCACTCAAAGTGCAGAGAGAGAACATTACTACCTGCTTACAGGATGCAGTGCGAGCTCTCTTTCAGAAATGAGGATCCGTGTAGATTAGAAGTAATCACTTGATGTTAACCATCTCTTCTCCTTTCTTAAGAAGTCTAAACTGATGCAGTTTGCAGCTGGAATTCACCATCTAATGTGCCTAATCGCTCCTCAACTCTAGTGCTGCAAACAGCAGAACATGATAGCGTTTGTCACAGATCTTCTGTGACCTTTCTCAGCTACTGCCTATCATATGATGAGAGTGAAGAATATTTCATGGCACGTGATGACCTAACTGGCCTCTTTGCAGCCCTCCTGAGAAAGTAGAAAGGTATGAGAAGCTGCATGCTGTAAATATAATTCCTTCTCTAAAAGTGTTTGCTTGGCCCCTAGAGAGGAAGTGGGATGTTTTCATTGCTTCAGCAATCTCAGAGATAAGCGGGGAAGATCACTTCTTCAGCTGGAAGAAAGATGACCAAGTAGTCAGCCACTAGCAATATACAAATTAAAAAACAAAAGTCCTGGGTCACTAAGTCAGTCCTCTGCTGTTACAAGCCCACTCAGTGTCATGAGTTGACAAATCTCCACCTTCAAGTAGGTGAGCTTCCCTCTGGGCAACCTGATGGTTGCGTAACTTCTTCTGATTTCTGGTCGGAATTTATTCACAGTCAGTTCTCATCCATTTATTCTGGTCCAGAACTACTTCTTATCTGATGTAGCACTCTTTGCTGATGTTTACTGCCCTGACTTATTTATAGGCAGCAGTCCCTTCTCCACCTTTGTTTGCTAGACTGCACAAACTGGCTTTCTGTAGGCTCCTTTTATAAGCTCTCTGTTGCCATGGTCCTTCTTCTCAAGTCTTATTCCCATATTTCCTGAACATGGTTAGTCAGATTCATGTGCAATGTTTCAGCCTTGTGCAATGACATCAATTATCCCCAAACTCTGATTAATGAATTGCTGCTTTTGCAGTTCAAAATGTTCTTGTGTGTGCTCTTCTCGTTTTCTTTAATGTCATCTTGTAGTGTGTCAACATTTTGGGAACTGGTCATTGGTCTCGCACTATTTCCTGTCTAGTAGGTCAGACTGTCTTCAGGATACAGGGGCATTGGCATTTTTTTTCCCCCTTCCACTGTGCAAATTCTTCACCAAATCCAGAACAGTGTTTGCTATCTTTTTTTTTAAGGATTTTGGGAGAATGCAATGGAATAATATCTGCTTTGGCAGAAAGGTACTCAGTCAGCAAGCTGAGAAATTTTTGTATGATTTTTATTTTATTTTGAACGGTGTCACATTCTGGAGCATTTACAGATAACTTCATTCTGAAGTTTTGCCGGATCAAGTGTTGCATCTTAAAATTTTCTGTGTTCCAGAAGTTTGCTAGTTCTCTCAATTATTTGGAAGGTATTCCTGGATGCTAAGATAATCTTTATTGCGCAGTTAAATTGAGCTGTTTCTTCCCTAAAGGCAGTGTAATGTAGTGATTCCCACTGTACTATTAACAATGACTGGGACCACTCTGTTGTTAGGCTATAATGGGACTCTTAGTTAAGGAAACGTTACTGAAGGTAGATTAAACCATGGAGGTAGAAGTAGGTATGACAAATATGTAATTTCTTAGGGATTATACATGATTTCATATTCTGCTAAATATTTCACAGCTATTAAATTGCTTGGTTAAAAAACCCAAACACAGACATGAAGTTGTAAAAGTTACAATTTTTTTTTTGTTTTAAACATGGTTTAATTTCTTCCTCTAGCCCCTTTTTTTGGTTTCCCCCAGTCTCTCTTTAGTCTCTGTACTGAACCAAAAAAGAAAATTAATTTTAACTGTTTAAGGAGACTTTTTAGTTTTTTGTGACGTCATACATTAGTTGCATAATCTAGAAAATACTTTAAAATGGTGAGCCTAACATATTTTTTTTTAATAACATGTCCTGGCCCTTAACATGATTGAATGTGTGGGTGGATTTAGAACAGGTTTTAAAAATGAAAAGGAATAATTTATTTCCTAGAACTTCTGAGAGTCTTGGATTTATATTCCTGAAAAGTTGGAACAAAGAAACTTCTTATGATTTACTGTCTGCTTGTAGAAATCCCCAGTATGCTTTAAGTATTCTCTAGGCAATCAATTATGTCTCTGCCGGCATCTTTCATATGAGGTCATGGATAGGGATAGAAAATTGGATGGTGATGAAACACAGGAAAGGAACAATAAGTAGGGATTTCTCTTTTTAGAAACACGATTCAGCTTTTTTCAGTATTGGAGAAACAGAAGCGGGCCTTTGAAGAAAGAAGTTAAATATGGCCATGAGAGCCTTGAAACACATACTGCATAAATGTCTAGTCATGTAGCACGTGCTAAGTTGCCATAAAAGGAACTATTTTTTTGGGTCAAACTGCTGTTTCAATTCCTCTGTTCTCTATCCCTGTCCCCTTTGGGCTAGACTTCCAGCACAGCAGGTTATCAAAGCTCTTTTGAAGGGGGTGGACATGTGGCAGTCCTTACTATCCGAGATTCAGCCCCAAGTCTGCCATCTATTCTATTTGTGAATGTGGGCTGAGGTAGAAAAATGTTCTGGAAGGTAAGGAAAAAAGCACTGCTGTGTTAGGTCAGATGAAAGGCTTGCCTAGCCCTCGATCCAAAAGCAGCTTCTGGCAGGTACTTAAGGAAAAATGTAAGAGCAGAGGAAGTGCCGAGTTTTCCTATCGTGGTTATATCCTATTTACCAATAATAAGCAATTAAATGAATTGGTTTTCAGACTGTTTCTGAATGGGTGTTGATATAGATTAAATTGACCTTCATGATTCTAATTTACTTTTTGACACGTTTTTGTCTTCTGCAAAAGTTCGGTGTTGTATTCCATAATATATTTATATATTCTACAGTATGTAATTAGTATGGCTTCCATAATCTTCTGTTTTTGAATTTGGTTCATGAGTCTAAAACTGTTGGGACATCCCAAATTCTTGAATGAACACTTTTCAAAATGTTTTCTTTATTGTATTCTCTCCGTGACAGCCAGATTTAGTTGTTCTATACTGTTCCTTGAGAACCTCTCTTTCCCCTCATGGATAGTAATGGGAACATTCTTAGTAACTAACTTGAATTTGGCTCCAAGACCTTTTCTCATAGGGAGAACCTAATGTAAGTGGTACCCCACCATTACTGACACCTGGCATTCCTATATAAGGTGATGCTTTGTGACAGAGTTAAGATGCTAGCAGCAACTTAAGCATCCTCAAGGAAAAAAAAAATCACTGCCCCTCTGGAGTATCTAGGAAACTCTCTAAACTGGAGGGAAACCCCCAGAGAGGCAGCACTGCACGCCGCAAATATGAAGGCAGATTGAAATAAGTCTTCAGACAACAGAAGATTCAGCTTTAAGTATTCTGCCTTTGTAGTACTGTTCCAAATGGCCTAGAGGGATTTTCTTTGCAGGTGAATCCTAATTCATGTGCCCACACTGCTATGCATTATTCTTCACTTAAGTTTATTTTTAGTGAAAGCTGGTTCTCCTATGAAAATGTGTGTTGAAAAGCAGCAGGCATGCTGTGGCTGAGGAATTAGGCAAGTCTTTCTCAGTCCTGTTAGTTTGGAATTAGAGGTAACTGTGTGACCAGGTCAAAATTAGATTGTATATAATGTCCCAGTATCCTTTTGTGAATCTGGCTGGATATGCAGAGGTAACAATTTTAACAGTGTCTAAGTGATGCAGAATCCTAAATGTTAACTTTCAAAAGCAGCTTGAACCTGCAGAAGCTGCTGTTTGTCTGTAAGACTTAATAGCTGAAAGTAATTTGGGAATTTGACATTTTTGTGTGCTCAGTTGATGGAGAAGCCTCAGGTATCAGTATCCACTATTTGAAGATTAATATTCTTGAAAGTGTTAGCCTCCAAAACGAGAGTGGTCAGAAAAGGCATCTGTCCTGAAACCTTGGGTATCCTAAATACAGTGGGCATTTGTCTAGAGGGGCAGGCATTTGCAGATTTGGGATGACTGTAGAGAACTTGTTTTTCTTATCTCCTCGTTTTGGGGCAAGGAGGACTTATGAAGGACATGTAGGGCTGAATGAACATGGTAGCAAGAATCTAAGCAGCTGCTTAGATTTGGGGGATGATGTCTGCTTCAGCGTGTGATAACCATGCCTTATACCTTAATTATGATTACTTGCAGTGCTTACAGGTACAAAAATAAGTGTACACACTTAGAAGACAAACTTTGCTTGTTTAGCTGAGCTGTGATGGCCTCTGCCAAAAAAGCTTTTGAAGATCTAGAGGACAAAGATATTATTTATCACCATTTAAATGTTGGCAGGCTATCATTCTGTGCAGTTCTGGCTTAAGCTGACTGGGGGAAAGAGAACATGCTCCTTCTGCTCTTTTTATGATGTAACAGTAGAGGCAAGAAAAATTATTCTGTAGATAGAGGTTTTACAACGTGTTGTTACAATGAAATATTATAACTACTGAAAGTATCAAGATAGCTAGTAGGTTGGGAAAATAAGCTTAAATCAATTTCTGGCACAGTTTTCAAGGCAAACAGCATGCCAACAAACAGTGGTACTGGAAATAAAGGCAGACATTAAAGCCTCTTAAATCAAACCTCTGACCTGACAAAAAATCCTTGATGACATAATTCTTCAATGATTATCTGTTATGTACAATTCAACTAATTCTTTCTTAACTACATGTTAAACATGAACATGCAATCCTTAAATATATTTTTTCTTTTTTTGAAAGGACTGAAAATCGTGGCAGGAAAAAATATTTATAAGGAGATTAACAAAATATACTTACCTGCCAGATGGTCCACAATTACCAGTAGTATTGTTATTAACTTATGGCTGTGGCTTTGGTTCAGCCAGGCAGCGCTTCAGTGTGGATGAATGTGTTATGCTGACAAGCTGAGTCTACTCTTATACCCTTGATATTTGTCTTGATTGCTTCTATCGAGATAGCAACACTGCTATTATTCCCAATTAGTTCAATAAATGTAACACAGGGAGTCAGTCCGTATACGTTCTAGGAGGATGTATTCTTCCATATGTTCCATTTTCCGAATGCTGAGTCAAAAATAACTGAAAATGTGGGTGGCTAAACAGGCTGTGCCAGCTACTGTATTAATCACAGATGAATTTCAAAAATATATCATGTACATATTAGTGTACTCTGTGTGTAATAACCATGGGGTACAAGTCTGAGGTGGTGTTTTAAAATGGCAAAGCATCCCAAGTGAACGCAGTACTTCTACTTGTTACCACCATGATGCTTTCTGTAAATGCCACATGTATGCTCAAAGAAAAAGAGTAATGTGCATCATAGGGGGAAAAATTGAAAGCCTATGATAGATTGTAACTGTTAGAGATTGCTTTTGTGATCCTACTCCCGGACTGTACTGTTTCTCCTTGCTGCAGATTTTCACCCCAGAAATTTACAAAGCTCTGAGAAAAGGGAAAACCGGAACAACCATATTAGAAGTTCAGGTTGTGAAGATAAAGAGTGTGGTCGAAAAGTTTGTATTGAGTTGATGAAGATTGTATTTTGTGAAAGACAAACATTCTTGTAAGAAAAGTTTTAACACAAAAGGACAATAGGACTTGTCTTGGCAAGTTTGCAGATGATAAAAATTGGGAGGAGTGGCTGAGAGACCAGCTGTTTGTGTTGCCATTCTGGAGGTCTAAAACAGGCTGGAGAAATGAGCAAACAAGAACCCGGAAGTTTGGCAAAGGGAATTGCCAACTGATGCACTTTTGTAGGAGTAACCTCATGAACCAGTACAGGCTGAGGACTTTTAAGGACTGGAAAACAGCTTGGTGGGAAAGGCCTGGGGGATCCTGGTGGACACCAATTTGACATGAACCACCAATGTGTGCTTGTGGCAAAGAAGGCCAACGAGCACCTGGTCTGTGCAAGAGTTTTGCCAATGGGTTGAGGGAAGCGATCCTTCCTCTTTACCCAGCCTGGTGGGGCTCCATCAAGAGTGCTTGTGTCTCCTCAGTACAGGAGACGTGGATGTACTGAAGCAAGCCTAGTGAAGGGCCACAAAGTTGGTTCAAGATTAGAGCATCTGACAGACAAGAAGAGCTGAGCGAGCTGGTACAGTTCAACCTGGAGAAGAAAAGGCTCTAGGAGCATTTTGTGTGTATGCAAATAGCCAGTGAAAAAGTGTAAAGGGGAAAGAGAGAAAGACCTTTCTCAGGCTTATTCAGTCAGAGCACAGAAAGCGCAAGGGGCACAAACTGAAATACAAGAAATTTAATTTAAATGTCAGAAAACTTTTTTTGACACTGTGAGGGGGAGGTCAGTCAGTAGATCAGGTTTCCCAGAGCTGGTGAAGTCTCCATTATTGAAGTTATTAAAAAACCCCCAACTGAACTGAGTCTGCTTTGAGCAGGTGGCTGGACTGAATGATCACAAGAGGTTTCTTGCAATGACAGTTGCTGTACGAATCTGATTTTTGCATCTATTTTGAACAAAGTAATTGTGTTAAGGAGCTTTCAAAGGATACAAGTTACCTAATCAATTCCGATGTGAAAAATCCAGAAGTATGCCCCTTTCTTTTCAGTACGTGGCTCTGTGTTAAGATGCTACCCTGATTTCTGATGTTTGTCCCACTAGAACATGCCATGAATTCTTCAGATTGCAGTATTTCTGGTACAAGGCCACACTCAAATGCTTGCTCAGCGTGCTTACTGACCCTAATTCCTCTGGCACGTGTGTGGTCTTTCTTGCAAGTAAGGTCTAGGTAAGTTTCCTTTTGAAAACACTTATATCATTTTTTACTGACACTGTGCTCCTACAGGGCTTCCTTGTGGTACCACAGCAAATTCTTAAGGTCTTCTCTCCTAGCAATGACTAGTTTGCTCTTCATTTGCAATCTGTACTTCTCTTTGCAGAAGTGTTTGTAGAAGGAAAGGGGAGTTTCCTCTCCTACCAGTTAAAACCAAAATGTACACAAGGGAAAAACTTTCCATATAAAGGAAATAAAGACCTTCGCTAAGGTGCTTGAAAGTTTCTCAGGTGAATGAGTTGCAGTTTGAATAAGGTTGAAGCAATATTGCTTTTCTCTCTGTATAAATGGACCTGTTGGGATCTGCATGTGACCAGATGAATAATTGGCTACCTCTGCTGCTATGAGCATCTGAGTCAGGTACCTTCTTACCAGGTTAAGATTAAGTTTGTAATCTGCTGATATCAACACCTTAAAGACATAATCTGTGCAGTATGGCAGTTTTTCCTCTTGAGGTTATTGGTCACCTGGGACATGGAAAAACCAGTCCATTGGTGTAGAAGTATGGGTTGAGCATTTCCTGGAGAAGCTGTTGTTCAAAACAAACGTACAAAGGCACAAAGCGGTAAACGAAAAGTATGTAAAAATATTGTAAAAGTGTAGTGTGTGCTATTTTAAATTGAACTTGCTAGAACCAGCACTTAAATATTTCAGATAACTTCTAATTGTGCCCGGCATCAGATTATTTAGGTTCTAGGCAGGAGACTGAGGGGGATGAAGTGTTCCTGTTCTATCTAGCTTCCGATTGGCTATCTTTCGTAATTTTCTAATGCATTCTTCTTCTGATCACTTAAGTGATGTGCTTGTGTTTCTCCAGTGACTGTATAGCATGTCTGAGGAATGCCCAAATTTAGCTGTTGTGAATACTTAGTACTTGGTGTTGTACTGGGGTCAACAATATTGTCTGGTTTTGACCACGCTCACTCTTACGCCTGTTCTAATTTCGTTAGTAAGCATCCTCTCAAATATATGGCTCTGTAGATAGGTTATTATTATGAGATTTGATTAAAAGAGTCGACACACTTTGAGGTGAGTGATGTGTTCTTAAGATAGAGGTTGGGCCATGTCCTTGTTAGTCCACAGCGTGAAAGAAGGGATGATGATGTTTGTAGTCATAGAAACTCAGACTTGTGGAAACAAAAAATTCTATCTAAAGTGGCTGAAATTACTGACTTAAAAGGAATGGTACCCTAGATTTAAGAAATCAGTAGAGAGCATTCATCCACTATGAGTGAGCTTGATCTAGCAACTAGAAGTTGCATATTGACATTTTTGCTAAGTCCGGACAGCAACAAAGCGGTCACAGATAATGTGCTCTCACAAAGTGATGCTATAAATGTTCTACGTCCAAAGTCATTCTGGAGGTTATTTTAGAAAGAATATCAAAGTCTTTGAAGGATTTTTTTTTAAGATCTGAAACTTCAGCCTTGCAGCTTTTTTCTTCTGGTAATTTTTGAGTTGTTTATAAAGCAGTGTTGGCCTTGACATTGGTTTGTTAGCTTTTCTTTCAAAAGAATTTTTGAGGGAAACTTGATGAAAACTTGAGTCTTCTTGGCATGGGACTTACACACTTCAGATGGTCTTTGAGGACCTGTGTGTGTAGGAAACTTTTTTTTGGCTTCACAGACATCAGTGACTACTGCTGACTCGTGCTGCTTTCCGATGTTGTATCAGGTTTTATACCAGGACCAGGTGGCAGAACTGGGGGAGAGGGTTTGGATGCCTGCTAGAGGAGGATGCTGAGCTGCAGAGGGGAGGCCTGAATGTCCTCAGATGTTGCAGTGTCTCTGGGGAGAATACAGAAAAAGGCTTTTGCCAGTTATTTTAGCAAATGGGGTTCCTTGGAGCAAAGGGGAGGAGGTAGTTGTCTCTGGACGGGGAGTGAGGTGTGGTACCTTGTATTTAGAGTTGGCTAGCAAGGTTGCTGCCTCAGAAAAATAGTGCACGTCTTTCATTGTATTAATTTTGGGTCTTTGCTGCATTGTAAAATGTGAAGGGCATTGCATTGTTTGAGCATATAACTTGTTCTTAACTTCCACCTTACACAATGCATTGGATTTACTGAGCTCTTGCCATAATACATCTCAGTAAAGTCTAAAATAAGAATGTGTGTCTGTGATCATGGCTTGGGGAGCACAAAATTGGTTTTAGACACTTCATCAAATTCCGTATTTAAAGGAAAGATGTGGTTCTGCTTTGCAGGCTACAGCATCGTAAAGAAGTTTAACCTATATCTGGAGTTATGTTCATGGCTGTTTCTCTCTCTTTTCAGAGGTGTTGTCAAGGTGGACATCAATTTGCAGAAGGTGGACATTGACCAGTGTTCGAGCGAGGGGTGGTTCTCGGGGACGCACAGGTGTCATCTCAACAATTCTGAGGTATGCCTGTCCCTAAGGCACTTCACTTCAATCTTTCCAACTCGTATAAATGTTATTTATTTTATAGGTCTTAAATGTGGTTTGTAGGCTGAAGAAATCTTTCTGTGCGAGGTGTTACGGTATGCGTGAGTTTCAGGAAGTGCCTGCATTTTAGAATTATTGGTGTTAATAACTTAGCTTCTGTTTCATTTGTGGAGAAATAACAGTTACAGGGGAAAAGAATATTACCAATGAAATGATTTATGAGGTTCTGCTTTGCAAGTCAAACAATTATTTTGTGCTCAAAATGAAAATAGGCTTTTAATGTCAGTGTCACTTTTGCTTGGACAGCTTTGCAAAATATGGCAGAAGTTGCTCAAATGCTAACGGTAATTTAGTCAGATAAACATGGTCTTTTGATAGAATGATACAGAATAACAGGCAGAATTGGATACTGAAATTCTTTCTTAGTAGTAATGCCAACATTTTGACAGAGCTGACTAAAATGTTTCTGTTCATCTCCTTCCTGCTTCCCCTTTCTTCTGAAGGTCTGTGTCTGACTCCATCTGTCAGCGTATCATAGATCATTCAGCCTGGCCAGTCATGTGTTCAATGAAACTTAAAACAAAATACATTCAATGATTCTTCTTATTATGGCATGTGAAGTTGTTTTCAAAGGCACCCATTTGTGAGAAGTAGGCAGCTCTTGCACTTCTGTGCTTTCAGAAGGGACAGTAGGGAAAGTTGGCAGTTGTCTACCAGAAGTTGAGAGATGTTTCCCTAATTTGTTGTAAAATGCCAATTTATCAAAGCCAAATCTGAATTTGGGAAAACAGTTGGTCTTGGTGAATTCAGCTGCTAACGTTTTTGACCAAGAACTCAGAATTTTTGTGAACATTAATTTTTTTTTATATTTTTCACTTTTATTTTCAATTTGATTATTTTCTTAAACTTGAAATGGGAAATAAGGCAGTCTTTGATACAGACTAATTAAAGATTAAATATTTCTGCAAATGGAGAAAAATGTTTTTCTTTGTCAAGTACTTTTTGACTTCTGAATTCAAGGGAATGGTTTTTAAGTATCTCATGTTTCTTCCTAGAAGGAAGTATTGTTTCCCATGTGATCTGGTAAACGTTGTTTTTAACATATGATAATTATCTTGAATGTGATTATATACTTTGGCAAGTGCTCCTTCTTTTCCTAATGTCTTTTGAGCAAAATTTGTCAGCAGAGGGATGGGACTGTGAGTTGCATCTCTCTCTGCAACCAAGAAGAAAAGGGGAAAAAAGCCTAACCCTATGAGAAGACTAAGAAAAAACAAGGCTAAAGGAAAATGGAAAAAAATGAAAAAAAGATCAACGGTGGGATCACCTGGAGGTGTTAATAACATGGGTAGGGAGATGAATGCCACTTTGTGAAAGGCTTTTCAACTTGTATGCTTTTCAACTTCTCCACAACACTTACTAGACTGTTGAATCAACAAGGTTGGCATGGCTAAGAGAAGAACATACAGGTAATAGAAACCTCCCCCAAAATGAAACTTGCATGCAGGGAGTGCTTTTGCTTACTGCACCTGAAGAGGATGAAAGTCCTTGCTTAATAAGAGTGTGCATGGGGAGTTGCTGGAAACAATCTGTAGAGAAGCTTTTTCTCCTTTTATCCTATGGTCACTGCTTTAGGGGAGTTCAGTAGGTAAAGAAAAATGTTCTTTCTTTATGAGCAGGTCTCTTGTGGTTTAGCCCCAGGTGGCAACTAAGTACTGTGCAGCTGTTCTCCCATTTCCCCTGCTGCCAAAGCTATGTGGAGGAGAATTGGGGAAAAAGTGAAAACTCGTGGGTTGAGATAAGAACAGTTTAAAACAAAGTAAAACATAATAATGCTAATGATAATAAAATACACTACTACTAAAATGATGGGCAAAAAAAGGAAAATAAAACCCAAGAACAACAAATGATGCTCTTCCCAGTTTCTATACTGAGCATGATGTTCTGTGGTGTGGAATATCCCTTTGGCCAGTTTGGGACAGCTGTCCTGGCTACGCATCCTCCTGGGTTCTTGTGCACTTCTTCCCTGGGTGAGCATGGGAAACTGAAAAGTCCTTGACTTAATGTAAGCATTGCTTAACACACTGATGTTTTGTTTGTTGCTATCAACGTTGTTCTCCTAATGAATCCAAAACACACAGCACTGTAGCACCTACTAAGAAGAAACTATGCGAGCTGAAACCAGGGATAGTCTCAGGAGTAGATCTCATATGCTGCTCTTTGTACTTTGTTTCATCGGAATTTAGTATGTGGAATAAGGGTAACTTACATAATTGTACAACAATGTTTTCCGCACGGTTTTCCTTATAAATGCTAATAAAATGATACTCTGTATGCTCTCTTTTATCTACTTGGAGGCAGATGCAGAAATCTGCTGATGCTGGAATGCTCTGCCCCTGTTTACAAAATCTGTCTGCAGCTGAGTAAGGAAGAGAATGGAGATCTCTGGACTTCCAGTTCTGCTTGAGTTAGACCCTGCTTGCTCTCTGTAGTTTTGTTAAGAGACTTAAGTATTTAGTGCAGCATAGCCTTTGTGCAGACAGCTTGGTAAAGCTTTGCCATAGTGAATTTCTGCTTTGGCTCTGAAAGTCTTTTTACAGCATAGCCCATACTATGTGGCTGGGCTACCAATGCCATTAAATCTAAGGCATAAAGCTCAATATTTCAGAATATTTCAATATTTCAGAAATACAACTCCCCTCTTCCCTAATGCTATGAAAACATAGCTAATGACTTAAGGAATGGACAAGAGGAAAAAATCCCCCTCAATTTATGGATTACTTAAAATGCTTCTTTACTTTGTCTGCTATTTCAGTTAATTTTATAGTGGCTAGAATCTGCTAGGCACAATGCAGACAAATTCCCCTATATTCTGTGCTGTTCTGAAGCGTTTGTTTTCTAAATAAAAATCAGTTGAAAGGAGGGAGATGGAGGTGCATTACAGTGAATATAAGCATATGGTAAGCCAGTGGTCTGTATGTGCTAGACAGAAAAAAGGGAAGGAATGGATGGGATCCAACTTCTACCAGAAAATAAAGAGGCTGTTGTTGAAAATACTGTGGTGCCTTTTCATGGTATGCCACAGAATCATTAGGACATGATGCTAACTGTGACACTGGGATTTGTCTTTGGGAAGGCATCAAGAGTATCCTGTGATGGAATAGTTATAGTGCTAATCCTTTCTTGAAAGAAAAGTAGCGTCTGGTTGAGGAATTAAAGAATATTATGACTCAAATATGTAAAATGCTTAGACATACTATTCCTCCTTAAAATTCCATCTCTCCTTAGGTTTAGGTGTTCTTCCTTAGGATTGGTGGCTCTTAAATGTCTTGCTTTTATGTATGGTGCCCTCAAATTGAATACCAAACAAAAGCAGCCTCAGAAAGCTTTGGATTTCCCATTTTTAATTTGACTACTTAAATTCCTGATACATAGTCAGTTTTTTTCCTGATTTTTTCTCTTTTGTGGACAGTACACCCTCATTTCATAGCAGCCTAGATGAACTGGAAGAACAAGAGTGAACTCCTTTAACCTCAGGATAACTGGAAACTGCCCAGTCTAATTAGGAAAGAAGTTTAGTAAGACTAAACACAGGAAAGCCAAACTGCAGCACTGGTTAAAATCTATTTCAGTTGCGACTTTTTTTCCCCTTTTTTTTTTTTTTTTTTTAATAATTGTATCAGCCAAAAAGAGGCTGATGCTCAAGTGTTCTTTTTGTGACCTGGAGGAAGAAAGGTCAGCTCATAGTGAAGCATGGAGAGCTGCAATTCTCCTTCCTGCCCTCTAGCTTGATGCTCAAATAGAAAACAGCTTCCCCAAAAGCTATATGGGCAAGAAATTTGGATTCTGTGGGACTGCTAGAGATGAGGCATGTAATATCTGCAGAGTTAAAAACAGTCAAATTGGGTAGACCATAAAATAATGCAGACAATTCTGAAATTAACAAATGTAGAAGAAGTGTAGTTGCCCAATAACAAATCCAGAGTAATTTCATTGTACAGGCAATGTTGTACAATGTACTGTCAAGACTGGTTATGGAAGTAAGAAAACAAGCATTTTTACCCTGTTTGAAACCCTTGAAGTCTGTTCTTTTATTATATTGGATTTCTTCTCCGTACGTGCTGGCAGCAGCTGCTGGCACTTTTAGTAACAACCTTAGAATTCTTGTAGAGACACCAACAATAAAATCAAGGCTGAGGAGCATCTGAAGAAATCAGCTGGTGTAGCCCATTGAGCTTGGCTGACTGCTTCCAACGAGCAGCAGCAGTCTGTGAAAAGTGGCAGTGGACTCCACACTGTTCCCCTGTCCTTAATGAGCCTGCCAACAGCTTGTGATGTGAGGCAGGCTCAGCTGACATCCCTTTGGGTTTCAACAGTATTCCACAAATGACAGTGTGCAAAAATATCCAGAGGAAATGAGGGAGGCAGAGTAAACAAGAAAGCTGCATTGCTGTCTGCATACAGCGTCTGTATATCTGTGTTTGTAGAAAGATGCATAGGCCTATTGTGTGTATTTATTCTGCACAAACACAAAGCCAATTGAGAAAGGAAAACAAATGTGCATTACAGCCAAAATCTTTTTTGCATTGTTTAGCAAAACATTTGGGACTATCATATTTTATCATTATCATACTGTACCCAGTACTACAGACAAGCAGCTGAAAAAGGGGGAGGCGGGGGTTGATTAAAAATAGAATTGTAATAGGGACTGAGTTAGAATAGAAGGGGAAAAAAACCCAAAGGCTTTCCAGGTTTTTCAAGCAAATGCTTTTCACTGCCCTTGTCAAAGTGGAAATATTAATGTGCATAGTCTGGGAGAGGAAGCATGACAGGAGATTAGCATCTGAAGTCCTAACCCAGTGGGTCATATCCAGTATCATCGTTTTTGCCTATTACCTGCATGTATTTTCTGTCTTGTCTGTTAGGAAGAGTGCAGTCAGAATGAGAAAAATGTGAAAGAAAAGTGAATGGTCTTATGGAATATAGTTAGCTTCTAATTTGGAAACAGTCATTCTTGGAGCTACAGATTGCATCCAAGATAGGGCAAGAGAAGTACCCAAACCAGAGTAGAAAGGTGTATGTCAGGATATATTTCCTCTTAAAAGAAAACATCTTTAGTGATAGAATCCAAATACTAAATGCTATGTCAACTCATGGGGTGAAGGGGAAATCTAAGGCAGAAAGGGCAGTGGCTCCTTTTAGTATGCAGAGAAAGAAAACATAGCAAGCACTTCTGGGATTCAGGAGCAGAAAGGTGTATCTGTTCTCTCCAGCTGATCGCTGCTCACACAACCTGGGGTATTTGAGAGCATGCAGTAGACACAAAGAACATTTTGGATGCTATTTTAAAAATAACTTTGCATCATCTGCATTCATGGGAAAAGTCCCTTTATGACAGTAAACCAGATCTAATCTGGCACTCCCCCAGACACTGTTACATAAAATAAGGTGGAGGTTTGTCAGAGTTCTCAGTGATAAACAAGGTGCTATGAAAACCAACTTTCAGATTAAGGAAGAGCCAGGTTGCTTAGCTACAGCATTTTTGCTTTTAAGAGAAAAATTTTAAATGAGACTATATTTTGCAGGAGCTAATCTTGGTTATCAGTGTTTTCTTCAAAGGAGAAAACCTTTGCAACAATTTCTTTCATCCTAGTTAGCAGTATTAACTTTGAGCATTTAGATTCATCTGGGTCAGTTCTATTTGCTGCTGTTTTCCTCCCCCAGAATTAAAACACGAAAAGTGGTAGATGGTTGGCTGAATGATGTTGTCTGTCAGAAATTAAAATAGCAGGGAGGTATTTGGTTTATCTTGCATATGACAGGCAATGGTAGCATTGTATCAGTTCCCATTTCTTTTGGAGCTATGCCTACAGTTTTGGATCTTTCTCTGCTTAACAGAGCATCCTGTTAGACAGTGCTGATTAGCTGAACTGATGCTTCTTTCCATTGTGTTTGGGAAGGGGAGAGGTGAGGCCCAGAAGTTTAGTTAGCTGGTGGAACATGAACAAAATATATGTGGTGGTAGCAAAGGGAAAGTCTCAGAGAGGGGTGTACTGGGAGCCACAGAAAGCCTTGCAGCAAGGAGCCTGGGGACAGTAGCCAGGCTGTACTATTCTCTTGGCAGACTGGCTGTGAATTACCTTTCCCGGATGTGAAGTGACAGAAGCTGTATCAAATCCAGGCATAAACAGAGCACGGCTTCATTCAGGACTCTCATTTGTTATTACTACATTTAGAGGACTGTACGATATCTGAAAAATGTATCTAATAGCATTAAATACAATTAGATATATGCAAATAGATAAATATTTGATTTCATTTCGATTTCAAAGCATCTGCTCCATTCTGTGAGAGATTTGGATACACTTATTTTGGAAGAAATGCAAGTACTCCCATATCTTATGAGGTAAAATAAAGACTATTACCACCATCTTAGAGCCAAGATGCAGAGGCAAAATTATTATCTCTGAGCTGATAGATGCCCTGACTGAAGAGCGATCTCCAGGTGTGCAAATTACCTCCTCCAGAGTGGTTTCTGCAGAAAGGTATGACAAGCATGTGAGCAGAGAGTCCCAATGTGCTCCAGCCTGGGCCCAGGCTGGATTGTCTTCAGAATGGGATTTTGGGATGCTTTACAGCGTGAACCCACCCACCCCATACTTGCATACTTAAGGAAGAGTTAAGCATCCTCATATATTTTTGAAGCCTGTGTCTGACCAGCTTAATAATTTGCTTAGTGATCTTGACTTGTGATAGAATTCTGGGCAAAAAGGAAGTCACCTGACCTTCTCTTAGGTAAACACACTGTTGCTACACTTGCTGTCATTGCAAAGGACACAGCTTCCTATGAACTGTGCAGACTCCATCCCTGACTTGCACACTTAGCTATCAGTTTATTCAGGCAATAAACTGCAGAGGATTTTTTGGTTATTAAAATAAGACAATTCTGCTCATGCATACATTCTACAATTTTCTTGAAAAAAAAAAAACCCCAAGGACTTGAGAAACAGTTAACTAATAGAAAAAATTCATTGTCTGTCTTAATTATAAAACAGCTTTTATGAAATGTAGCAACTGTTTTCCTGCTTTTTTTTATACTTCATGATACTTGCACAAGAGGCAAGTTTAATTTAACCTGGAGAAGAAAGTTCATTCCTCTTTTTCTATAACAAATTACAATTAGATTGAAAATGTATTAAAGATCCCAAGATGAAAAACTGGAGAGAATAGCTGCTGAATCTTCATATTCAAAGAAATGTAGTGAGTCATAGTAATAGCTTTAATGGAAAAAAAACTAATTTATTTTTATTTTTGAAGCATGGTTTTATAGCATTAGACATTCAAATACAGTAATTTTTATTGGTGACTTCTGGTAGGAGGTGAATGCTTTTTTGCAAATGAAAAATAACTGCCTTTGGGTTACCTAAGCTTTTGTTTGAATCCCAGTAATCCATATGATTTATTCTTGTGGTTTGTGTTTGCTCGTACTGTAAACTGATGGCTGTGAGGTCATCTGTTCACTGAGCAGGGGCTGGTCTCCTGGAAATTTCTTAGTCTTTACTAAGCTGCTTAATATTTTCTTTTGTTTCTTCCTGACTTTCTTGCCCTTTGCTCTTTTAGATCATTAATATATTAAGCTTCAGTACTAATGTGGGAATGCAGAACATTTGATTTTTGATCTTTAGATTTTTGAATATTACTTTTTTTCTCTGTTTTGGCTAGTTTATAAGCCATTACTGAGCTTCATCATATTACTGCATTTCTTTATCATTCATCTCCTTTAAGGGTTTTACTCTTCTTTCCATCAGTGAAAAAGTAATGAAAGAAAAAACACTTCTTCCCATCATTTTATGCATATAAACTTCTTAAGATAAATAAGACGTTTACTGTCTTTGATTCCTTCTTAACTTACAAGGGATGGTGAGGGAAAGTAGATATTGCCATAGAGACCGATCAGACAATTTTATATTTGTTATACTGTACTGTTTTCTTCTTGCAGCAGGATCAGAATTCCTCTGCAGTTAAATTTGGTCCCTACATTTACTACAACTACTGTTCTCAAGGCAATCAGTTTTCATTTACTTGCACGAAATAGATAGTAGGATTTGCTTTTTGAGCTCCCCTCTTTTCCTCAGAATGTCATTGTTAGGGTTTTTTCACCACTAATTCCATCTAACCATTCTGATAATTTTTTCCTCTTTCAAATATGGTTTGCTAGGGGGAAAAAAGTGTTCATGGAGTGATATAACTATGCATTCTAATTTAAGCAAAGTGAGTCCCATATCTTTCATCTAAACCAGTTATGGTCTTACTGTTACATTTTAAAATACAGCTATCTATGTTGGCTTCACCTGAGAAACAAACTGAGCTATCTCTATAGCTGATAAATTGAATTATTTGCACCCCTCAAATGTTTTTTGTGTGTATGCTTTTATATAAGTATATATTTACAGCTAATCTGTGTATGTGTGCACATGTATGAACATCATATAAATGCGTGTGCATGAACGTCTGTATAGATTTATGTGTGGAGCTGTGATTGACTTGGTCCTTTGCACAGAGGCATTCTGCTAGAGCTGCTTTGTGAAGAGATGTTACAGAGCCTGGGGAGATACTGGTCTTTCTTTTGCACCAGTACAGGCTGCACAGCTGGAAAGCAGCTCTGCAGGAAAGGCTCAGGGGGTTCTGGTGGACACTAAGTTGACCATGAGCCAGCAGTGCGTTTTTGGGGCCAGCAGCCTCCTGGGCTGTGTTAGGCAGAGCATTGCCTCCTCCAGGCCAAGGCCTCCTCTGGAGGGCTGTGCCCACTTCTGGGCTCCTCAGTTCAGGAGTCATAGGTGCTCTGGATGGACTCCAGTGAAGGACCACCAGAATCATTAAGTATTTGGAGCACCTATTGAATGAGGAGAGGCTGAGTGAGCTGGGACTGCACAGCCTGGAGAAGAGGAGGTTTGGGAGATCTTATCTCTGCATGTAAATACCTGATAGAAAGGTGTAAAGGAGACAGAAACAAACTCTTCTCAGGGGTAGTCAGTGACAGGACAAGAGGCAGTGCTTCAAACTGAAGCAGTAATTGAACTCTTTTTTTTTTTTGATTAAATTGTGAGGGTGGTCAGACACTAGAAGAGGTTGTCCATAGATATGATGGAGTCTCCATTGTTGGAGATACTCAGAACCTGAATGTACATGGCCCTGGGTAACCTCTTTTAGTTGAGCCTGCTCTGAGCTGGGGTTGGGACTGGATGACTTTCAGAGATGCCTTCCAGGCTCAGCTGATGTGTGATTTTGTGGTCAGCTGCTCTTTCATCTTTCGCATGATTCATTTTTGCTGTCTGATTTATATCCAGAGAGTATGGTATTCCCTTTTGAGCTTTGTGTTTCCACTCTGCTTTATTTACACTTATGTCAAGACTCTCTTCCACTGCCAACTGCTTTTGCTTATCACTTGTTTCTTTTAAACTTCTTATAAGTGTGTGAGGATGTGCATGTGAGGTTTTTCTTTGAGAAATCATTTACTTCAGGCACTTTAACAAGTTCAACACTTTTTTCTTCTACTGCAATAGAAGAAATGGAATAAGTATATCCAGATTCTTATGTTTTTATGTAATAGCTGTAAACATCTCTACTTATTTAGTTTCAGTACTTTGAAAGCTAACACTAGAATTTTGAATTATACTGGCTTGCTGCTTGGGCTAGGTTTGAAATATTTTTATCCCTTCATATATATTATCTAAGTATCTAACACTTAAATCTTTGAGTAGAGAGAAGATCTGCAATATGATAGTGGGATTTAATTGGGCAACATATGCTGCATTGTAAAATGTGAGGTTTCCAAATAGACTGAATTAGACTGCCATGTATAGAATACTGCCCTAGAATTAGAGAATTGCTAGGGCTATTCAGTAAGTTGTTATAGGCTTGTTTGAAATTAAGATATTTTGATACTTTTTTTCATCCTGAAATGCAGTGAAGCCAACACCAGCAGTTCATTTTCCTGAATCATTTTTAAAAGTATTAATTTGGAAATATGAAAATATGTTTCTCAGGGTGCTGCTCTATAATTTGTATAATTTGAAAAACTGATAAAACTTGATAAAAAATGTGCATTAGTCTTAATCCTTTCTTATGAGGAGAAAATAAGAAAAGAACACTTTGAGAGAGTCCTGTTGTATGGTAATGGAAATGGCTTGGTGATAACATTGTGAGCAATTCTAGAAACCTGTCTACCAGTCAAAGCCCCACCAAAAGCCTGGCCTTTTTTGTCTCTTGAAAGGTTTAGAAACTTTTGATACCATTTGTTCAGTTCCATCACTAGTCATATCTGTCTTGTGCAGTTGGATATTCATTGAGTTTTTGAGCTCAGCCGAAACAGGCGGTCTCTCTCTTCCAAGAAAGGAAGTCAAATAAAGCAGCACTCCAGAACTTGTAAACTTTTACCAGACATGATAAAACATCCTTACGTTCCAGTGTGTACAAGACATGGCAAAAATAGGTTTTAAGCATGGGAGAACAAACATTTCCCCTGTAGAGCTTAAGCTCCTGTGTTCATATTGTTCCAGAGCTCTTCAAATAAAATACTGCATTACAGTGGCTGAAGGAGACGTTTCTTGGTAGTTTGGTTATACAGAATTTTTATACAGGTAACTAATAGGATGCTTGTTTGAAATAAATGTTTAAATAAGGTGCTCCAGTCATCCTGATATGAATATTCTGGAATATTTTTGTGAAAAACTCCAAGAATGATTTTTTTTTTTCATGGTAATAGAATGAATTTTAATTTCAAAATTTGAGTTTTCTTGCAGGATAGCACTCCATAATGATGCTTTCTAAGGGACCACTATATCGCTACATAGACTGTGTAATTATAAGAAGCAATTTTTATGAAGTGTTATTCAGCCAGCTCCTTAAGGAAGAAATATTTTTGCATATTTAATGCACATTTCAGTTATGTTTCATTTCCATAGGTGATTGAGTGTTGCTTTTAATTATGCATAAGTGGATTATTCTAGCTGCTTTCTAACATTGTTTAAAAGAAATGGTACATTATAGCAGTCATTTTTGTTACAAGCGTAACCTAAAAAATATTTTCTTCAGTGATTACATGATTATAAAGAGAGACATTTTGCATCTTTGTCATTGTATTGTACTGCAGCAAATTTAAATGTTTCCCCTATTTGTATATTTTTGTTGTAAAACTGCTAGATGGTGAAAATGTTGAAATACCTATAATAATTGAGAAGTCTTTACTTCTCAATGAATTTTCCTTGCATTAATTCTGTATTTAAATTTGCGTGTATGCTACATGAGAAATGACTGTCATGTCTCACAGACGTGGGAGAAGAAAGTTGGTGTGTATGTGAAGCCCTGTGTATGTCACTAGGATCCTGTGGCCAGAGGAGCTATTCCCATACACCAGAGCTACAAGCTTCAACGTCCTACCAAGAAAAGAGTGATGGAAGAAGAGGAGGGCTTGAAAAGCATAAATTATGTACAACAGCTGAATACTTACCTTCTTAGTAAGACTTATAAGGCAAGAATGACACTGTTAACATTAACTCTAATTTACAATGAAAGAACATGTCACTTGTCAATTGCAAACATCAAACATTTGACTCTGTGCTCTTATTCTACTCCTTCAGTTTTCTCCAAAGATATAAACACTGTTACAAAAAACCAATCCTTTGGTTATTGTTATCGTTATATATATTATATATATGGTTTGGTTGTTGGTTATTGTGGTTATTGGGGTTTTTTCCCGTGTTTTTTCTTGCCTTGATTAAGTCCTGAATAATTTTGGGTTGCAAGTGTGAGAATGTTTATAGTTATCTAGTCAGATGATCCATAACTGTATGAGTTCACAGCAATAGCTTTACATTAGGAATTGGTCTTGCAGTCTGTAGCATGCAGACAGTCCTCACTAATATAATTTTACTCCTTGTTTGGTCCTGAAGAACAGAAGCAGTAATCTGTGCGTGGAGCTGCTGACCCATTGTGCTGGCTCTCAGAGCTCCAGTTGTGCTTTATTCTATGACAAGCTTTTTCGAGAGCATCCTCTGTAAAGAGAAATTTTAGATCTTGGAGGGAGAATGAAAGGAAATGGGATATGTTCTTCCCTCTTGCAGCAAAGGCTAATCAGCTCACCGTTCAGGGGATCATTCTCTCTATCACCTTTTCGGGTACTATTGATCTTTGTGTTCAATTTAACCGTCAGTACAAGCAACATCAGTATATGTGAGTATAGCTCTGTGGACATGGTCCAAATCGTTAAGGTCAGGCTGGTTTCTGGCAGGCATTCATTTTGACTTCTGGAGCACCTTTGTGCAGGTTAAAGGAAGTCTTTTGTTTCTTCTTCCTCTTTTTGAAAGGATGTTACCAGTAATTATTTTTGCTTTAATAGGCCTTAGTGCCATAATTGGGTCAATCAGACCCTTTTCTTTTTACCTTCTCCTTCCACCAAAACCCACACCACATTTTGCTTTTTCAGAAAAAACCAACCCTAAACAACTATATAAATTTGTGCTCTTGAGTTTGCTGTCTTTTATTTTAAATTGGAGTCTGTAGCTTAGCTTAACCTTGGTTTTAGATTGTGTTCCTGGTTTTGGGAAGTGTGAAGATGTAAATGGTGCTGTCTATGTGCAGCTCTGCCTTAAATCACATTTTGCTTCTCTCCTCTTTAGACTACCCACTGAAATGCGTTGGAGCTTTGGCTCTTCTTTCTAAAATAATTTCTGATATTTTCTATTATTATTTTCCTATTCTTTTTATTCTCTTACCAGCTTATGTAGTGTCTTTAATAAATACAGTCTGTAAGGCATTGGGCTGAAGTGAGTTTAGAAACTGGCAGAAAGTTTTGTGGCGTGAAAGTGTGTGTGCTCAGGTGCTTGGGGAGCAGGAGGCTGCTGCACCCTCCCTTGGATCGGGAGCTGCCTTCTATTTCTGTGAAACCCCTTCTGGCGGCCAGTGAGGGAGTGTGAAGGTGTAACTGCATTTGCATGTGGTCTTTGTTTTGCCCTTTGATCACAAATGCATAGTGATGCTGAGGATATTTGCATATCAGGATATTTGCATATATTTGTTAACCAGGAAGATCAAGTCAAATACAGTCCAGCCCCTTCTCTCTCTGGTGTTTAAATGCAGACCAGATACCTTTCTGGAAAAGTGTTACTAGCCATTCACATACCACTGGGATCTGGATTGAGATGTTTTGTTTGAACTGCTGTGGTCTGTGTTACATAGGTGGTCAGATTATATCCCTTAATACTCCCCTTTTTTTTAAAATATAGTCAATAAAGTATCAGAAATGCTCAGTCATTTCATCATATGTATCTTTGGTCCTGTGCTCTTCCTGGGGGGCATAACTGGACTGGTCACATCTCTCCCTGAAAGTAGTCTGTAAGAAGAAAAGAACAACTACGTTTTGGATGCGACTCCCAGTTTGGCTTGTGCAGAGGAAGTGCTACAGGTGTGAACTGAGTCAATCTTCTTTAGGATAGATACAAGAAACACCCAGCATTTTTAAAGCAACTAGCACAGTTTGCTCCTTCTCCCCAGATCACTGTGGCCATCTTTAAGGAATAGGTTCAGATTCAGAACAGTGGACATTAGACTTCCTTAAATTTATTTTTTGCTCTTTTTCCCTACTTGTAGTAAGTAGGTTCTCTCTTAAACCACTGCTAGCACTGATCTTGTGAGAATTGACTCAAGAAACTGTGCTCTGACTGAAAGGTAAAGATTACCTATTGGAGGTTGGTGAGTTGTCAAAACATCTGAAGATACTTACAATATATACTCAAAAACCAGTATTTTTTCACCACTCTTTCAAAACAGTGTTGTTTTTATCTTTCTCACTAAGAATTGCTTGTCTCTGTCAGAATGTCACTAACCGACATTTCAGTTTCTGATAGTCCCATATCTGATCTTCCCAGGAAGGGCCCCTGGTATTGCTTCTTCAGGAGAAATGATAATGAGGATGTATTCTGTCACGTGATACTGTGTGCCAGAGTTGCTCTAGTTTTGTGAAGGTGTGGAAACAAATGTTAAGAACTCATCCCCAAAAAATCCCACTTGTACTGGGGAGAAGCGTGATGGATTTTGCATCACAGATACAAGGAATACAGACACATTTGTCTTATTGAAATTGAATGTTTCTAAAAGCAGCTGTAAGAGTTTGCAGTCAAGTAGACTGTATTCAAGCCAAGGAAAAGGGATAGGAAGCTTGGAAACAAACGGCCCTTTCTTATGACTTGCACTGAAAGTATTTCTGATTAAAGCTAACATTTGTTGAACTACTTTGTCAGTCTCTGTCCCTGAAAGGTAGGCCATTAACTTAATTGTTGTATAAGGACGGCAGTTTAAATGTGGGGTTGTAGCAATTAAATTACTGATGCCCAGTTTGTCAATACACCCAAGCAAATTCTGACAGGGAAGCCCTGTGCTATAGCTGTATTATCTGTGCATCTTGCTGTGTGCTATTGCTTTATAAAACCGCGCAGCATCTTCTAGGTCACAATGAGAAGATCCTTTCCTAGTTTTTTTCCCTGTAGAACTTAAAATTGACAACAATAAATAAAAGGAAAGAGATCAGCAGGCTTCTTAGCTAAAAAACCCCCCAAACTAGTGTCATGAAAGATAAATAACAGAAACCTCTTAAAGATGTAATTAATTGCGAGAGTATAGTGACAATATTAACTAAATAAATCAGATAGGGAAAAAGGCATTTTATTAAGTTTCAAATATGTAAACTGAGAAAAAGGCAGTCCTATTAATGAAATTGTTTTTATTAAGATAAGTGAACCATTTTTATTCAGTAGAGAACTATATAGAAAGTTGTTATAATGCAAGTTAGAACCAACTTACATTTTAGACTCAATTTAAATTTTTATTGGGCAGTATTTTTATTGGTAAATCCCTGGGATTAATGTTAATTTTAGATTAGGTAGAATGAAAGTAATGCCAAAGTTTTTCTGTAATAACACTTTTTTTTATCTAATAAGTATAGTTCTGACGTTACAGGAGACCAGGACTCTAAGAAATTTCCGGATGCAGCAGAGCAAGAAGTTGTTGCCATAGAGATGCTGTTGAGCACCTGTAAAGTTAGTTTGTCCACGCAAAGTCTTAGGGTTTTCAACTACACAATATCTGCCCACACTCAAAATTCCTACGTGAGAGCCACTGTAATAGTTTGGGCAGGCCAGGCAGCCTTCTTCAGCTGCTGGACCAAACCTTCTGAGGGATCTGGTGTACTGAGTTTGAAGCACGATATGAAGGACCACAGAAATCTGTGGTAATTTACATTTTGGGATGATAGGAGGACCAAAAAAAAAAAAATCTACTAGGCTTGAAGGGTTATGTCTTGGTTTACTCCTTTCTTACTGATGTCTGGCTATAACCTTTTATGACAGTGGAATAACTTTAGTTGAGAGGCTGAAAATCCCTTTCCTGCTGCAGAATGTTCCAGCAGAACCTTACTGTGGAGGAGCCACAGAGGAAGTGTGACATTTTGGTTTTGAGGTGAATGTCATCCTTTCAAGGGTAGTTTAAAAGAGAAAAAAAAGGAAAACAGTGGGCAGTGCCATATGTACTTGCACAAGTATGCCTACTGCATGTAAAGTCAACAGAAGCTGGTCTGCACATTTTGCTTCTCTCCTCTTTATGGAGCTTTTTCTGCTTGGAGAGGTGTTCAGCTTTTTCTGCTTGAATTCTGTTTAGAACTGAACTGAAAGGGGCATCATTGCCTATGCTATTTTACAGGTGTACCAACAAGAGCTGGAAGTTCATTAGTATTCTATAGCATCCTGTGGCCTTTAGAAGGACATGAGTTTCTGAAGACTTTCTTGGAAGAAGGTGGGAGCACCATTACCTTTTGGTTTTGCTCTGCCTGAGAAGTCAAAGTAGATCAAATAACTCCATTATGCAAACAAGTAATGGATACATTATTCATCTCTGTCGCTCCCCATTCATGCATTTTGTATATGATCTATTTCCTTCCATTTAATGAAGAAGCTAAAAACCCCTTTGTCCTGCACTAAGTAGCTCGTTTTTCTCTTCTTTTTTTTTTTTTAAATTTTTTTTAGTTTTTGTATTTTAACAATGTTCTTACCAGTGCTGTCTCGTAAGAAGTCAAATCAGGGTCAGGGTGTCCAGTTTACCCAGAGTGGAAAGGCTGGAAGTACTTTTAAAGTTCAAAACTCCAGTGGTGGGCATAATATTTGAGACTCGTTTTACTGCTACAGTTGGTAATGGGTATGTAATTTCATGCCTGGATGGAATGAGAAAAACCTGATTTTAGAACTAGTTATCCTAAGAAAGAACCTAACTAAGCTATTGTGTGGAGTGTATCTTGCTGCTTGTTTTGCATACCAGTCTTAGCTTGACAGGAGGACTCATAGACTACTTGCAGATTATTGAAGATTATTATTGACAGGCTATTAAAGGGCTACTTTCTCCTCTTGCATAAACAGGGTTTACTTGAATGTGACTCCGCAGACTCCAAGGAGCTGCTTTGGAGTCAGGCTGGCAAATAATCACTGAGCCTTGCGTTTCTGAGCAATTTCAACCTGAGGCATTGCTCTAGCAAGTGTCACGTGTAAGGTGTTTAGTTCCCCCAAAGTCCCAAAGCATGACTCAGAAGTTTTTAAAATTATTCCTCCTTCCCTTCCTTGCTGTTTTGTATTTGTGCCTATTACCTAATTTCTGTGTTCATGATTTTTCACATATATTCTACACTTTAACTTCCACTCATACAAATTCAGAATCTCGAACTTAATCTGTGCTCTGGCTTCTTTATATGAGACAAAATCAGGTTCATGTTTGTTCAGCCATATTTAGTGTATCATATAGATACCAAGGATTGAATTCAGAAATAAGAATGAAATTAATTTATCTATCTGAAACTAAGTTACTTGATCTTTAAGGAACTTGAGGAGCACCTTTGTCTGAGGTTGTGTGTGTATGTGTGTTACTGCTGAAATTAGGGGGAAAAATTTCCTAGACTTTCTTCCCATCCAGGTCTATAGCAAGACTAAAGTTATGAATAGTTTGAACCAATCAGTATCTAACACTGAGTGTCAAGTGCAGGTGAGTATCTTAAAAATTTCCGGTTCAGTGTTTTAATGTTTCAGGTGTAAATGTTGTTTTGAACTTGCTTTTCCCAAGTATTTTTATGCACTTTGACTACAGTATTTGTCAGTTAATCAGTAGGTAGCAATGTCAATAAGAGGCTTCCAGGGCTTACTCTGTATGGTTGACTGTACCAAGATGGAGTTTTTATTTATGAACCATTACTATAATTAAATTACTTTTTTTTTTTTTTTAGTTTGTTTATTTCCATCAGAAAATTAAAAAAGTAGGTCAAAAAGCTGACTGTAAATATACAAACTGTTTTTGGAACCAGAGCTCAGCTCTTACAGACTTTGAAAGTTCAATTCTCTTGTGACTGATAGGTGCTGAGCAGGCTAAAAGTTTTTTTCCGTAGAATGTAGTGAAAAATTGAGGAATTGCCTTTCTCAGACACTTAATTACAATTATTTGTGTTGTCTTTAGTGGCTGTAGGGTAGTTAGACCTTAATGACCTTGTTTTAAAAATAACAGTGTTAGGAAGAAAGGCTTTGAAATTCTTGTTTCTCTATTAACAGTGTAAACAGCAATAAGAGAACCAGCAATAAAGGAGCCAACAATTAGGATGGCTGTTTAAAGTCTTTCACCCTCAAATGAAGGCTCTGACCTTGAGTCCTTTTGCAAATTACTTCAGGGTCCTCGATCAGACCTCTTCTGCCCGGAGGAGTTGTGGATGCCCCATCCCTGGAAGTGTCCAAGGCTTGATTGGATGAGGCACTGATCAGCCTGCTCTAGTAAAAGGTGTCCCTGCCCATGGCAGTGGGATTGGAACTAGATGATCTTTAAGGTTTCTTCCAATCCAAACCATTCTACGATCAGGCGTACATTAGAAACAGGATAGGATGACTTAAACCTCAGTGGTACTGAAATGCCACCTCAATTTTCAGCACAAGCTTAAGTGTGTTCTTGATATGAAATCTGGCTTGGGAGTGACTGAAGAAATGAGGTCAGTACACTGTAAAACTTGTCTTTACAACACCACTCTGTTTGGATATGTGGGCTACCCATCTTTGTAGTGAATGTTTTTATATATGCTTCCAGGAGAAGACTTGTAATACTGAAAAGGGTTGTTTGATAGGCAAAGATATTTTCAAACTTAAATAAGGATAAAAATGACAAAAGTTGGTCCATAAGACAACTTTCATCTGCCTAGCCCAGGTAGCAGCAGTAGCAAAGAAAGGTAGGTAACACAGAGTTTGGGACAGTTTACACAAATTTGCACATGTCTGTGTGCTGCTTGGTTAAGTACAGGTAGCTGAGTTGTTTCCTGTTCATGCTGAAGACGTGATTTCCCAAGTGCTGCATAAATACATACAGGACACCATACCTCATAAGTAATGTCTAAGAAGTGTGAGCCAATATAAAGAGGAAAAAAGCTGAGGAAAATGCCACAACGGATGGCATAACCTTGTCTGTGGTAATCAAAACGATGTGTCAGCGTTTGTCTCAGTACTTGAACACCTAAGTAATTGAATTGTGTCTGACAGACGCAAAGCCAAGCCATTTTTATTTGAAGGCTGATAAAGGCATACAGAGAATGCTAGGAGTGCTTATATATCATCTAGTGAGCTTGGTGAGACTCCTTAGGCAAGGAAAACCATGTTTGGTGTTTGTTTTGTGATGGGAAGGGACAATTAACAGAGGTTTGGGAAAATCAGAGATAGGTTGAGCCCTGTGGATCTCATTTGTTATCTACTGAGAATCTCTTCAGTCTCAGTTCTCTTGCAAAATGGTATTTTCCCTACTGAGTAAAAGTCACATTTTTTTGACTTGCCAGCCTTGTCACAGCAGTAGAACTGATTATTAGTTTTAATAGACCAGAAAGAAATACTGCAAATTTCTTACTGTTTTGGATTACTGTCTCTACCAGTGAGTGCTTGGTAGAAATAGGGAAATCTTTTTATGTACATAGAAAAATGAAATGATATGTAAATTGTATCCCAGCTCTGTTGTTAGAGGCGTGATGAATATAAATTTAATGAAATACAGGACCATTCCCTTGCACCCTCTGAGAAAGATGCTTGTTACTCTACTTTAGTTACACCTCAATTCACAGGCAGCTCTGCTGTTTTAGTGAGATGATATTAGAAAAAAGTGCTATTTAATTTAAGAGTTGCAGAATCTAGGAGTCCTGAATTCTTTGTCACATAATACAGAATATCTTGTAAAACGTCTATTTTTATTTAATCAGAAATTATTGAAAGCTATTTTCAAGCAATTTTTTCTTTTGTCCTTCCACCTTCAGTCTCCATCTTGGCAGTCCTCATGTTTCTTAAAGTATAGAAACATTTCAGTCTGAACAGTCATTTTAGCAAGGACTGGTATTCACTGATTCCACAGGATTTCTTGCTGAAAAGGGAAAGAGGAATATTTACTGGGTAGTTAACACAGATAAAAGCCATCACCCTCTGCATCCTCATCTTGTTTGGATTAAGATCAGTTGGCTTGCATTGGATAAAGATGCATTTTTCATTAAGGCTTCATAAGAGCCAGAAAAATACATAGTTTTATACGTGTCTTTTTGGCATCTAAAATAATTCATTCCTGTCTTTTTTTTTTAATGAATAGTGATTCTGATTTATTTCTTAGGAGGAATGATTCTTGTCATCCCGGTCACAGTGAACCTTACCTATCATCAACATTAAAAGCAGACTCACATTTTTAACTCAAAAAACGTAAGGGATTCTGTCATCCATTTTTACAGAAGGATCAGCCATATTCCATCAATCTGCTATTACTTTTATTTGAGATAGTTTTTCTCTTGCTTTCAGGAAAGTTTTCCATGATTGTGATCCCTGTACTATCATTCTAATAGACTGCAGCTGATCTTTCACAGTCTCCTACCTTTGGAGAACACCGAGATTGTAAATATTTCAAGGTGAGGCAAACAAAAATCAAAGGTACCAGCTGAATTACTGAGAGAATTAAAAATCTGGGAGTAGTAGCAAGCATAGGGACTGAACAAGATGCATTGTCGTGTTATGTTATTACTGAAAGAGTGTACCCCAGGCTTTGTTACACCTTTTGTGAACAGTTCCGTGCAGTAATTTCGTGAAAAAAGAAGTCAAAAACCTGAGATTCCTTGTGCAGCTCAGATTACCTAGAACTACTTATGAATTTCTGCATAAACTAGGTAGACCACAAGACAATGATTTGGAGAGTTTTTACATTGCAAATGGTAAATGATCTGTTTGGTTGTGTGATGGGTTGTTGTGTGAAAATAAGTTTCTTCTGTATTTAAGTGCATCTAGCTTCAGTTTGTTTTTAATCATAATGTCATGTACATATTTAGAGATAACGTGGCTATCAGCCTTGTCACATCATGTTATCTAAAGGTCTCCTTTATTATTGGTTAACTTCTTCTGCTATAGATATTTGGCTGGTTATCAAATGAAGTTTGCCTTCTTTGTGAGAACATGTTTCAATCTAAACTATTCAGCCTTTTTTTATGATGAAGAAGTAAGTCTTCCTGTAAAGCCCATTTTCTGGTGTTCAGCTCAATTTTATGGATCTTTTTATGGATTTACCCTAGTGTACCACTGGTCCTTCACAAAGTGTATACACCAGGAATGGGCATACATCCCAGAATGTGCTTCACCGTTGCTGAATTCAGAGATGATATAAATCTCCCTACTTCATTATTAGATAGTTTTCCTTGTATTGTATTCAAAGATTATGTTATCTTTTAGTCTTTCAGGTGACTGGAATGTTTACCTGGTAAATTTTCATCACTAATTTCTAATCATTCAAGAGCCCTTCAGAGTTTCCTTTTGCTTATTTCAAGTTCAGTGGTTATCATACCCCATATTTTCTGAAGATCTGAACTTTAATCATGTTCCTCTTTTTGTAACCTCTTTCCCTGACACTGTCCTTCATCTGCTTTAGCTCCTTGCTCCTTTATGTGTAAAATTCAGGTTGCATTCTCTGTGAATCTCCTTAACTGGCTATGGAATTAGTATTTTTCCTATGTTATCTTAGTAGCACTTTTTCTTCATCAAGCCTTCCTTTTAAACAATGGTTTTCCAAGTTTGACTTTCCATTTCTTAGAACAAAAGGGGGATTTTTCTCTATGTTTAAAAAGGGAGAAAATTTAGACTAACTACTATCAAATGCCCCATGGCCTTGACTAGTCCCTAAATACAGAACTATGCCTACATTTATATCTCAGTATGAACCAGCTGCAACCACGAGAGGCCTACTGCTTTCATGGCCTTAAGTTAAAAGGAAGACACATTTATAACACATACAAACCTTACTAATTATTAATAATATGCTGTGCTAGCAAACACAAATGTGTACTCTTAGAGCATTACTAAGGATTATATAGCATCTTGGTTAATAAGCAGATATATGACTAAATACAATACTAGGCTAAATATAATATTAAGTTGGAAAGTTCAGCTATAGGTCAGCTCCAGCTCAGGGGTACCCTCAGCGTTACAATTATTCAGAATTGAAGAATTTTGCATCATCATTTTGGGTAAATTTTTTTTCTCCTTGTAAAAACGGGAAATTTTGGCAGCTGTTTCTGTAGCAGAAGGGTAGTGTAGCCTATTGTACCTCTTTCCTTTGTAGTTTCTGCTTGGCAGCACCAGCAACTGGGGTACAGATGAAGCTTCAGGTCTGTAGTAGCTACATGACGTGTCTAGACATCCCTGTCTAGCTAGGACAGTTCTGAAGACAGAATGTTCTGGCATCCTGATGGAAATGGTCAGGATGTTTTTGTGCCGTTTCTCAGGGCATGAGATTTTCTTTCTGCAAACCAGTCCCTTCCCACACCCCCACCTCCAGCTGCAGCTGTAGGTGTTAAGTGGTTTCTGGGGCTCAGGTGTGAAGTGTAATCACTGAGCTGAGTTATGGAACCTGACCCAGAGCAGGTCCCTGTCCCATGCCGTAAGTGGCAATAAGGAACACAGGGAAAAAAATTACAAAAATCCCAAAATTGGGAAAAAAAAAAAAGTGCACATCTATTTAGTAACAGAAGAAACGACTTTGTAGTCTGTTGAAAATTCCTGAGGTTATTCATTGAAGGCTTGGAGTCCTTCTAAATATTAGCTGTTGCTGTTTTATAAATCTTTCTTCATAAAACTGATTATTGCATATGCCGTGGCCTTTTAAAATTGACAGCACTTAATTTTTGAAGACCTACAAATTAATAAGGCCCAGCCAGATGAACGACCCGTTAAAGAGATGCAGCATCCTGTTCCTGTCTGCTCTGCAGCCTCTATCACCACCCTTTTCTTCTGTTACAGACACCCATAGGCACTGCTCTGCAGTGCCCATGTTTTTCTTCAGTCAGTGTTTTGAAGTGTAGAGATCACAGTAAGTGGTTAAACCTCCTGTCCACTTGAACCATGTAAGATCAGCAGTGGGAACGATTTGCAGGACTACATCTTTTCTAGTGACTTTTCTAGATGTCTGGGCCCGCACTCCAGATAGAGTAGCTGGATCTCTGTTACCCTGAAGATGCTGACCTGCTTCTGTCCTGGGCTACTGTTGGCATCCAAATAAAAAATAAAATGCTTCTCTCTCTTCTCTGTGATACAGATAAATATTACCAAAAGGATAACTCGGTGGGTCAGAATAAATCCTGTATTAAACATAAAGTGAAGACTTTATGAAAAATGGTAAATCCTTTTCAATCTGTAGAGTTAGGACAGTTCTTCATGCTGATGTAACTGTTGGCCTGGGAGAAGCAGGTCTGCCTCTATTAGCACGGAAAGGGTAGATCTATGATCTTTAGAAGTATTCTTAGCTTTTTTAACTAAGTTCTGAGAGTTTACTGTGTTTATATATAGTGTAATATATTTTGCTTGTAATTAGTGACCATTGCTTATGTAGAACCAGCATCAGCATTTGCTGGAAGCTGGATGTTTTCTATGACTGTATTTTTTGGTTATATCTGGAAACTTGCTCACTGATATTTTTAGCTTTTTCTTGTCTATGCACATTTCTAATTTTTGCTCTGTTTTCTTGCTTGTGTCTGAACAGTTTTGTTATTTCCTGCTGGCTAATGGCTTCTAGTGGGAATGGCTGCTGCTGTGGTAATGGGTTTTGATAGGCACGTTTCAAAACTTCAGGAAAGCAAATATGATCTACTTAGGCTGTCACTAAGATAACAGAAGAAAAATAATTCTGTAGAATAAATGAAAGGCTTTTAGTCTTGTGAGGTTTTGTTGCTGCTCTTCTGGAGAAGTCTTCCTAGAACTGATACTCTGCTCTGCTGGGAACAACAAAACTACTAACTTTACTTATTAAGATTCATGTCTGTGATTTCTCTGTGAAAGCCAATGCACACAAAATCCTGCAAGACTGATCAGACTTCAGTACTGACTGAACTGGGATAAAATGTCTCGATTCCTTGTCCCTGCTCAATATAGCACATTTTGTGGGGAAAAAGTAGTTTTCTTCTGCCTCTAGCTGTGCTATAGAAATTGTGAATTGTCCCCTCCTGTTCACTTGCTTGGTGCCTGTCACTTTATAAAGTTCAATCATGCCTCTAGTGAAGCATATCTTTGCCAAGCTGGAGAGTCCCACTCTGTTCAGTTTCTCATGCTCATATACATTTTATCATTAGTTTTTTTTCTTGTTGAGTGTTGTTTTGTCTGAAGGGAGCTGTCAGCTGAGGGTTCCATGAGAAGCACAAATCAGAAGCTCTCTCAGCTTTCTCTATTGCGAGTGGTGCCTAGAAGCGACAAGGCTACAGAGGTGACTTGGCCTTGTCAACTTGGCCAAGTTGTGCCTTGCCTAAGAAGACACCAGGAGCCTCTGCTGACCACTTGGCTTCTGTGAGGTGTTGCCTCCATGTTTGTGGAGGCCAGGAACCGTAAAGGTTTGGCTACAATTGGCAGCAGCTTCTTTCGTGATTGTGGTGTTCAAGGTGTACATCAACACACTGTATTCTAGTGTAAGAATAGACAACAACATAGAGAAGCAATGCCTATCCCTATGGCAGCTGAAAAGTCTAATCCAAGCTACTTAGTGTTTCTAATTTTATGGCAGGTGATGGCATCCTTACCCAAGGAGCAGACCATGGACATGCATGAGAACTAAGGTTAGGGCTGTAGCCTGCCCCCCTCGCCTCCTCGAAGGCGTTACCTGGAGTGATAGGTACCATTGGACGCTGTGGTGGTGGCTGCCTGGTCTTGATGTCCACTTTGACCATTACGCCCTAGCCCACTGGGCAGTACACAGCATATTCTGAGTATATAGAACGGAATTGCAGAATTATTGAATAGTTTGGCTTACAATCCCCCTGCACTTGTTTGCCTTTAAACTGATGTTTAAAAGGCAAATATAAAGACTGGTAATTTCAGCCCTGTTTTTAAACACATTTTTCAGAAAATTGTCTTTCTAGTTTAATAAGAAGTCAATGAAAATACTATTCAGAATACATGTCTGGTGTGGTAAACACCAGCAGAACCCACCGGATAATGTTTGAAAAGCAGAATGTACAATTTGTCATCAAGAATCATTCCCAAATGCAATCAGCTGTTAAAAAATAAACAGTTAGCAATTGAAAATAAATCAAATGGAAAAAAAAACAGAATGAAAAATCTGAAGGTTTCCTAATTATGAATGTCTGGCTATTTTTATTTCCTATTTAAGAGTTAAATTGAATTTTGTGTTGATAAAAGACATAGTGTGACGTGCTCAGTAAATGAATAGCAAAGTGAGATGGTACATAAAGAGGAAGAGATCTTGGATTCCTTATACTTGTTTGTATTAGTGAAAACAGCCTGATTTTTCATTAAATGGATAGAGTGTTGAAAATCAGCTTGGGAATGTGGCTGATTTTGACTGAGGACTGTCTTTAAAAACTAGATGTGATAAGGCATGGCTCTGTATGTTCATATATGTGTACATAACATAACTTGAAAATTTGCATTTATTTTGGAGAAACAATTGCTCAAAGAAGAGTTAATGGAAAAGGACATTTATTCCTTTCCCCAAATAATGAAACAGACAAATGGAGAAACATTAAAATTTAGAATGTGGTATGTAGCATAATTAAAGTGGAGCTTTCTGTTTAAAACAGGTGAATATCTCTTAAACTCAGAGATTTTTAAAAAATAGTTCTGTACAGTATGGACCAGGAGTAAGTAGGGGATTTTGTGTATAGTGTGTAAGAAGTGCAGGGCTGCACTTGTTGTTGGCATGGGAGGAATGCAGGTGGTGGCTGACATCTGGCTTCAAGCCCAAAGTGTGCTGTTATCGGTGCCTTCAGACAGAGTCTGCCTTTCCTAGGCTCTCTGGTTCAGGTCAGCTCTGATCACTGTGTATTCATAGCAGTGGTTACTTTTAAACAGAGTCTACTGTCTGTCTCCCAGGATTACATGACATTATTGGAAGCCCGTGGTGACAAAACCTCTGCAGTTTTGCTTCTTGTCGTAGTCTGGTTATTTTGTCAATACTTTCAGCTCACTTCCTTGGGACTAGCTCTATATCAGTTATATTTCCTAAGTCTGTGCTTATTGACCCTAGCATATTTGTCTAATGGCTGGCTATGTTCACCTGAGAAATGCAGTTGGGAGTTTTCTGTGAAAATATGTTGTGCATTTCTGTTTCGGTTGGGAGTATTCTTTCAGCATTTAGGTAAAAATCTTGTTAAATGGCTGGATATAAATACACACTGGAGCATGCACATAACTCCTTTGAATGTGAGTAATTTTATTGATTAGTCTGTTAAGTGTATTCAGTGTTGCCTCCCATCACTCCCAACAGGCTGACAGACCCAGAAACAATTCAGGTTCCTCTCTCACTGTGATACTTGTGACAAGGACTTGACTCTCTTACAAGGGTCTGGCGAGGCAAAGCCCTGCAATCTCTGCTACTGACTACAGTTACAACCATCAGCTTTAATTGTTCACTGTAGCCTTTTGGATATAGCTCTGTCCTGGAGAAGAGGGCTCAGGTTTTTCGGGTTGTTAGAAGAATACAATTCTGCATCTTTCTTTTCTTCCAGCACCGTTATGTTATTGTATACAAGGAGATCAATATCCATCTTAATTTTTTTAGTCTTTCCCCATAAGTGGTGAATAGGTACCAGAGACACTTTCTTTCCATAATACTGACATTCTGGGAAGATAACAAAGGCATCAAGCAGGTGACAAAAAGAAGAGAGGATTGCTTTGTGCACTGAATAGTTCAGCACTGAAATTCCTTGACAGGAAGGACTGTGGAAGCTAACAGTTCACATATGTTCAAAAAATGTCTGGACAGGTTAAAGGAAGCAAAAGCAAATGGGCATTATGAAATTCAGTGATAGCACCTCTTCCCCTCAAGCTGGAAGTTGGGGGAGTGTTGTAGAGAAGTATCACCATATATTATTCCAGTCTTTATGGGCTACATTTGCTGTTAGCCACAGTACCAGATTGGATGCTAGGCATCTTTGCACCTTTGGTCTGACTTAATGTGGCTGACCTGTGTTCTTGGCACCTTTCTTCAAAGGACGCTCATAATAGGAAAGCCAGATGAGGTCTCTGAATGTATGGAACAGAAAGCAGGAGAAGTTGTTGGCACTGTGTAGCTTTCTAGCTTTGTGGAGAATGGAAAAGGTGAAAAGCAGTAGTGAATTTCTCTTTTATGCTTAACTTTCTGAAGGCTCCCCTTGTTCACTATCACCATACCTTTCCGAGTCCTAAACTTATGCAATTTTTTTTTTAAAGATCCTCTTACAAGCAAAATTTTGGACAGGACACATGCAACTGTACAGTGATCTCCTAGAGGCTGAAAAATTATAAAAATTTCTGTTAAAATTCAAAAACTACACTACAAATCCCAGAAGAATACATGGATAAGCTCCTGTTGCTGAGTGTGGTTACATTTTTTTCCCTGCTAAGTCTACTCTATATGTGATTATTGTTTGATTGTGGACGGCTAATGGAGCTTCATGAATTCTGCTACAGACAATTTATCTTGTCCCTCAAGCCATGAGTGGTTCATAATGCATGCCTGGCCCACTGGGTTGCTTGTCTGGGGCTGTGCCCAGTGCAAAGATATGCCAGATTTACCACTTTTATTCCTTCATGTTTTGTGTACGCCTGAAATACACAAGTCTGTAGCTGTTTCAAGTTATGGTATGCAAGGAATATGTACCCTGATTCCAGATCTAGTTATTTTCAGTTAAATCAACAAGTAGAGCTATTTAATTGAAAACATTCTATTCTTAGCTTTGTTAGATCTATCTGCTTACCCACACCTGAATGTACTACTGAGATCAGTATTATTAGTTTAACTCATCTACAGGTTTGTGCAATCAGCATAGTCTCTTCTTAGTGTAAAGCAGTTTTGCATGTTGGCAGATGAAGTATATGTTATTCTAATGCATGCAATGTTGACCTGGCTGAGCCGTCATAATAACACAGCCGAAAATCCCACTGCCTGATATCCGTATTCTCAGCTGGCAACATCCCTCACTCAGTTTAAGTGGTTTCTCTTGATGAAAATGGTCAAGAGATCATAAGATGGTCCTTGCACTAATGTCAAAGTGGTGACAAATCCTTTCTCTGCTATGGAGAGAGATATGGTTCTCCTATGGTGTTGGGTTTGCTCTGTGTTTCAAAGGAGACTTTGAACATAGTTTCTCAGATGGATAGTAGCACTACAGATTTCAGCATATCATTCTATACCACCAGTGGAACAAAATGAGACTGTTAAAGTGTTAAATAAATAAAAGAATTGTCTTTTTTTTCCTTTTTTTTAATTTTGGTGTAGGTACTGAAACAATGTAGACTTCAAATTTTATGTGGGATCACTGGAAGATTGCCGCAACTTCTGTATTGTTTCTATGAAATTTTTAAAGAGATTCTAATCTTTTTTTTGTCGATTTTGAGAATCCTTTAGAGGGAGACAGAAAGTAGGACAATTTTATTTAACTCCACTGACTTAAGTTTCCTCTAGATCAGACCCAAATAAAGCCTCATATTTGTCCCCTTTTGCTGCTGCTGGAGTGTGATACTCACAGGAGGGCTGAGTGCAGTCCTTGTTTACTTTCCTTGGTCAAATTTAGCCTTCATGATATTTTTTTCATTACACTGGTTACTGCAGCATAAAAAGTAATGAGACAAGGAATATATTGCAGTGAGTTGCAAAGTGCTTTATGGTAATGCTACTGAAAGATTATAGGGTATACTTGGAAATTCTTGTGTAACCTTGTAATATTTGTGCCTTTGCTGAAGTTTTTACTTACTGTGAATTGTGAGATGTGACTCTTTGATATCTGCTTCTAATCTTGCCTCCTTCCAGTTCAGATATAACTTAAGGATCAAATATATAACACTTTAGAAAAAGTTAAAGGAGAAGGTTAATGCTTCATAGCCTTTGAAATGTTTTTAAGCTATTTTTGGCTAGTACAAAGATCTGATTTCTATTTCTGGCTGCTCTTGAATTATTGGTTGCTAATATTGCATCCAAATTGAAATAAGAGGAAAGTAAAAATGTTATAAAAATGAAATTATGTTATTTTAATGTCTGCTATTATGCCACTTGCCAGGAATAGAATGAAATGCTTTCTACCATTTGGTAATTGAGAATTGCTGTGTTCCATTAGTGCAAGGAATATTCTGATGATGATGACCTTTGAGATATTAACTTCCTCAGCCTCAAACGATTTTCTGTGGGGAGCTGTGGAAATGTGAGTTCACTGAGTCTTGCACTAGTGTTCTTCAAAGACATAAAAGTAATATTATAAAGATTACAAAATCACTTAGTATTCATCTGTCGCAAAATAACTGCAAGTTAACAGTGATAAAAATTAATGTATTAATGTTATTGAAAGAAAGTATTGGTGGGGTTTGTGTTCTTTCCCTCATACAATCTAAACCTGTTTATTAATTTACTTTAGGGCTATGGCTTGTGCATATGTGAAATGTTTCTTAATTTTGGACTTGGATTAAACCAAAACTAAAAACATGTTCCTATCCAAGAATACTGAGAGCTGGAATCAGCCAGGACCTGGTAACTTTATGAACTGTGCCACCTTAAAATTGTTTTAGATGGAGACTAGTCTGTAAAGTGAAATATTCACTTGGAAAGTCTAGGCCGCATCAAATCACATATTGTGGCCTCAGCTGTGGCTCACCAATTTCAAGGTCACATAGAGGAGATACGAATAACTGGTCTGATCATCTGCATAATTCAAAGCATGAAATGTAATTTGGTAATTCCTGCTGTGGAGGAAATTCATCTATTCTAAGATGTAAGTAAAAGCTGTCAAGTCTGATAAATTGTAACTGAACTTGCGCATATGAAAGAAACATACAATCTGAGATTAAAGACTCTTAATCAACGAGAAATTCCTTAGTTCCTTTGGTAATCACTTTGTTACTTATGGCTGTGACCAGCTCATACTCTGCTGTTGGCCTGCACAGAGGTGAAGTTTGAGTGATGAAATGTATGCTAATGCTGTTCCGTTCTCCATTTCTGCCTTTCTCCTAGTGCACTTTTTTCGAATATAATTCTCAACTGGATGTTCAAAGGGACGTGAAATGACTAAATTATAGTAGACTGAAGAGTAGTGGGAAATAAAATTACCAGTGAAGAGACAACGAAAGGAGAGAATTTTAACTACGGAAAGCACCTCATCCTGTACTATAGTGAATATTGCAGCTTCTTTGCCAATGGGCAGAAGTGATGCATATCAACTGAGATAATTAGGGTAGTAGTGTTGAAATCATTGAAGTTGTTTAAATTTGATGGAGAACAGAATTTGGCCACTTATGATCCATTTTTAGTGTATTACTCATATAAATCCGCAGAGATTGGTTTAGTTTTCAGAACAGATGTCCTTAATGTTTATTTGAGCAGTCCAAATGTTCTGGAGCTTCTGCTCGTCATGCAGGGTATTTCTTGAAGCTCTATTTGTAAAACTCTTGGATAGGGAGGAAGATGTTAGTTCTTGCAAAGTAAGTGGGAATTTGAGACTGTGTAACCAACCTATATTTTAAACTGGGAATTTAAACCTGTGGCAAAGGTGATAGGAAGTTGTCTAGCTTATCTCTTTATTAATTCAGGAAGGCTTAGCAGGGCTGGATTTTGAAAGGCACATCTTTGTCTTTTGAGTTTAACAAGATTCTTCCTTGTCTACCCTGCTCAGTTATTTGTGCTTTCTCCTTAATTCTTACCTGACCATTTGGTAACTCTTTGGAACAAGGTGTTACAATTTCTGAATGCTGAACTCAAGAATGCTTTGTGATAGAAAATGTTTCAGGAGGGTTTGTTTTGCCTAATGTCACCCATCTCTCTTACACTTCTCTCTCTCTCTGAAAATCTGATTACAACTGATTTATCATGCTGTAATTCCAGCCTGCAGTATGGTGACACCGTTTTTGGTACAGCCAACTACTCTGTCAGAATTAATAAACTGTACAAGTGATTTTATAGAGATAATTTCTGAATTTGATGTATTGCATGTTTCCACAGGTTCTGCCAGTTGCAGTGCAGCCCTCTGTCTAAGATGTGGAGAGATACATTCAAATATCTTGCTCCTTTATCCACATAACTCACATTATGTTTCAGCTTGCTGGATACCCAAGAAAAATCGCAACATAATCTAATTCTGCCTATTTTTTTGTAGTAAACAGCATTTTATAAAAAGTATTAATTCTCTTTAGATCAGAACACATTTAATCTATATATTATGCATACAGCTGTAGTACCAACTGTTGTATTCTGAGCAGTGAAAACTTTATAAAGTTAAAATTTACTTTTATTTCCAATTTACCATTGCACTGCTCTGGTACCTTAAGGTGTAGGCAGATGTCTCTAACAGTATTTATTTACTTATATTCAAACATGATGACAAGTGCAGTGTCAACAGCTGTGAGTTTAGTTTTGCTGGCAATGTTATTTTGAAGAAGATGGGTTATCCTGATCCCTGAATGCAAGGGGGATCTTTAGCATCCATGTGCTCAGCAGCTAGAGATAGGCAGAAGGGACTTAGTTTTATCCTCTTATCAAGGCTATAAATAGCCTTATAATTAAAATATATAGCCTCTGCAATTTGAAGTTCTGAAGTAATTTCAGCGTTGAATTTTATTGATGCCTTATCATTAGACACATGGTCTGCTAATTATGTCTGATTTGGGCTGTGTCTGGAGTCTCCTGTGAAGACCGTGAATTTTGGCCTTGGTTTCATGGAGGTTATGGATTAATAGAGGCATTAGCACTGCTGTGCAGCAACGCCAGTTCCTGTTGTTGATGTAATTCAGGATCTTATCAATTGCCTGCAGAACCAGCTTGTAAAGGTGGGATGTGATGCTGGGGATAATAATTGCCCTCACTTTTCACCCAGCATCTCTTAGTGAATTTTTCCAGAGGGAATGACAAGAGCTAAGGAAAGCAAAGCTTGGGCATTGGGAAACAGGAGGGCTAACAGATTGAGCCAAGAGTATGGACAAGCCTGAGCCTAATCCAGATTTTAGCTCCTGTTGAAGTTCCCTTTATTGGTTCTCCTTAAGAACGTGTGTGTACTTGCCAAGATGTAAGTATGTTTTCTGAGCCTATATTGTTCTCCCATCCAGCCTTTACTTTGCCATAGTTCATGAAGTTTCATGTAAATCATTCTGGGTAGTGGGAGAAATAATAGCAGCGAGACATACAGTGGCTCTAGAGCTGCTGAAATGTATAAGGGCACACAAATTAGGGAAGAGTCACTCTGGCTCAGGGAAGTTGTCCTTTCTTGGACCAGCCTGGACTTGGGTCCTGGCTGTGGTGCTTGGCTTCTCTGCAGAGAGCCTGGTTGGGCAGCTCTGCCTCTGGCACTGCTTCAACCTATTCCACAGGGTTTGCACGCTGACTGAGAACAGCATTGTTGCAACCTGCTTCAGCCTGCCTCCATCACACCCTCTTTGACTTTTAACACTACAGTCAGGGAGCCAGAGGTTGACAAAATGAAAATTTTTAAAGTGTAAAGGAGTTAGCATGCAAACCTGGGTGGCTGTGCTGGTCCACACCGGAGCTCTGCACTGCTGCGGCAGCGCGGTTTCCCAGTGTGCCAGTCAGCCTGTTTAAAGATGGTATCTCTGTGCTGCACTGCGTCCTGCAGCATCAACACACCCACTGTCTCCTGCTGTTTGATTCCTCCTGTGCTCAGGGAAATAGGACTTTTATAAATATAAACAGTTGTGTCAGAGGAATTTGTGGATCTTTAATCAATTGCTTCTCTTTCTAAAGGCAGCCCTCAAGCCACTGACTCTATTAATGTATGTCAGAAAAAGTAGCAGTACCATAAAATCACATATTTACACACAGATTAGCAAGTCACTTTGGCTTGGTTTGAACTTCTGTTTTATGCTTTTTCTTCTAAGCTGCCTTTATCGAGAAAAGTGCTCTGTGGTGTGACCTCAGACTTGTTTCTAAGAGGTGGCCAAAATATATGGTAAACTGAGAGAAAAGTGAAGGGCAATATCTCTGTGACAACTGAAGTAGAAAACCTGTAAGAAGGTGGTACTAAAGTTTCTATTAGCCAAAAGGAATTTTGCTGATTCACACCTGCCGCAAATTTCCTAATGAAGTGGAAGAGCCAGGTAGACAGATCAAGTGTTTTGGCTGTACGGAGGGAGCTCAGCTGCCTCAAAATGACCTGTTTCTGGAGAGAGTTGGCACCTGGTGTATTTGCTAACAGGGCCTTTTCAGGTGTGTCGAGCTGAGGCATCCTGAAATCAGAATACATACAAGAGCTAGCTGCTATGGAAAATATTTCCAAGATCTCTAAATACCTTTGAGGTAGTAATAGAAAAGTGGGAGGGGAGCATTGCTCTGTCTTCATCCATAGGAAGACAATTATCTGAATTTAAGTCCAGGGAAATTGCAGACTGTGGCAGATGTTTCCTGGCAAACCTATGTTTGGTAGATTGAAACACTGCTGTCTCTAACCCTCTGCATGTCCCTGATGTCAGAGACCTGCACCCTTGCCACAGGGTTCTGCCAAGAGGTTCTGGGCAGAACCATTACCTGCATCCGTTTTCCATCCTGAGCTTTAAGTGAAGCTGCATTACTTCATAACTCTAAGTCAAATATGGGAAATTGAAACATAAAAAGAAATTTAGGGGAATGGGAAGCAGGTTGAAGAGAATTTATGTACAGATAGCCATTGATTAGTATAGTCCGTGCGACAGTGTGTTTTAAAGGACATGGCCAGAACAGCCATGGGTAGGATGGTCAATTTGAAGATGCCACATCTGGCACCAAGGGCTGAAACTTGAAGAATAAAGTGATTCTAACACTGGAAGCATTCAAAGGTCAGTTTACTGAACAGCAGTGCAGACCCTGTGGGCAACAGTGAAAAAAAAGAGTGAGACCATCTTCACATTGTTTAGAAAAGGAAGCTGTCGTGCCTTGTGGTTTGCACAGTCTGAACCACATGTGGTCCATAGATGAGAACTGACGTGACTTCTGCCATCATATTTGGGTGGTTGCTACTTTAGATCTTTTCACAATTTCTGATAAGCAGATTTAGAATTTCTAGTTTATATACAAATTATGATAAGCAGACTTATAAGTTCATGCTGTTTGTTTCAGATTATCCCGTCTGATATTTCTACCATCATGTGAAGCATGGTGAATAAATGCCTTATCATGTTTTTTTGCAGAAACATTGCAATTTGTTATTCAATGTGTCATATTTCTCCACTTCTGTTGACAGTTTCAATGAACTGTAGGTCTTAGAAGTTTTATGTTCCCTGTGGTCACTTATGAAATCATTATCGAAGGGCCAGTGAAGTCAGACAATGAAGCACATTAACAGAAACCCTAACACCATTTAATTTTTCGTGACAAGAAAGGAAGGATGCTATGTATTAAATAGAAGATCTAATAATGAAAATATGACGCTTCACACTTCACTGGTGGGTTTCTTTTCTTTCGTCAATATACATGTTGTCCCTTTACTTTTTGATGATGTAATTCTACGGCACTCCTTGCTGCTCCCCTCCCCCTAATTCAATCTGCCCCTACGGGAAGCTCCTCTCTAAGTTATATATTTGGAAAAGTAGGACAATTTCAATTCTTCCTCCCAGAAAGGTACCTTCTTCTCAGGCTTCTGAGTCATCATGGCTGTGACTCACATGGCTTGCTTTCATGAAGATGAGTCACTCCAAATTTTCTGGCATTAAGACAGTCCTACTGTCTATCAGTGTGTTATCTGCTGTACACCAGGAAGTGTTCTGAGCCACAGAGTTTTAAGTAGGCAATAAGGAGAGGTAACAAAAGAGAGGGAAGATCTTCAAGTCAGTGATAGTTTGATTTATCTTCTTGGAGGAGAGTGGAAGGTGGAAGAAGACAATGGTGATAAAGTATAGATTATTCTAGTGACGTTAGTTGATGTTATTCCTTTGACTGCTGAGTTCCATGGGCAGCAGTTCAGGGGACTGTTAAAGGGAAACTCTTTACTGGTTAACTGTGAGAAAGAGCGAAAAGTCTTTAAGAGGCTGAAATAGCTGATGTCTGAAAATAAGTCTTTCTTCCCTCCAATAGCTGTAGGAAGCATATCAGCAGCTGTAGCAAAAGCCAAAGAAGCTGGATAGTGATCATGTACTGCAAGAGTAAATATTCACCTTTTTTGTCAGCTGTTATTTCTTTTCTGCAGAGAACCTAGAGAAGAGTGGTAACAGCAACAATGGTTTTACTTTGATCATATGACTGTAGACATGCACTCTGAGAAGGTTCCCCAGAGACAGGACAGGTTGTCTCTCTGAATCTTCCCCCATTTGGTATTTTCTCTCCTTTGTCCTTTTCTTCAAAGTAGGGGAATGGCACCTAGACATAAAAGCAGCAGGGGAGGAATCGTGTATGTTTTCTTGGGTTTGTCCAAGAGGAAATGTGCTGAAGGGCTTCAGCACCCTGCAAGGCAAACTCAAATATAGCTGGGGAATCTCGGGCAGCTGAGCTCTACTTCAGCACTGGAAGTTGGGATCTCAGAAGATGCAGCAGAAGGGGCACCGGGTTAGAGGGCAGATTTAGATTCAGTTCCCCTCTCTGCTGCTGACCCTTTGTACAACTTCTGGTAAGTCACCAAAGGAAACAGAGAGGTTTCTTTCCATGCTGCTGAATCCCCCCACTGCATTATGGGCAGCCTTTTTTATGTTTTCCTGTGGAACCTCATCATGCTTCACTTTTTTAATTTAAAACACAGCTTGAGGAAGAGCTCCTGCTACTATCTTCGTGCTGCAATAGCTTGATACTTAAAGCTCTCATCCAGGAAGGAGACCAGATTCCAATATTGTTGCTTCAGAGTGAGTATGAACCCACTCAGATCAGAGGAGTAACATGACACCAGGCTAATGATCTTCTTAGATGGGACACTAACCTCTCTTCCTGTTGACTTGTGTAACCATGGATTCAAGACGAATCAGATGGGAGAAAAGGGTTGTGGAAAGCTCTGTTCTGTAGTCAAATGGTCAGGGACCTCACTAGATATGGAGGAGACTTTCATTTTTCTTGCTGCGTATGTAATTTCTTGGTCTTCTACAATGAATCTTTAATTCTGTTTAATAATGCTTCAGCTACATGGCTGAGGAGCACTTCTCACTTTCTTCTGCCCTTCATGTTTCACAAGCACAGAGTCTGGTGGTTATAGCTCTTTCTTGGGATTTACACAGTGGGGGTTTGAACCTTGTTCAGACAAGAGGGACCTCAGTCTATGTCTTTCTATGTCCTATGCAACTGCTCTAATCCAAAAATGGGGAAAGGGGGCAGGATGTTCAACTAGGCAACTGCAGCAGCTGCCTTGTGCAGAGACTCTGCTTCTGTCAGTACCCACATATCTGCCAGGAACAGAGGGGGAGTAAGGTCAGGAGTACTTGGCTTCTGCATCTTCCTCAGGTGTCAGTATCTGTGCAAAGAGTGTAAAAACCTGGTGAGCTCTTGTTAAGGGACACTGTCAACATGCTAAAGGCCTTCAGTACTCTATGACCCTTTTTTTGCGGGGGATGGGTGTTTGGGCCATCAAGACTAGTAATGGAAGAAGTGTTAAGACTGAAGTCCACCAGCCATTTTTGGGTGTGGTCCTGAGTGGACTGAGGTAATGGATACTCAGAGCTGAAAGCTGGGGCTGCCTTCTTGGAAGGTTTTGTCACCAAGACCGAAAAGTTTTCGGACTTAACCAAGATGCTTGAACTTCCCTGCAGTATTATCTTTTCTTCAGAGCCATCTTTTTAGGAGATAGCAACAGTGGAATAGAGAAAGATCTTGTTTGAGGATGTTTGGTCAAAAATAGAGAAACATTTAAAGTGATTTAAAAAAAAAAAATCACATCATTTTGATTATGTAACAGAGTTTGCATAGTTCTTTCGTCTATAATCTTTTCTTGGCACAGTCATGTTTTGGAAGGGGCTTCACAACTTTATGGAACATAATTTGAGGGAATTCAGTTTATTCTGAGTTAAAGCTTATTTGTTGCAACATGCATTTTTGTAGTTATTAGACTTGTTTAACATCCAACACCTTCAAACACATGCTGAATTCTAGTCAAACTGGTTGATGATGTCCCTTTAAATTTGCTATTGCTGTGCTTTCATCAAGCTAACTAGCACAATAGTCAGTGCCATGAAGAAGCTTAAAACATGCATATTTTATGAGTGTTTCAGAGAACTGCCATACAAAAGGAGAAGTAGGCTATGTCTACAGCACTATCACTTCACCTATTGTAACCTTCTCAAGGGTTTTTTTAGATAAAAGAAAAACTGCAGCATATGATCACTGCAGAGCAGGGTCAGAGATCATAAGAAGGGGGAGGAAAATAACAACTCATGGTATCTGAGGACACTTACTTCTTATCACCTTGGTGCATGCCATCTGATCATCAGACTGTTCAGAGCTTTATTCAAAGGTTATTGTTGGAGTAATTCAGAACATATTAACTCCTAAGATTTTTTTGTGGGTTTATTTTGGCTAAATGATATGAAATGTTGGCTAGGTGTTTCCTGTTTGTTTGTTAACTCTGAAGGCTTGTGAAAGCTGGGAATTACACAGGATTCATAAAATTCAGATAGCATTCTTTACTCAATTTCTATCAACCTCTGTGAAAAGAGCTTTTCCCTTTAATGAGAGTGAAGAGAAGTGCTTGCTAGAATGAAATGCAGTAGTTGCCTGCTTAAAAATAAACCAGCACAATCTGCATCCTTTTAGTGTTTTGACTGCTGGAATATTTGCAGGTTAGTTCAACTATAAAACACCATTGAGAATAGTAGCTTAGATATAGCATTATGTAACTAAAACTAAGTGTGCAACACACCTTGTGTTTGTTAGGCCATGCAGAAATATGTGGAGCAGTATTATTGCATATAAATATACAGGAACTGCAGCAGTTATTATTCATTGGCAAAGGTGGCAGCCAGAGACAGGGGTGACCTCCATGCAAGACATAGATGGTGTGTGCAGGGTGCTTTGGGACTGGGTGGGTGTGCAGTGAAGCCAACAGAGCTTATTCCTGCTGTCAGGGCTGAGTGGTGTCAGGATCTGTGCCTCTTGCTGTGCAGCTGGGAGGGTGAACAAGCACCCTGTGAGTCTGTAAGGCATGGTGCTTAACACACGGGATGCTTCTAACCTGTGAATAGCTGCAGGCTGCTGCGTACTCTTGACTCTAGCATTTATTTCAGATTTCTCACGAGGCGGCCTTTGGAGGACTTTTTACACAGGAAGTTTTAGAGGCACTGTAAAGGCAACTCTCCCTGGAGTTATTTTCCATTATTTACTCATGGGTTTTGATTGAATACCATCTTTTTTTGTTCCTGCTTGTATCTGGCTAACCATTGAAACTGATGATCATACCATGTGTGATTATCAGACTGCTTCAGCTGTCTTTGCTCACAGCAGCAAAAACATGAGTCCAATGGCATCTGCTGGGCAGTTATTTCTTTCCTCTGACCTCTGCTGCTTTCCTTCTCATGATTTTGGTTTAACCCAAATCCTCTGTGCTCAGGCTTTAGCAGATCTCTGCCTCTTGGAAAACTCTTCTGTTCCCCATCTCTTGATAAGATAGCTGTCAGGAGGACTAGGGAGAATTGCTCTGAGCAGCACACCTTCCTTGCAGCAGCCGTTGGGACAGAGCATGAGCTATCCCTGGGTATGATGGGATTCATCCAAACACACCTCAGTAGAAAAACTCACATTCTTAGTAAATACTTCACTCTACTGACTTCAGACACCTTACATGCAGCCGAGTGCCTGACTTCCAAGGGAGGGCATACAAGCCTGTGCTCTGTGCTCTGGATATGTGTGGTTTTGGATCAGCTCACTGGCAGGGTGAGCTCAAGTCTGCCAGATCAACTACACATATACTTTGCAGCCTGGGTTGGAATTGAAGCATGTTCTTTAGGGAAGTACGTAGTTATCTGAATCATGAAATTGTCTTGCAAGTCCTCTAATGCTTTAACTCATTTTCAGTGTGCTGCTTAACTACAGCAGCACATGAAGCAAGGGTTACTCAGAGAGTAACTGTCAGTGAGCACTGGGATTTGTCCCAAATCCAGGTCTAGCCTGTGTTCTGAAAGAAGAGCCAACAGCCTTGGACTATACAATTGCAGACTGTATCCTGTGATTCTGTTTGCTGGGCCATCCTAAATTCCTCTCCTTGCTTCTGGTGTCCAATAAAGTAGTCCTATAAGGGTCATAGAAATATGAATTTCAGGACCATGGGTGGAGGTAGGAGGTGTGATCAGACTAGTCATCCTAGAAAGTCTATTGTTACGTGAAAAAGTAAATGACAAGAAGGCTAAGTGATTTAGTTAGAAATGGCACTAGGATAGAGCTGGATTTGTAAAATAGAACATTCATGTAGTTCAGATGTATAATATTTACAGTACATGGCTTCAGAAAATGGTAGGAGAAGGAAGCAGTGCAGGGCATTCAGAAATGCAGCTCATTAACATGGCTGTGAAAGGACAGTTTCGGGGAGCCTGCAATGGAGAGGCACCTGTGTCTCATCAAGGCTAGAGTGTCCCCAGGAGTGTCACAGGACAGTGATCAGGAATGACCCTCACCCACTGGCATGGTGTGTGCATTTTGGAGAGCTGTCTGGGACAAGTCAGAAAATGAAGGGAACCACAAGAGGCGACTGAGGCTGCAGTTGGTTCTCGCCAGCTTTATCAGGAGCAACCTCTCTGATTGTGTCCCCTGTGGGAAAGAACTGACAGAGCAAGTGGGCTCTTGGGAGCCATGGTTCAGGTTAGGACTGAAAACACGCTGTGAATTGTTGCTTCTTCCTGTAGGAAGAGCTACAGAGCTGGTTGGAACCTGGAGCAGACAGTTCACAATTTACCCTGTAGTCCTTTGAAATACAGCCTGTTAGGTTTATATCGCATTTGAGACAGACTCACGTCTTCTGACAGTGAAGCATGAGCAGAGATTCTAAGTATGGGAAGATGATTTTCTTTAGTCTAGAAGTGGGGGCATATAGATCAACGATTGCTCATCTTTCTATGGTCCTCACTTAACACTGTCCAGAAGTCCAGAGCAGCGGGTAGACCTGGATCTCTCACCGCAGCCTCTGCTTCCCTGAATTACTTTGGGAGAAGGCAGTTTGGCTGTTCTCTAGAGAGAAAGTTGTGTTTCTTTTTCCTACAGCAAGCTAACCCCAGGATCACTGGAAAGCAATGTCATTTCCCAGTTTCACTGAACACTTGCATATTTGTACCGGTGAAACTTAAAAAAACCCTCCTTTTTAAAATTTTATTTATTACCGTTATTGGAGTTGTAAACACTGACCATCTTTCACACAAACTGCTCAAATGGCAGGAGGTGAACCCCAGCATCATTGCGATGCATCAAATAGATAATACTGGATTTCATTTTTATGTTGAATAACAGGATGGGTAACAGCTTTAATGGGAGTGAGTAGACAATCATGACAGAAATGATTCTAGAGCAGATTGAAATTATTCTCATATGGTCTGGGGAAGATTCGTGGTAATATATGAATATGAAATTAATCTTGTGAGTAAAGGAAAAAAGAAAAATAGAAGAAAGAAACTACCACTACTTGAGTAACCTTAGCCTAGGGGTATAAAAGAGTGATGAAATAGGAAAGGAGTAAGCAACAAACAGCAAAGATGCTGTACAACCAAGTTATCCACTAAAGCAAAAAGAAAACATAATTAGAATGGTATGAACTATTTTTCTTCAGAAATCTCTGTAGTTTTATATATATATCTTTATTTAAAGCTTGGTTCAAGAGGAATTTTTCCTCTAACTTTGACTGTATTTGACTTAAATTCTTTATTATACAACTTTGGTATTTTTATTTTGTTCTTTTATTTCATGTATACTAGTTAGAACTGAAAAAAATGAAAAACCTACAGATTGGTTTTAGAAATTGACTTCATAAAGATGTTTATTTCAGAGACATTTACATCTTGGTTTAGCTTAGGTCTTCTCCAAAATATAATATTCCAAATTCAACCTGTCTCTTTTGGTTTTCTTGGAATGTATTTGTTTCTTATGTTCTGTACCCGTATTTATCTTACGTATATCTAGTTATTGGGCATTCATAATTTATTTTTCATTGTTTGCACCATTATTTTTGTGGCTAAACTTCTTGGTTGTTTATATGTGAGAATTTGGATAATGGAAGATTCATTGAAACTTTTAATCTTTCCAGAGTATTATGTGAAAATTATAATAAAAAGATATAGAATGTGCATTTAATTGTTTAAAACCGTTGTTATGAATGATAAAGATAATGTGTATTTAGAATTATTGGTATTTATATGGGTAGATAGTTAAAGAAAGCATGATTTCTTATTTATGAAAGCAATACAATGATCCTAATATAAGCACTTCATTAGTTTCTAGATAAGTGCGGTTTGGAATTGAACAAGTGCAAATGGAGAAGGTATATAAAATTAAAATCCTTTTAAGGATAATCACTTTGAGCGAAGTATCAGCACTGCGTGCTGTCAGTCCACAGCCACTGAGAAATAAATGAAAAGTCATGTCATTCCCAGGCAAAAAAACAATCCTTAATTTACCTGAAAGTTTAAATACATATCTGCTAATTAAAAATCTTATTAGAGTGTTGTTAGAATTTTCCAATACACCAAAAAGCAAATCTTAAATTCAAACAGAAGGCTAAGCACAAAATGCAAATGTGTGCCCATATCTTCACTGGAAGGAGTAACAGCACACAAATCAAAGACATTTTATTCTGTCAGTAAGGATGATGGCAAAACCCAATAGTGGTTTAGTCAACCTTGAACTTGATTTTATTTTTTTAAATTAAAAAAATTACTTTAATCATTTGACCCTTCAATTCTTGCATTTTCTTGCTACTTATATGTTTCTGTTCTGACACTGAAACTCTTCCTTAGTGAAGGTATCTAATAATTATTAAAACTCTGGAGACTTACCAAGAGGAAGAAGAAAATAGATGTTGCCTGTGTCCTAGACTCTGACTCCTGTTTCTCCTAGAAATCTTTTCACACCATTGTTGCACTGCTTTGGGAACAGCAAAGCCATGTTCCTCGTATGTGGGGAAAAGAATAGAGGGTTCTTGCTGTGTGCTTCCTTTTAAACATAGCAATTCAGAATGTCTTGAATTGAATTCATCAGGAAAATAAGACTAGAAAGTACTTTCTTTTTTCATGAGCATTTCTCTGTAGTCTATTCTTATACCTGTAAAGTTGCATCTGCAGCCTCGGTAAGATTGAGGACAGTCTGATTAACAATGTCTGTCTCAACAAGGTGCAGCAGTCCCCCAGCTGTGAGGAAATTTCCAGTGATTCTCAAATTGAAATGCTGCAGGTCAAGGCTGCCCAGCTTGCTGTCAAGCCTACAAAGGTGGCAGATGATGGATCAAATTTTGCTGTGTTTTTTTGTCTTGGAGTGGGTTGGTGGTGCTTACTAAACTGTTTAGGTGGCTTTGTATTATCTTTGGACATTTGGATTTTAGGACAGATGCAGATAAGTGACTTCCCTGGTTGGGAAAGGTTCATGAAGAAACAATTATGGTGATTATTAATGTTTTCTTTTAGGAGAGAAGGATAGAGTACCTGATGGTGGGCACTGGATAAATTTTGCTCAGGAGCCTAGTTTCTGCTAATGATAAGTTAATTAATGATCAATAAGCAGTTAGGATTACATAATGGTCCTTGCTTAGTTGTTACTTTGAACAGGAACTGATTGGAAATGATATTATAATCCTCTTGCTCAGAAAGCATGAAGTTTTGAGCAATTCTCCGTCTTTTCAAGGCAACATCAATCAGTAGGAGCCGATTTTCTTCTTTCTGCTGTTGGGTATTGTCGTGGTTTAACCCCCAAGAGGTCAAGCCCCAGGCAGCCACTCGCTCACTCCCCCACCAGCAGGATCAGAGAGAGAATTNGTGGGTGTTCAGCTTTCTCCAGCAGAGCAGGGACCCATCATGCATAAGAGTGACTTGGGAAGACAAACATCATCACTCCAAATGCCCCCACTTCGTCCTACTTCCCCCCATATGCTGAGCAGATGTCATGTGGTCTGGAATATCCGTTTGGTCATTTGGGGTCACCTGTCCCAGCTGTGTCTCCTCCCAGCCTCCCACAGACCCCCTGCCTCCTCACCAGCGTGGCAGTACGAGAAGCAGAAAAGGCCGTGGCTCTGTGTAAGCCCTGCTCAGCGATAACAAAGACATCTCTATGCTGTCAGCCCTGTGTTGAGCACAAATCAAAACATAGCCCTGTACTAACCACTGCAAAGAAAGTTATCTCTACACCAGCTAAAATCAGCACATGTAGTTGCAGAGACTATCAGGGTGCTAATGTAATGACTTTTTTCTCTTATACTTGACTTAAATAGCGGTGCTGGACATAAGAGGTGTGCTCTTGATTAGCTATAGTGAGATTAACCAATCTGCAGCTGTGGCAGTGCTTGTAGTAATGTGGAAGCTGTGGTGGAGATAATTCTAAGAAAAAGAATGTTTTTTACTGATGATTTCTATTTTTAATTGGTAAAGTGTCAAATATATTGGAAACTCCCACGTTTCTATAGTCACTTCTCTATCCAGGTCACACAGTGAAAGTTGTGATTGCCGAAATGTACAAGCTCAACAGTAGAAAAGTGCTGAAAATGAGCCCTCTCTAATGGTGTTCAATCTCACCCTGGGATAAAGAGAGTCAGATCTTGGCAAATTTGTGGGCACCCTCCAATACCCCAATGCTGCTAAACATGAGTCTGCCTGGAAGCGTTTTGGAGGCCAGCCATCCAGGTTAAATTGGGATAGTCTCGTAGCTCAGTGGGTAATGAGGACAGAACCTAGACTCTGTGAGTGACAGGAGGGGGGGTTAACTGTGTTACTGTTGGATGTATCTCTATTGTAATTTTAGCCTGGATTCTCATTGAAAAGATGTATTCACCATTGTGTTTGTGTGACGGTCATGTCATCTCACACAGAAAATTTTGAGCCATTGGCCAATATGACAGTGAAGTCACAAATATGCTATGGCCCTGTGTGCTTTCTGAAGAGAAAGGAGTGGAGGAGAAGGAAAGCTCTCCATGAGGTGAAAAACATGGGGTGACTTCATTTGCTTCAAACAGGAGTGCAGGAGATGCTGTCACTGCCCCAGCCATGTGAGATGATTTAAGTAGAACTTACAGTGAAAGATGAGGTACATCTGTTAAGAAACCAGACTTCCTTCATTGTATTGCCTGTAGAATTTTTTTTAGATGGTAACAGTGGCATCCAGGATATCAAGAGAGATGTTAAATCCTATTGTCACCCGCCCTTTATATAGTCTAAGGTCTAAAAGCAAGGGCTTTATATTCTGTCAATACTATAAAGCACCACACGGCCCGGGCAGGCATTTTTCAGAAAACTAGTTTCTAATAAAATTTAAGGGACAGAGCTTTGTGCAAACCCAGGGGCTTTCTGAATTCTTGCCTACTAACCACAAAGGGTATCTCTGCAGATTGCTTTGATGGGGCTGTGTTCCTCTGTGGCCTTTTGACGATTTGCTATTCCTATAGCACACAAATGGGTAGTAAAGTGTTGCACAAAGCAGCACTTCACTTGTCAGCTGCACCCCTGCTGTTGATGCTTCCCACTAGGGAGCCATTGAGTTAAATGGTGCATAGTCAGCTGGATGTATTTGTCTTCTCTCCCATGCAATGACTTCACCTCATTACCTCCTAGGTGAAACTGGATCTGTCTGCATCAGTCACTTGCTTCTGATTTCAAAGAATGAGTTAGAATTTATGACTGTTGACTGTAGAGGGCAGGGACATTGGAGCACTAGCCTATTTTAAATCTATTAGGCCAAGTTTCTGTTGCAATCACTGCTTCTGGAATTTGTTACTGGGTTTTCTTGGTTTTGTGTTCAAATATCACAGTAGAAAGTTGAAAAACATAGGAAAGGAGGGGAGAGCAAGACTACAGAAGAAACTTTAAACTTTTCCCTGTGACTCCTGAGAAATGGCACAGTAATCCTAGATGTAATACTCAAATAGTGCTTTCAGCTCTCCATTTATCAGTTTAAAAAGTGTATAGCTAAATACTGAAGTATGCAGAACATGAAAATGTGTTAGTAAAAGAAGGGGAAATCATACGGATTTGTTTGCTTCTCTGCTCTAGCAGCTTAGGTAACACAGCCACTTTTAATTGTCTTTGTCAGATATGTTTGAAAATTCATCAAATCTATTACTCTATAACAGTTGTTTAAAAAGATGTAAATCCTTTCATTTCTATGGAGAGGAGCAGTGACAAATAATTACAAGTGTAAGCTTGGATCAAGAGTATCTGCAATTAAAATCCTGTGCTCTCCCAGGGTGTCTGCAGCTCCAGAGTGCCTGAATCCAGGTTGCCCAGTGAGAGGTTCCTTGGCATTCATTTCCTACTAGGCTAATCCTACACTGACAGCACTTAAGAAGAAATCTTCTTTGTTCATTCAGCATAACCTATTTAATGCAGAGGCAACAACTAAAACAGAAAAATCACAGGCTCAGATTGTTCCTTTACTCTGAAATCCAGTGTAGAGACTGAGGAAGTTGGATCACATGGAGTAGTTTCACGTATATTTAAGGCAGCTGCAGGCAGAGAATGAGTGGAGTGAAAAAAACCCTCAGATTCTGTCCCCAGGTGTAGTTTCATACTTCTTCATGTGGTGCTATTTGCAGTGCTGTTTCTTACAGATCCCAGGTGGGAGAAGCACTTCCCACTGAACTCTTGGGAGTGCGTAATGTGATGGTGCCCTTCCAGGCTGCATGCCTTGTTTCTAATCCTCTTGGAGGTTACCAGCTCTCCGTTAGCAACTGCTCTGGTAACACAAAATGTACTCTGGTATCACAAAATGTGATATAGATCTCGTGGGAGGAAGAGCCTGGGGAATTGGACAGAAGTTGTACAGGTGGTAGGGAGCTGGTTCATCTTGCCGGAAGATGCCTTTCTTCTCCAGCCAATATAAAGGTGCTTCTGATTTGATTCCCTTTTTAGATTGAGTAGTTGCTCTGACAAATAGTTCACATAAACCTCTGCTTGATGACTCATTAATTCATAAGCATTTTATGTGTCCTGTATTATGGGGAACAACAGTATGATTGAGTTTGTCCTTCCTTCATTAATCATATCAAAATGATCTAACAAAAGAATTGAAAAGAAAAAGACTGAAGGAAATTAAAAAAGGGGAAAAAGAAAAAAAGTTCAGCAGAGTGATTCCTGCAGGTGCAGCTCAGCTCTGAACTGTAAGGATGCCTCTTCCTGAAAGGCAAGGGCTCTAGAAGGCAGACAAGAGAGGATGGCGCACTAAGTATAAAAGCCCAGGAAGGCCATATCCCAGAGCTCAGAAATTCTGACACCCAACTGCTCCTGCTGTCCTGCTGCCTCGTCCCTGCCTGCTTCTCCAGGCTGTCAGTTCCTCGGGCAGGGATCATGTGTCTCTGCCATCCAGTGCTCTCATGAGTGCTATAAAATATTTCAGTGCTCTGGTGAGATGTGTGAAAGCTGAGAGGGCACCTTGAACAGGAGGTAAGTGTGTGATAAAAAATGTTATAGGGTGTTTTGGTGTGAGGAAATGGGAAGTACATTTTACACTTCAACTATATGTTACTAGTGTTGCTTAATAAATTACTTAGAGTGCTGCCATGAGACAAGGAAGCACCAAGGAGGTGTGAATGAATTAGTGGCCTGATACACAAAGGGTGCATTTGATGAGGGGTGAGATGCTTTTTCTAAAACACGTTCAGAATCTTAAACTAAAATACCTGGAGATCAGTATCTTGCACTGTTCTGTTGAATGTGAGACAAACTACTTCCAGAACAGTTCTGAGTGCTTGAGCAGTCTCTAGGGGAAGGGGGGGTGCTAGTTTGTGTCCGTCAACACAAGGGAAAGACCTGCGCCTGTGATGCCTGCTGTACCATGGTAGGTGCAGGTTCTCCTGGTTTTTCAGTGCCCAGTGGGAGACAACCAGTTCTGCAGCCCTTACTGAACCCATGTTTTAATCATGCAAAATTTAAGCTCTCCCTCTACTCACCAGTATTTTTTCATGGAAGTGGATTCAGACAGTTAAATAATTTAAATGTGACCCAGACAGTTCTTATTTTGTGAGTAATAGTTGAAAAGTATTTGCTTGTCCCTGATCTGTGGTAGTGCTAGAGCTTTCCTTCAGCCCATATCTCAATGCTGTAAGTTAGCAATATCAGAATGACCCCAGGTTTTCAATGGAGGCACTAGTTCTACTCTCCTCAGTTGGCAGTATTTAAGTATTTGTGATATATCCATCACATGACATAGGTTTGTTAGGGAAAAAATGGTGTCACATCTGCATCGCTGCCAGTCAGCACTCACGGGCAGATCTGGTGCACATCTGTGGGATAGGGCATGAAGCAGCTGAGCGTGACAAGGGGTGTGGGAAGGGTCCTCAGTTTGATCTGCTGGTTAAGATGACTGCAAGAAATGTGTGTAGATAGCTGGAGATGATCCCTTCCTCTTGGAGAAGGATGGCTGTGGTCCATGTGTGATCAGCAGAGACCCCAGGCTGGCAGCTGGGGTGTGAAGGCACCTGAAACCTCCATCAGGCAGGTGGGAAGGGGGAGCACAGTGGAGGTCAGAACCATCTGTGTTGTTGGCTTCTCATATACAGGCTTAACTCCTCTTTGAAACGGAACGTTTTCCTTTTGCTCTTGTCTAAACAAATAATACTCCTGTCTCCCAGGCATGCTTTTTAGCCAGGATTCCATGTGGATAAAATGGGGAGGACAGTGGACCATAGCCTTTGCCACTGGGTGGGACTGATGCTTTCAGACCACTTACTACCTCCTTGTGATCCACATTAAATAGGGCAGAAAGTAATATTGTGCTGTGCTAGATATTTTTGGCAGAAAAACTGTGATTTGCTAATGGCCTTTCCCCAGTTAAATGCTGTACAACTACATTCTTGTAATTAATATTTAATCAGACACTAATAGTACTTGCAGAATTCAGATGTGCTGGTGAGACCTTGCTGCATCTCAGAGCTTTTGGCTGTGGTGCTGCTTAGAGAACAGTTGTAGCTATATTTTGAAATGATACATTGACAGATAACTCTGGTGGTATCTCTGCAGTCAATGTAGAGGAAATATGTTATAACATAGGTATATATGACTGCAAGTTGTTTCGCTCTATGAAATTTTACAACATTGAAAGCAAAATAAGTCCTTTGGAGGCCACAGTTCCTTCAGAAGACTGGACAGTATATTCAGAAAAATATAATGATTATTGGAGTGAAACTGGCACTTACTGTTTCTTTTGAAAATTTTACCTACAAAATTGAAGGTTAATAAAAATTATAGTAAGATTTTCTCTTTCTTTCCTCTCCTTTCTGATCATCAGATCTCTTAACTGTGCCATCAGGTGATGTGGCTTTTATCTCTTGTGTTCCTGAAGATAAAACTTTAGGTTGCACTGCTAAACAGGAAACCTCAAAGCCAAGCCATGACTAAAATACTTGGTGAAATTAAATTGAAAGCTACATATGTACAATTAAGAATAATAATGGGCAAGATCAATCTTCCTGGTGAAGCAAGTGTTGACATACCAGATACTGCCTTTCAGGTTTGAATGAGAATGCTTATAATGTTTTTCTTCAGTTGTCATTCAACCCAATGTTAATCACACTGTAGGGTTTCCCCAGTGACATGTTTGTTGAGCTGTATGTAAGTGACAAGATGATTATGTCTAAATGATTGGTAAATGTGTTGGCTTTGGGGGCTTAAATATTTGTATAGATGATTCTTCCAAAAGCTGAGGAATGCTTGACATCTTCACACATAACAGGATTATAGCTTTGTTGCACACCTTATTTTAGGGCTGTATTTTAATTGTCTTGCTCATTTTGGTAGTTTCTTACACCAGCAAAGCAACCATGAGAATCCGAGGGTCTCTTTCAGTTTAAGAAGCAAACCAGAATAGAGAAGGTGACAGAATCTCCCATGCAAAGAAGGTATTTCTGCTGTAGCCTTAAGACATATGCAGCTATGATACTACTGTGAGAGCAAGTGAGGAGAAGATATATCTGAAGTTAGTGTCTTCAAGTTGGGCGTGCCTCTTACCTCTGTGAAGGGTAATTTGTTTGGACAATAAGTTTAATAGAATTCTGCAAAGTTATCTTTAAGAATGAAATTTTGTAATAAACATCCTGGTTGAAATCTGTGTGAACCTAACAGGAAGAATATTCTAACAATTTTCATTTCCAAGGAGCTGCTGACACATTCAGTTAAGGAGATGTGAAAGGATTGCGAATTCCAGGGTCATGGCCTAAAAATGTTTAGTGACTTTCCCCCAGTTTTTCTATAAATTAAGAAGCATGTCTTAGCCTAAACTGAAAAGTGAAATAAAGGAATATGTGAAATGGGAAAGATAAGAGAGAGCTTTAACTGGCACAATTTTGGGTTGTGCAGGAAGGGAAACTTCCCAAGGAGGCAAATGGGGCTGCAGGTTGTAGGGGGAGAAGGCAAATCCAGGCTGTGTATTGGGCGGATGGCCTTTCCAATCCAGCAGCAGCTCTCATGAAATATGAGTTAGGGCATGAAAAGCATGTTGGGTTTACGTGATAAAGGGAGAGGATGCTGTCCACAGAGAGATCTGGGTCATGAAATTCTGTGAAATTCTCATAGCTCAGTTGTGAGTTACTGCTGCGTAAAAACTGGCTAATTTACTGAAAGGGAAAAGGTGTCTCTGCGATGTCAGAAGTTCTGCCACTGGAACTGCTTTTTTGAGACACAGGCTTTTTGCAACCTAATAGCTACTTTGGTTGTCTAATAAAATGTGAATCAGTTAGACATGGGGCTAGAGGCAACAGGCAGAAACTGATGCACAGGAAGTTCTACCTGAATATGAAGAAGAACCACGCACTGGAACAGATTGCCCGGAGTGCTTGGGGAGTCTCCATCACTGGAGAGATTCAAGAACCATCTGGTCACGGCCCTGAGTAATGTGCTCTAGGAGACCCTGCTTGAGCAGGAAAGTTGGGCCAGATGACTTCTAGCGGTTCCTTCCATCCTTAACTGTTCTGTGATTCTGTGATTCTGTTCTGAGCTAGCTTTTTCTGTAATCTTGAGTGGTGTTACAAATAAATATTCCAAAGGTTCTTTGGTTTTCTTGGAAAGAGCCTTTGTTAGTCCTAGCAGTGAAGTTCAGGCTCTGTTCACTACCTCTTTGGCATTGATTATGGTGAGGAGGGTGTTCAGAAATAATAATGATTAAAGTCCTGTTAACACTCATACAATTGTATAATTCTCTTCCTCTCTCAAAGATCACACAGTCCACTTTATTGACTTCAAGAACACCTCAGGGATTTTTTTTTTTTACTTGCTAACACTGAAATTGATCTGTTTCAGTGGTAAAACTTAGCAAGTGGTTGCATCTCAATGCAAGCTTATACTTTCCAGCAAGGAGGGGAGCTTGCTAGAACTGTAGGGATTGAAAAACAGGATTTGGGGATTAAACAGTTTTAGGAAAGTATTCACTGATAAAGCTGGAATTTGATGAGGACCTGGGAAATTATGTGGCTTAATGAGTGTTGTTTGCTAATTGGCAATAGCAGCAAGGCTGCCCAACCCTCTGGTCCTTCTGGAATCTGCTGGAAGCTGAAGTTGCAGGTGACACTTAAGGCTGTGGTGATCCTCATTCTTTAGGTTTTATAATTTATTAATAGTCTCAATAAATGAATTTATATTAAAGAAATTTTAGGAGATTAAAATATAAAAGCAGAAGGAAGCAGAGTGGATTTGATTCTGGCATCATTAGCTGGTAATTTCACTGAGATGACTGGAAGCACTGGAATTTTGTTTTATTTAAAATAAAGGCAAATGAGAACAGAATTGGATCCTTCTCATTTTATCTTTCAAGTGTCAGTTACAATAAACTCCACGTGACAGAGATTGTATACATCTCTTGTTCTGTGCAGCTCTGAGCACATTATTGTGATTCTGAAAATAACCACTAATCATTTCCAGAAGAATTGTTCTTTCTGATGAACCTCTGTGTATTTTCAGCTGCTTCTGACATTATGCCACTAAAAGCTGGTTTGCCTTTCAAATGTGTTTCCTCAGTTCTGCTACTCTGGGGTTCAGCAGCACAGTAGCCTGTGAGGATAAATGGCTTTGTCTGGAAAGATTTAAAGATTACAAGATTGAGGAAGAAGTATGAGGGAGGAAGATACTGGATGGCATCCTTGTGATAATAAGATATACTAAACCCCCCCCCCCCTTAGCCTTAATTTTGATGTGAGAAAAACTAAAATGAGAGTAGCTTAGCTACAGTTTTCTGATGAAAAGAGATTTTCATAAAAATGGGATTGCAGCTGATGTGATTTTTTTGAGGGCAGGTGTCACCTCTGTTCAACTTGGTGCAGAAAGGCAAGGTTAGACCACTCCAGGACATGGCTGGCCTGCAGCCCCTGTCTGTCCCTCCAGTGAGTTGCTGACTGGCTGCAGACTTGTTACCATCTTCTCTCCCCAGGATTACATGTTTATATTACATTGTATCTACATTTTGTTGGAATCTTCCTTGATATTGTTCTATATTACAGTCTTACAGTTAAATATTTCTCATTGTCAAATCATCCTTTAATCCAAGTTCTGACTTGAGTGTAAGAAGTAATCCATGAGGGTACTGACCAAGAAAGTCAACAGTTACTGATTAGAGTGCCAGTTTTGAAGTTTGATGATTTGTAACCTAGAAATATTAAAAATATATAGGCTATGTGCACTAAGATGCAATTCAGTGAGGACATATGAAGTGATTACTGTAATCACTTTATAGAGTTGTTACTAAAAAATGGAATTTAGAGAAAAATGTGGTAGTTACCAGATTTATTAGTAACAATAAAACAGATATATTGTTACTTTAGCTGCAGCTAACTGATGGTGATTTTAAATAGCCACTCCAGTTATTATTTCTGTTATTTTCAATGCAAGTTTACATGCAAACATATTTCTCTCATGGCTAAGTGTGATTTCTCTGTTTTTTTCTTATATTAACTTTATATGGTTGGTATTTATGTGAATTGATATAATTCATATTTATTATTTTGAATTAACAATAGTTAACTTTTATAACTAAGATTATTAGTGCAAGATGAGATATCTTTTTTTTTTTCCACTCCCTGTGTATTTGTTTTGGACTTTTATAATAGGAATTGGTTATGAGATGTGGCTGAGGAGCCTGTCAGATATTTCTAGGGAGGGAGGGATACAGTTTTCAGGGTGTTATTAGTTTGTATAAATACCTGGGTAAAATTTTTTAAGACACTAAAGTAGTGTTTCTGTGTTAAATCATCTGTCTTGAAGTATTGGAAACTGTAATGAGAAAAAGCATGATGCGTGCAGTATATAAAATCCCACCCTTCCCCTCTCTCACATGTGACAGCTGGAGGTGGATGAAGGGGCACTGGCACTCACCTGGCTGCTGTTGGAAGGGTGTGTTCTGTAGGTGGAGGTGTTTAATTGCCCATTCACTTCTTTCCATTTGGTCCTTGCACAGAGAACTTTTCCTTCACAAAACTGATTTCTCTAACACAAGTTTATAAAAATTCGCTAGGGAAGTGAAGTTGTGCATTTACAGTAGATTGTAATTTGAAAAGTAGCCAAAAGCTGAGTGCATCCCAATGCTTTTCCCAAATTTGCTTTAGTTTGAATATAATTAACTTCAGTCTCTATGACTTTCTCTGTCAGTACCAGCATCACTAGCAATATTAACTGTTTGGCTTTTTTTTTTTTTTTTTTACACATTAGGTAATTATAAGCAGCATAATAGTCTCAAAAGAGCTAATAAAGATAACAAAGAATTAGTGCAAAACTCAAGTACAATTTAGTTTGTCAGGTAACTTTCTTTATGTCATGGGAATACTGTGAAGATATTTGTATTATAGTGAGCAAGTTATTACTTTTTAGAGCAAGAAACCTTTATTTTTTTTTCTTTCTTTTCCCCCCTCTATTTCCATATGAGCATGATGTTGAACAATCAGCCTGGTGTATATACTAGTTGACCAAAACACTTCTCATGGTATAAGGCTGTATGAAATTCCTAATCTTGAGATGTCTTGAGGATTTGTAAGTGGGATCAAAAAAGAAAGTCCCTTACCCCTGAGAAGTCCATAGATAAGGAAAAGATGTATCATTTACAAGACAAACAAAACAGAAGCCTATAGATAAGCAAAGAAAACATTTTCCTGATGAGAGGTAGCTAAAGGTTGTTAGTAGGTAAGTCCCATTGACAGTCTGCTGAAGTGTTTGTCCTGGAGTGACCATACAGATGCCTATGAACTTCTGAACATTTTTTAGCCTTATCAAACCTGACCTGGAAGCACACTAGCTCTAAATCCTGCGGGTTTGCAGGGCTCTCATGCTGCTAGTAGAGAATGATTTGCTTTTTCACCTGATGTTTCTGAATTTTTTGAGCTTTCAAAACACTGCCTCTGGTTTTCAGGGTTTTCATTACGTATTTTGCCGCTTACTCACTGGAAGGCTGATGAAGAGAGTAGGATTTCACTGTAAGCTTCTGCTATGGTCCATTCATGCAGCTTTATAATTCTATAATATAGTGAATACAATCCTATGATATAATAACTAAGATGGAACTTCTGAATATAGTTATCATATTATAATATGGTATTTACTATATTGTGGAATTACAACTTTTATGTATAGAATCCAGAAACTTCCTGGAATCTGAAGCAATGACAGTACTTTGGGAGAGTTTGCTTAGGCTCAAGAAAACTCGAAGAAACTCTTGTCTAGAAACTTTGCTGGTTTATAATTCACTTAGCGTGCAGGAACATGTTAATACAATTTACCTGGTGGTGGGGGGGGTGTGTTTGTTTGTTTGTTGTTTTTTTTAATAAAGTCAGTGGTTGAGATGGAGTTTTATAAGTCTCAGAATAGACATGCAGAAGACCCAGGCTGTGTCCCATTTGCTCTTTTAGAAGATTTGGAAATGTATTTGCACTGGGAAGGCTCTTCAGGCTTCTGAATGGGGTGGTTCCTGGATTTGTGTCTTGCTTCATAAGCATTGGGAATAAGAGTCTTTTGGAGGGAGGCAAATGGAGAGTCTTTGTTGTTCCTGGGGATGAGGTAGGAGATGTTTCTGGGGAAGTGGGTCACAATTCCCATGTCCTTAGTGGTGTGTTATGTTTTGCAGCAGAATGAGAGTAGAAAGGACAGGAAGGGGAGAGCAGTAACAAAACATAGCAGTAAGTTAATTCTACAAGCCTGTGTGCTTTAATGTTGTTGTTCTTGTGGTATGGTTAACCCAGGAAGACGGGTGACCATTATTTATTTATAAATATGGAACAAAATCTGATGCCACTAATGATGCAGGTTAATGAAATTACTAACCAAACATTTTCTCTCTTAACCTGCAAGTTATTTCCTCTCCATTGTCACCTCCATAATATCTACATGTTACCAGCTAAAATCTATGGATGTGTGACAAGACCTGGTTCCACCTCATTTGTCCTGGCTTTAGCTTCACTGGTCTCTGGAATTGCGCAACTGGATAGAAGTGGTAATGGTGTTGTAACATTTGCAAGTGGTTTCAAAGTTAGAGTTAAAAAGTAAGGATATAGAGCAAGAGTGGGTGCTTGTATGTGCATGGCTGTCAGGTCTTTAGTGCTATTTCTGTAGTGGCTTCCAATAAAAATGGGTTTACTCTGTCAGATGGAAAGTAAACTTGACATTTTGTTGAGTCTAAGGCAAACTCTTCCAAGCATCTTATTGTCTGCTGAGGTTTATATGCCTACATTGTGCTGCTACCAGATGCTGTTTCACCATTTCTGAGAGCTCTCAGAACAAGAGGTACATTTCTATAATTAATAATGGAAAACAATTTCATTTTTAATTTTAATGTTGTCAGAAAAGATCCAGTCCATCATGCTTTGTAAACCAGCTCCCGGCAGCTGCTGAATAATAGATAGAAAATTCCAGCCTGCTTTCTCTTCAGTTGATGTACCATGTTACTTGTTATTCTTTAAGCCTTGTTTTCATGCGCGTTCATTAGATAGAATTGGTAAGTGATAGGTGCCCTACTGCTTGAAGGCCACTTTGATTGTTCTGGTGTTACTCTTCTACCACTGTATAATTGCAAGTACTTGAGGAAGAAATAACTACAGTGCAAGTAAACTTGCTGAATTTCCTGATGTTCTCGATGACTCCTAGGAAACTGGCTTCCAAATTTGCAGTTGCATGATTTTCAAATAGTGTTATCAGTTGTTACCCTGCCAGGAGAAGGAATACAAAGTTCCAGAGTTTCTGGTTCCAGAGATTGTTTGATGATTTGCTTTAGCTTCCTGCTGCAAGCTGGAACAACATTATGTTTTATCTCTGTGGTGTGGCCATCTGCCATTTGGGTTAGCAGGGAACTAATTCTGGAATTGGGTAATCTGTCTGCTGCTTTGGGACCTTGGGTCAAAAATGGGGCATTGCTAAATCAAGGGGAAGCAGAGTACTGACAAATGAAAACAAAAAGTGTATTTCATCCTTCCAGCTTAGATTTGAATTCAACCTTAATTTTGGTATGTGTGTTGTTATATCTTGGAGGATTAATTAAATGTGGCAATATTTATGTGGTAAAGATTAGTTATACTACAGATTTATATAAGAAGAAAGCTGTCCTGCTTGGAGATCGCACGAAGGAGGAGGACTGCTAGCAAGATTTTAAGCCACCTTGGCACACTTGTGAGTCTGGACTCCTCCGTGGATTCCCTGGGCTCTGGGACCCATTAAGCTGTGGGTGATGTGCTCCAGTAGACACTCACCCACCTAAAATTTCTGTGGATGTGAGAGGACCCTGTAACACAGAGTAACACAGCTTCTATTGGAGACAGGACAAGGGAATATTTGCATTCCTGCACATATTTAGATACAATACCTTATTCTCAGTCTGAATGCACTTTACAGGTCTGTATGAAAGCTGGTGTTGTACTGTGACCTTCAGAGAACAACTTCATAGTGTGTGGCTTTCATAATGTTAAATGGAAGCTGACTGTAGCTTTGTATGAAGGAGGACTTCAGCTTGGGCAGGAAATGGCAGTCAAGCAGAACAGGGAAAAGTGTCTTTTAATCACCGTGGCACAGGAATAGCCTTGTTGGAATAAGTGCAAACCTGAAGGAAAAATAATGATGGGCAGAGAGAAGCATCATGAAATATCAAAAGCAGTAATTTAGAGAGAGCCTTCCAAGGAATTTACATTCATGGCCAAACCCTCCAGCTCCAGAAGGCAATGGAGGAGTGAGATATGAGTCATCAAGGCTACATGGCTTTAGATAAAAAGTAGCAATTTAGATTTGAAATAAGTGAAGTAGAAGAACAGATAAAATATTTTCAAGGTGTCTAGAATATGGTGGCTCCATAAATGGAGCTGGATCATCAGCGCTCTGGCTAGCCTTAGACCTAGAAATGAGAACTTGCCTGTAGGACAGTTGCTACTCAGAATTAAGGCATTTTTCCTCAAAGCTGATAAAGGTTGCAGGAAGAAAGTGAACATTCAGAGCAAAAAGCAGGATTTCATGGTGTGCTCTCAGGGCTGATCTCTGAGGTGTCCTGGATGAGAAGCAGTAAGCTACTAGACAGGTGTTAATTTATCAAGTATATTGCTAGTTTATGTTATGTTGTTAAAACATTTTGTTTCTGATTCGTTATTCACAAGTTAACCTGTCTTGCTGAAAGCATTTTTAAAAACGCTTGTACTTGCCTAATGCTAAAGAGGAGGTGGAATGAGCTGGCAAACAGTGGGTGCTCTGTTTTCATGGTGCTAGTGGGACATGCAGCACCTCTGTGGTACTTGTGCCTTGTAGTGAGTGAGTATACAGCTCTAGACTATGGAGATCAGTGTCACTGTCAAGTAGTGGCATTTGGGGAGGATTTTTTTCTGACAGCAACAATATGGTGCTTCTTCTCACTGTGATATGACCCTTCTGGTGGTGCTTGAATGGCAGTCTGACAGACCATGGTCTGTAGTGTTCTTGGGCAAGAGGAGGAATGATGGCATTGTCACAAAATAATGGTTTCCTCCGATAGATGAAATTGTGAAAGTAGACAGGTGATAAGATTGAAAACAATCAAGAGGAATATGTAGTTTAACAGAGCTCAGATCATAGGTTAAACCTAGAAACTGTGCTCTGAACTTTAGTTCTGAGGGAGAACCCAACGCTGAGAATGGGAGACTTGTGGCTGGAACATGGATATATGTTTGACAAGTAGAAAACCTCAAATTCTTACAGTATCTTTTAAGTAAGATTAACTTAGATTAACTTCCCTGATGAGTTGACACATTGTCAAACTTTAGAGGCTACAGTCCAGAATGAAGTAAAATTAATGCAAGGATATTGATGAGCTTGGGGACAGAGCAGTCACTCTGCTGCAGGACATGACTGTCTTCTTGAATTAAAGAAATGCCTTTTCAAAATACATGCTGCGGATGGTCAGAAAGGAAAGAATGCTGTAAAAGTGACCAAAGATACTAAAATTTGAGCCTTTACGTAGCTGTCTTCTCAATTATGTTTCACACAAAATACTCAAGTAGAATTTCTGTAAGAATTAATTTTGTGGCTAGGAGCATCATTTACCCAACTTGGCACAGGTCCACTCAACTCAAGACTGCTGTTAGTCCTGAGTAGTCAAAACCTCTGGAAAAATAGGCTAACTTGTCCTAAAGATGAACTGAATACCAAAGTGCAGGAACATCAGGTTGTTGTAGCCTAGTTTCTTCATATATTTTCTTACCACAGAATCACAGAATGGGTAAGGTTGGAAGGGACCACCATGGGTCGTCTGGTCTAAATTTCCTGCTCGAGCAGGATCATCATAGAGCACGTTACTCAGGGCTATGACCAGACAGTTCTTGAATGTCTCCAGTGAGGGAGACTCCACAACCTCTGTGGGTGGTTGGTTCCAGTGCACAGTCACTCACACAGTAAAGAAGTTCTTCCTCATGTGCAGGGGGAACTTCCTGTGTATCAATTTCTGCTCATTGCCTTTTGTCCTATGGCTTGACACCACCGAGAAGAGCCTGGCTCAGTCTTCTTGACACGCTCTTTACTTTATAGGCATTGATGAGGTCCCCTCCCAGTCATCTCTTCTCAAGGCTGAACATGCCCAGCTCCCTCAGCCGTTCCTTGTAAGAGATGCTCCAGTCTCTTAATTATCTTTGTCACCCTCCATTGGACCCGCTCCAGGAGCTCCATGTCCCTCTTGTACTGAGGAGCCCAGTGAAAGAGCCCATACGCAGAGCACTCCAGATGTGGCCTCACCAGGGCTGAGGAGAGAGGCAGGATCACTTCCTTTGACCTCCTGGCAATGCTCTTCCTAATGCATCCCAGGATTTCATTGGTCTTCCGGGCCACAAGGATACACTGTTGGCTCCTGGGCAGCTTGTTGTCTCCAGCACTACCTCCAGGTCCTTCTCCATGGAGCTGCTTTTCAGCAGGTCAGCTCCCAGCCTGTCCTGGTACACGGGGTTATTCCTCCCCAGGTGCAGGACCCTGCATTTGCATTGGCTGAATTTCAGACAGTTCTTCTCTGCCCATCTCTCCAACCTGTCAGGATCCTTCTGAAGGACTGCACAGCACTCTGGGGTATCAGCCACTCCTCCCAGCTTTGTGTCTTCAGAGAACTTTCTGAGGAGGCCTCTGCCCCTTCATCCATTAATGAATAAATTAAACAATACTGGGCCCAGTTTTGAATCCTGAGGAGACATCACTAGTGACAGGCCTCCAACTAAACCCTGTGCCACTGATTATGACCTTCTGGGATCTGCCATTCAGCCAGTTCTTAATCCACCTCACTGTCCACTCATCCTGTCCACACCTGCTGAGTTTGCCTATGAGGATGTTATGCTCTTGGCTGACCTCTAGGAAGGCACCAGTGGCAGCTAAAGGTTTTCTTGTGACTGGTATTTCAAAGAGCAATCTCTGGTGTCTAATAAAAGGTGTGTCCTCATGATGTAGTTCTTCCCTCAGCAGGGACACTGAGAAGGTAACTCTTCTCTACCAGGATATTATTTTCATGAAGCTTGTGGGAGCTTAGCAAGTTTCTGACCCCTACTGCACTGTGTGGAACCAGCCGGTAAGTCAGAAAAGTTACCGTGGGTTAGGAAAACAACACAAACTGTTGCAGACCTTTTCCAGCATGGTTACATGTGTCTTGCTAGTGTGTGGAATCAGCCTGAAAATAATGTTTTAAGAATCAAGAAGTTGATTACGTGAGTAGTTGCTGGGAAATACAGTAGAAATGACAGATACATCTGCTGGCCAGACAGTGTTGGTTTAGCAATGTTGTCCGTGTTAACTTATTAAGATATTGTGCACAGTTTTCCACCGTTTTATTCCCCTCTTTGATTTATGCATCTAAATTACCCATTGATTTGTTAGCTTTTGGATGAACTACAGGAAATTTTTTCCCTTTCTAACTAGCAGGGCCAGCAGGCTATCCATGCAGGAAGCACTTCAACAGTCAGACTCTTCCCAAAGAATGGCGCAGTCTGCTGGATGTTTGGCTGTGCCATTCTGTGAGATGAGCTGTGCAATTCCCATGCACCCTCTGTTGCTCTTTCCTTGATGAGTTCCTTGATGAATTCCCCAGTTCCCTTAATGAGTTACTGGGCTGGACTTACTATTCTTGTATTTCCTATTGGGCTTTAGAGAAAAATGTTTCTGAGTATTATAAATAAATAAGTAAATATTGTAAAGTTTATAAACATGCAAAAAATGGATTTCAGAATGGAAATAGTTTATGTTGTCACAGCACCATTAATTACATTTATTGGCAGAGATAGGCCAACAGAAAATTTGATTAAAAAATTTACATCAATAAATAATACCAAATTAAGGGGGTTTGCATTTCTTAACACTGCATCCTTTTTGGGGATCAGGAAAAGATACAGCTTTCCCTCTCACTAAATGATTTTGGAAATGACTCACGTTCTTGCGGATTTTGGCAAGCTTTCTTGTCTCACTGTGTGGCTCATCTTCCAGGCAAACTTTGCAACAGTTGCTGCCAAGTCGCAGATGAATGCAGAAGTAGCTGGCAGAACCAGACATCCAGAGGTAAAGGACCTCTGTATGTTTTGGCACATTCTGGAAGGTCTTCTGAAGATAATGTTTGATATTTCCAGTATTGCCCATGTGTAAAGCACACAGTTATCTGAGTGATAGGAAAAAAAGGGGTGGAGAGACAGTATGAAGAGAATTCTCTCTAATGTAGGTAAGACACCGAGGAAGTTAATTAAACTTTGCTCTAAATGAAGTTTAACCTGTGCTAATGGTGAAAAATGTCTTAATTCATCCTCAAAGCCAAGGATATCTGGCCCCGAGAAAATGCCTACGAATTAATTACGCTGCATTATTTAAAATTCTCAGTCCCTTTGGTGTCTGTTAACAGGTTCCCCTGTAATTGCTGTGCAGTTTTCTAGGAGAGGAGAAATTGTAATTTTATTGTTTAGCATGTTAATCAGAAGTGAAGTTTGATGTGTTCTAAAACAATATTCCGGTTACCAATGTCAATTCTAGACTGTCAAATAAAGGGATTTTTATTGTTGAAGTAGCCTGACTGTAGACTGCACAGGTGTTTCCAGCAGTAATGACAAATCTGTCTTAAACACTGTCATTGCAGAGAACCTGTGAGTGTCCAAGCTGCACATCCTCTGAAAATTGCTGTAATTGTCCTTTGGTAAAGGATCTTGACTGTGGGAAGCATAGTTTGCAAGCTGACTGTGGGTTCTTTGTGTGCATGACAACAGCTGATGATGAATTTTCTGCTCTGTAGCCCCACCATGGCCCCCAAGTAACCTACTTTCGAACACTGCTAAATTAAACTTTTTCTCCTTTTGCTCTCTTCTAAACAGGTACCATGATTTGTACATACTTCTCATCTCTCATTTCTTTGCAAAATGTTTCACTTCCACCATTGTACTTTCACCCCTAGTACTTGCATTTTTGTAGTGTTTATTCACCCAAGGGCTGATAACATCTGCATCTTGGAAGCGAAGGAGATAAGAAACAGAAGGGAATCCTGTATGTCCTCAGACATACAGCCTAGTCACCGAAATGACTCACGTTGCAAAAGAGGTTAATTAGATGTTAAAGGCTCTATAGTCTCTTACATTTAGTAAATGACATTAACTTTTCTGCTCTCTACTGCTTGTGGTTTGTCAGTAGTCACGTGTATTTATCATTATTTGTGTGAATGAGTTGAGGCTCTTTACCGTCGGTATGTAGTCTCAGCCCATGCTTAACAAAACCAGAATAATGAAAATTTAAATTGAAAAACATTGCAGAATTTTTAGAAAGCATCAAACTAGGAAGACAAATATTGTCCTGACAGCTACCTTTGCTCTAACCTGAATCAGAACAGCTGTTGTCGTGCTTCGACTGACTCAGATTTAAACAACTTGGTGTTATTCTAAGTCCCTTGTTGTTGGAAAACACATTTTTGAACTTGCATATAAAAAATAGTTAACTCCACCAATGCACTCAGAAGGGAGGACAAGAGCTACAGGGGCATAAGTAACTCTGCTGTTTAAAGCACGGAGTGGCCAACCCTGTCCTCTCTTTTTGAAACAAACTGCTGTATTTGAAGAGTAAAGTTTATGAGTAGGGTGGTCGGCAGGCTGGCTGCCTCCCAAGCTGGCTGGATGCAAGCAGAGCCTCCCAGGTGTTGCACAAGGTTCTTGGATTGTATGGATGTGCTCGCTGTTCACTTGTGAGGCTGCAAACACACTGTAACATAAAACTCTGCTCTAGAAGGGTAAATGAAGTGAGAAAATATAATGGTTAAAGCCTTTTCAATGACAGAGCTGTCACTGACTTAGACAGAGACACTTTGGCTTTTGTCTTCTTTTTCTTATCTTTTTTACGAGTGAGTGTGCTTGACCACAATGGTAAACAGGATCAGAAAAAAGCTTGTGGGGTCTTGCAGGACACCAGCCTGCTCCAGCTGCTATTGTGTACCAGGCACAAAATTACTCATATGTGTTTAGCATTTTCTAGAAACCCCCTGTGGTCTGCCCCTGACCAGAGCAAAGAAATATGGCCTTACATGTATTATTTTGGTTAAGCTTTATCTATCATGACTTTGCTCTTATTACATCCTGTGAACAAGGAGTCGACTTTAGAAAAGGGAGATGTTCTCATTTCTGTATGCGTGTGGAAATACAGATTTTGAGAGCTGCTATTCGAAAAACTAGAAATACCCAAGTCAAGGCTGGCTGCATTTTTAGTTTGTTTGTTTATTTTTTTCTCCTTAAATTCTAAAATTACTGGTTTACCCCCTCTGCTCAAGAATGCCACAGGACAGATTTGTTTAGTCATTTATCTGAGTTTCTAAATTACATGTAGGCCATGATGACGCATGCTCTCTCTTAAACTACTAGTTTCTTTTTGCCCTCTTCTCCCCTTCCATTTTCTGGTGTGGATGTAACACCTGCTTTGTGTGTCTGCTGAATACTTTGTCAGTTGGTTTCTGCCTAATCAGATCTGATGAAGGGCTTTGTCTCTCTTGTGCCAGAAGATTTGGCTCAGACTTTCAAAGCAACTGCACAGGTTATTTGAAGGGTTTATTTTCTTTCCAGCAGAGATAATCTTTATCGCATTAGATTTTACCAACTTTGTCCTTTACAACAAGCAGCATAAAATTAAACCAATACAGACTTAAAAAAAATTGGTTTAGATGGTGTGTCTGTGTTGATTCAGGGGCTATTTATTTATAAATATTTTCAAGGTAAATATTCGTGGAATATCTCATTTTTTTTGAGCTGAATATATAATTTAAAACATACAAATAAAACAGACTAATACTGCAAAGCTAAAAATATAATACCAGGGAACAGATAGGTGGAATAAATGTGCTGTGTGAGTTCTACACACACCTATTATTCTCTTTTTAGCAAAGATAATGATAAAGCTGATCTTAATGGTAGCCAAGCCATCTGTAAGAATTAATGGCTGCAAGTTAAAGCAATACAAATTCCATTTAGGAGTATGATGGCCTGAAGGGCATAGGGGTGAAGGATCATTCAATAGCCATCTGCATCTTTCACTGTTTGCCTTGACACTGGCTGCTGGGCACGTAGGAGATGTGATACAAGCCTAAATGGAGCTTCTGATCTAACCTATAGGCGCTGCTTTCGTAAATTAAATAAAGTATGATTTTTAAAAAGCTTATGAGTACTGATGAATTGAAAAATGCTCAGTAATATGGTTGGTTTATTCCCATAGCTTTACTTTCACATTTATAATGAAATCTGAAACCAGGTCAGTTTTATGCTTACTTTTTTCTTTTTTTTTTTCTTTTTGCTTATATGGAACCAGATATTTTTCACACATCTGCCTTTTTTTCAGTGCTAAGTTCTATATGGATCAAATCTTAAGTAACTCGGCAGCGGATGAATACTTTACTGGCTGTGTCTACACAGTCTGTTGTGTGTTGCTCAGTTCCTGTGCTCCTGGGGCCCTGAGGCCCATGGCGGATTCTGTGGGCTGCTGTGGGTGAGCTGGCACAGCTTTGCAAGGCTTGTGCTCAGGGTCTGCCACTGGGGTCACTGGAACCAGGGTGCCACTTACTAGGACTAGGACAAAAGCTGCTTGCCTGTGCCTGCTGTGTATTGTGTAGATTCACCTACAGACAGCCAGGAAAAGCCTCTTGTGTCTGTTTACAAACATTACAAACAAATCTGGACTTTGTTTGCTAAACTCCTGCTGTGCAGCAGGAAACTCTTACTCAATTTATTTTTCACCATAATATTTACCACCATTGGTTAATAAAATATTAACTGTTAAATCTTTTGTGAAAAGAGCAAAGATTTTTCTTTCCAGGGAAAGTATTTTTCCCATTTTTGTCCACATGATATTTAGTGTTCTTCCCTGCCCAGCTGCTGCAATTTCTTGAAAAAACTCAGGCTGTAAAATGAATGAAATGTTACACATAGTGAAATTTCAGAGTTTGAAACTGCATCTAGCCTAGATCTAGCGTAATCTAGGCTTCTTTCTCTCCTTCTCTCCGTTCCACCTTTCAACAGGCTGTCCTGATCCCTACTGCATCTTTGCATGGGATTATGTGCAATGCAAGAAACAAATTGACAGTTTTTAAAGTGTGCATTATTACAGCTGCCAAAGTCTGGAAGCAAGGGTAATGTCCTGGACCAAGGAAAGATTACAGCATTTGAAATATTTTGTTCATTTTCAAGTCTTAGACTGGTCAGTGACAATAAAATAGAAATTACAGACTTTTATTTGATGTGAATATTGGATATTTGTAAAAGGATTATCAGTAAAACATTCATTTTAATGGAGAACAGATTAATGAGCATATGGCATATTTTATATGAATAATTCTGTGATTCTCTGAATTTGTTCAGTGGGAAAGGATTATGAATATAGTATTAGGGGTGCTGCAGTGTTCACAGAATAAAGTAGAAACTACTTCTTTTCCTTCAAAAAGAAAATGCAGTCTCTGTAGCACAGTGTATCTTCACGTTTCAAAGGAAGAAGCCAGAAAGGCAGAAGAGAATTTTCTCCCAAAAAAGTCTTTTTACCACTTTAGCTACCTTTTTGCACTTGGTGAAAGAGGTTTTGCTGTCATTTGACTTGCACACACACTCATCCCACTTCAATTTCTCCTGCCCTCCACCCTGTCAATAGTCACATATCTGCAGGGTAAAGATAAAGTGTGAAAAAAGGTAAATAATATTTGTGCCTTCTCTTTGCCTTTTTTATTTTCTTCCTTCATATTTACAAAGAAGCTGAATGAATTTTCAGTGTTCTTGCATACCAGTTTCCTACTCATTAGCTTTTTTCCAGTAGCACCACAGGCCTGCACTGCCTGCATGGACACCCGATCGGCAAAGGGTGCAAGAAAAGATGATGCCATCTGAGAAAGGGAGGCAAAGAAAAGCAAAGTGGCTTTCCTCATGTCAGGCAGAATGATGTCACGAAGCTGAAATTTGAGATAATAAAAATTTATTAATCTTTATTTATTTTTAATTTTTCTTTCTGAATTTTTCTAAAGTGTCAGTGCGGACTGTCCTTTCTTTTTGTACCCTTGGCTTTTTGAAACTCAAATGTTTTTTACTGAACCCTGTCCTCTGCATCTTCCTGCCAGCTGCAGACAGTTAGAGATTGAAGCATATTCTAAAGTCACAGTCAGGTGAGAGGGCAGAGGCTGTTTTAGTTAAATCATTCAGTTGGTCACTGAGGAACCGCTGGTGTCTAGTTCTTATTCATGGAGACGTGTTGGTATAGGTACACCTGTAAGTACACCTATACTGATGGGGAAGGCATTTAGTATAGATGTCTGCTTCAGTCTGATGAAGTGAAATAATCTGTACTGGGAAACATCATTTTACCAGTGTTTCTACCTTTAAGTTGCTGTACTGTTTCTTCCTGCTGTACTAGGCAGAGACTGATGTACAGAAATGGTCTGACAGTAGATGTCCTGTCATGGTAATAAATTTGCTGTTGTTTTCCTGATGTCTGAAGTAAGCAAGAATGAAGCTGTGTTTAAACAAAACTCGTTTCACATATTGCTTCCTCAAAAAGGGACATGAGAGTTTAAAAGTATGGGGCTTCTGTTGACATAGGTTTTCTCTCTTTCGCCGGTGTTAAATGTATGTCTGCAGCCATTTTCTCTAACCAGTTGTTTGTGTTTTAACTGGTTTATCCCCACTCTGCTGTGCTTGCCATTGTGGCGGGGGCACCAGCACCAGCATGTGCTGCTGGCAGAAGGTTGGTGGCTTGGCTGTGGTTGTCCATGTTCTTTCTCACGTAGTGTGAGCTCCAGCTGTCTGAAATCCACCTGCTGTGCTGGGAAAAAGTGCTGGAAACTCTTCAGGGAAAAACACAGCCATTGGATGTCCTGCCTGGAGTGTAAATGTGCAAGAGTCAAATTTGGCACTTGGTCAGTTGACCAGTGGAACAGGCTTGATTATAGCTGTCTTTGCTGTTTGCTGGTGATGAATAACACGGCAAGAAAACCGGAGTGATATATGACTACAGGAAAAGCCACTGAGAAAATGCTGTCAGTCTGAAAGGAGTGCCTATTTGTTCTTAGAAGTCTGTGCACAGTAACTTGTAATGTTTTTATGCTTGAATGTACATCTGAGTGTACAGTTGTATGATCATCTGCATGACTTTTCTTTTTTTCCTTTCTCACAGTGCATGCCAATTAAAGGCCTTGGATTTGTGCTTGGAGCCTACAAATGTATTTGCAAAGCTGGATTCTATCATCCCAACATCTTCTCAGTGAACAGCTTTCAGAGTAAGTGCCTTTGCTTGAGCTAAAAAAAAAAAGAAAACAGATCTAGCATTAATAATGCAGGGCTCCTTCTTATCCTTGTCTGGGTTATGCAGTAAAATCTCAGTGGTTGCAACTCTCGGATTATATAATCACTTAAGGAGTTCTAGCCCTTTGGTTTGTCATTCACGATACTCTTGAGGATCCTGTAAAACATACCCAATTGAAGTATATTTGATTTGTAAATAAATTTAAAAACATGGAAAGAAGTTGTGCTAAGGGGAAATAGAGATTTCTGGCTTTTATGCTCAAGCAGAAGTATTCTGGAAATTAATCTACTCATTTTCTCTTTGGCCAGAGGAAATGAGAATGCCCTAGCCTCTGGCTTTCTGTGGGCTTTAATTGTTTTCATTTTACTTGATTTGCAAAGGAGAATTCAAAGGAACATCCAAACTGTAATACGTGCTGATGAAGTAACAGAGATGGTTCAGGCCTGGAAGTCTGTTTGGCTGTATGATATGGATGACAAACAGCATCCATGTGCCCAGGACACACATTGTATGGTACTTAGACTGAGTTGCCCGCAGCAGGAGAAACAGAACTTGGTTGATTCTCAGCAGGGAAAACAGATAAATTGCATGCCCAAACTTGACGTCTGTTACTTTTACCACACGACCAAATCTCTGCACAGATTTTGTGCTGTAATTGTTGTAGTTGTACTAGTAGAGCTCATTCTGCAGTCACAGGTGCAAAGCTGCTGCTTGAAAGTGTAACAGGGCATCCTTCTCTGCCTCGTGCTTTTGGGTAAATACCATCCCCAGCTTCTTTGTACCATTCTTTAGCCAGAGGTTTGTGTCATCAGCTCTCCTCTATGAGAGCAGTTTGTATGAGATGCCCAGGGGATGGCAATGAGTAACTTTCACCAAGCTTGATCCAAGACTGTGTGTTTTATCTCGTGCCCTGTGTGAAAACAGTTGTTTGCATTCCACTGTAGAAATACCTCTAGTACTATTCAACACTTAACCCTGCATATGTATATCTGTGAGAGATATCATGTCTCCTGTATATATTTGCAGCCTAAAGAGCACAGTTTGTTCAACAGTTTACCTGGGGAGTGTTTGTTTCCCCTTCTCTTTTCATATTGTAAAGTGTCACAGATGGCAGCCTCGAGAAAGTGCTGTTTCTCTGGGCTGTGTGAATCTTTTGATGGAGTAAGGAGGATGTTTGGTTCCTCCTGCAGTGCAGTGAGTTCTGGTGGAATTGGGATTTAACTCCTTGAGTGAGCATATAAAAAAAAAAAAATTCATTCTCAGATTTTTGTCAAACCAAATGCCACAGAACACATGAAAATAATGTGCCTAGAGATCACAGCAGCATTGATCATCAGGGATGAGATTAATTTCATTTCATGTATAGGCTTGCTATGTATTAGTCACCTAGGTTTCAACTGCAGTCAGCATCAAGAGCATGGCTCCCCTGGAGGGTAATTTGTCTTTGAATGGGAAAAGTAATACCTCGGACAAGTAACCTTTTTTCTCCATTTACTTTAGAAGGAAGAGCCTATATACCTACCTTAGAAAGGATATTTAGCTCCGAACAGAGTGAAATTTGTCTCCAGAAAGTGTTTGCATATGCTGATAGTTTAGGGTGTGTATTTACATGATATGGGACCAGTTTGAGTTGAGCCTTTGTATCTGTGAGTTTTGAAATAGTAATAAAGAACTGCTTTAATTCATCCAGATGCAGCTCCATCTGCCAAGTTTTATAGATGATTTTGAAAAGTGAACAGTAAGACTGGAAATGACTGAAATAATGAGATAAGCCTGTGGTTCAAAGGAAAGTTGGCCCTGTCAAACAGCTGCCTTCTGTAAAAAGAAAAGAGGAAAAAATATTCCATGGTTAAAATGGCTGTAGTATGTATTTGTTGGTTCAAAATGATGATAACAGGAATTCTAGACACAAATCCTGCAAGCAGTTTTGCCAGAAACTGTCTGACCTGAAGATCTCTGTGGAGATAGGTTGGTGAAATCTGATCATAAAAGAGATGAAACTGAATAGATATGTTAATCATTTAGAAAGTATTCCTAGTGGAATAAAATAAAGAGGCAGCAAAGATTTGCGGGTCTTGAGATATAAGAAAGAAGATAGATAGAAAAAATGACCAGTTTTATACTTCTCTGGATTGAAAAATTGGATGGAGTGTGTTGTGTCTTGAAACGGGAGCATTTATCACTGATACTGGGATTCTGCTTCACAGCAGAATATGGTTAACTACAGCTGCACATTGTGCCTGAAGCGTCTGACTTTTAAGCGGGGGAAAGGTTTTGCTTTAGGTTCAGATTAATATTTTGGTTTGAGTCTGAAAGATGCCTGTATTAAATGGCTTTTCAGGGATGTTGAACACTGCACAGTATATTGGTAAGAAGGCTTAAAAGACTGCTTTTCTGCCTCTCTGCAAACTCAGCTGTGGCCCTGAATGCCAGGATGCAATGTGGCATAAGCAGTGTCCCATGTAGGAAAGACTCTGCAGATCAGTTGCTTTGCTGTCTTAAAGCAGTACAGTGTTGCTGCTCTCAGGGAGCTTACACGTGTTGCAGGTTTCCAAAGAGTGTGTGAGGCAGGGGCACAGCTGGAATTTAGGCTGTTCTCTTACTGAATAAGAAGCCAGGTAGGAGGACGTTTCCCTCCCAAGTCTTCAGAACTGATGATGCCAAAAATACGTAAAACTTTTCTATTTTTTCTGCATGTGTTAATGAGCACCCTGGGTACCAGTGGGGCACAAAGTTATTGACAAATTTCCAGGGTCTCTTTTGAGGTTGGAAATTGGTTTTAGAAAAAAAATCTATTTCATGTATGCAGGTTGTATGAACCTGTAAGTGCTTGAGTAGGTGACTATGCACTTTCTCCTAACAGCTCATTTTTAGGTATCACTGTTAGTATAGGTAGAATAGACTAACTGATGACTATTTACATTTTAACATTTCTAGAAGACCCTTCTCCAAAGCAGTTCTGTTCTCTGCCTCAGGGGTAATCAGGTTTGCACTGGAAAATCCTTAGCAGAACAATGGTGCTTTGTTCAACCTAAAAGTTCGCTCTTTAGCACTGCACCATCCATATATTGTAGAAATTCTGCTTAGCTCTTGTTGTTTGGATGTGGAACCTGCCCTGTGCAAAAAGGTGCTTGCACCAGAGGTGGCCTTTTTGTCTGAACACGGGACTGTGCAGTCTCTAACACTGCAATGATCCCATAAAAAGTTCCAAGAGGGGTTTTCAGTTCAACTGGAATTCCCAGTTTTTACACCTGCTCTTTGGCTTTGGTCCTTCAGCGGAACTCAAACGTGCAGATCTTAGCACATATGGAGGTAGTTACTGACTTCAGTGACCCCTTTCTGGGCTGAGGCTTATGAGCATGGCTGATTACCAGGTTTTGATGCTAGCAGGTCGAGTTATCACACTGAGTTACTGCAGCATCGCTGAAACATCTGGAGTTGCTCCTCGTTTAGTTCCTCACTATTACACAACAGGAGCAGAATCAGTCTTTTGTTCTGCTCAGTGCTCAGCATGCACTGTGCCCTCTGTGTTCATCTGCTGAGTTCTGACTGGAGTGTGGGATGATTTGGTTTGGGACAATAGCAATCCCTGCCCTGGATCTCAGCAGTCTGTGGTGTCATTCTTAGTTTGGAGGAAGATCTCAGCTGGCAATATCACAGCTGCTGAGGCATCCCTTGCGTGGCAAAGTGTCCTTAGGAGAACTGAAGCTGATGAAGAGTTGCCCTCAGGAGACCATTTCAAAAACAGATGGGCCAATCCAACAGAAAAATAAGCTGGGATAGAAGAGAGAGGAACTAGAAAAAGATGGTAGAGCGGATAGAGCTGAAGCATTTAAGCTTTTTGTTTTATTGTATTAGTTTGTGTCCCTACTCCTGCTTTTCACCAATTCTTCGTTCTTTTCTTCTTCCTTTTTATGCTTTTTATTTTTTGGTTACTGCATTTTTTTCTGTTCTGTTTTTCCTTTAGAGCGGTACCTTTTTACACCTTCCTCATTCTCAGTTTTAACTCCCTGCAGCACAGTGTTACTTCCATCTCATTTGTGTCCATGCTAAAAACTCAGCAGCCTTATGTAGAGCAGAATTGACTTCTTGTCCATCTACCTTACAAGTGTCTAAAATCTTTTTTCATCTTTTGAGGAGGAAAAACTGCTTTTCTTTGCTGGAGGAGATGTGTAATCCCAAAGAACTGCTGAGACAGGAGAAGGCACAATGAAATCTCTAACAGTGCTGTTAGAGGCAGTAACTTCATGCTTGGCTTGGACTGTCTGTGGTCTGAATTGATGTTCCATTGTCTTTGGTGAGTGGACAGGACCAGGCATAAAGGGCAGTGGGCAGCAGTCAGGACAGTGCCCTGAGTCAGGACAAGTGTGAGCAAACAAGTTCCCAGTCAGTGGTAAATATAATGGACATTCTTTCCCAAGAACTTCTTTTAGAGGGTCTGAAAAATATTATTTCTTTTTGCCAAGGAGGAAAAAACTAAAAATATGGAGGTTGTTAATAGTTCCTTATCACACTGTGGAAAACCTTAGCTAAATCTAATTTTTTTAATCTTTCTTGTGTTACCTATAAAACGAAGGATTGTTTCTAAGTCAAAAAATATTCACAGAAAAATCGTAGCTGACAGTGCAGACGGTGAAGATTTGTACTTTGTATACGACAGACAACATGACACCAGACAAAGGTAAACGAAGGCTTGCTCTTGTGTTATGAAGTCGTATCTGTGGGATATTTATTGCAACATGCAACTGTTTATTGGCTGTTATCCCTGTAGTATATGATATATTCATATACATGTGAAGAAACTCCCATGTGTGATTCAGAGAAGAAAATCCTTGATAAAATGGATTATAATGTATTTGCAACAACTTTCAAGGTTGAACATTTCAGAAATAAAGTGTATCAAGTTTAGGACTATGCAAAATTATCAAGACATATTCATATAATATTTGTGACTAGTAGTCTCATAACTATAGGTTTTAAATTTTATTTTTTCAGTGTGTAACTTTTTATGCTGCAAATAATTTATTCAGTTGACACAATAAAATATATTAATGAATGGCTCACGTGGCTCAGGAATGTGAGATTTTAAAGAGATTAAATTAATCTCTTTGGAGACAGGCTGATTGAAGGCCAACTCTTTAAGAAACAATGAAGTAACAGGTGTGTGGTGGAAAAGCAGGTTGACAAGTGCAAATGTTGAGGAAATGAAGTGGAAAACTTGGACAGTAGGTAATGCACTCTTGATTTGGATATGGAGATGGGAGGTGGGAGGCTGTGACACCTGTTCTCTGCCAGAAGACAGTGTGGGTCCATTGCTCTTGCTGTAATTAAGAAAACAGGGATCTAATGTTAGATTTGGAGAAGGTGGTTTCTGGTAAAGCTCTTGGAATGATAATGGGCTGAGGCCTATGGGTGTTTGCTCTGAAGAGGATTTCCAGTCCTACGATATCTTCAAGATAGTATTCCTTAGAGGTTCTCCACCTTTTTGGCATGCTCAAGGATGGTTATTTTCCAGCATTTCCATTCCTGCCTCCTACAGTCTGAGTCAAAACCACACAAGATCTCTTCTTACTGTCTCCTTGTATCTAAGAAAATCTGACTATCAGCGTGAGTCAGCACTACTCTGCTCTATTCAGGTTTCCAACGTCTTTGTTAAGAATACAGCTCCAAAGAGAAATTCACAATCTTCATGAGAAATACCATTCTGTTCTCTTCCCACTAGGGGATGCGGGAGCAAAGCACCCAGCACTGAGGGCGAGGAGCACCGGGCTTTTGGAATGGCATGCCAAATAAACAGGCCTGGGAATAAGGCCTCTTTGTCCCTTTCCCAGCCTTTGGCCGTCAGCAGATGTGTGCTCCTGGGCATTCATATATAGATTTGAGAAGGCAATAAGTAATTGCCCTTGGAGATAACCTTCTGTTTAAAATGTTTCAAGCTAAAAGTCTGAGGAGAGTTCCATAAGCCCATACGCACGTGCAACATCAGTTGGATAATATCTCTTGAATTAAGACTGAACAATGAATGATTTACTATTGTCAGTGACAGAAGAAATTTTTGATCAAAGAAATTGGAGCAATTCTCTAGTCTTATGTAAAGTGAGAGGAGTTATCACACATTTTAACACACCTTTGATTTGGCTTTGGCTCATTCTGTTGTTTCTGTGAGCTCCTAAGGCTGTCTTGCTTATAGTAAACATTTGCAGTAAATTCATTTTTCAGTCTTATTTAATAATATTCTTTCTTTTCCCCCTTTCATCTTTTTACTCCGTTTATTGCCTATAGGGTAAGAAGCCTTAGAGGGGTTTACAGGCAAGTGTTGATAGATCAGAAAAAGTTGGAATCCTTCTATGTGCACTGTTGATGAGATCATTTTGATGGATGAGATGTCAGCTCAAAAATCACTGATTTTCATAGACAAAATATTAATTTTCGCCGGTAGGTTTTACAGATTTCCTGGTGTGCTTGTGTGAACAATGGAAAATTATACTTAGTGTAAGTGCACTGGTTTTGTTTTGGAGACAGAGTAGTGCAATCATGCAACAACATGCTGAACAAATGTTCATTAAGAAGGGTTTTACCTAATTTGAAGCTCATTAATTCACTAGATAGCATCTTTATGAAATTGAGGAACAGTCTGAAATAGGATCAGAGCTACATTAGGTAGTTAATGTGTCTGTGTGAAATCCTTTCCCTATTCTCAAATCTTTCATGTACATTTTTCCCCCATTCAAAATTCTCCTTCATAGAATTTGCTGTGCAGATTTAGCCCACTTTAAATATAACAGGGAAGCATTTGATGTTTAACAAGCTCACTTTCCCTCATATCTCAATTGGTCTGCATTTTCTAAATGTTACAAGGGAGAGTGAAGTGAGAAAAGCAACACTGGCCAAGCTATTTTGGAACCTAATGAGAGAGGCCAACTGGGAGGGAAAGGGAGCCCAGCAGAGTAATGCTTTGCTTCTGCCTGGATGAACTCCCCATCCTGTACAACTAAAGGTGTCTCCCCTTGCCCTTCTGACACTTTCAGGAAAAGATGCAGAAAATCGCTTTTCAGTTGGTGAATTGTCGGAGGAAGTCTACACCTGCCTGCCCTGCAGAGAAGGATGTTCCTACTGTACAGACGATACTCCCTGCTATGCACAGGAGGACAAGTATTTACGGCTGGCTATCATCTCATTCCAAACGCTCTGTATGCTGCTGGACTTCATAAGCATGCTGGTAGTCTACCATTTCCGCAAGGCAAAGGTAAACTGACTTGTTTTGCTTTGATATTCCTCACTATGTGGGACAGACTCATTTATCTTAGATGTATAGCTTCTCATTTTGAGAGTCAGTTTATCAGGTAAGGAGCTCAGGTCAAGGGGAGGATGGGATTTCCAAACAGGGATGTTTTCCTGAATTATTTTAGTAGTTTTGGGGAAAAAAAAAAAAAAGTTGAGCCATTTGTGTCTTCCAATGAAATATTCTTCCATTTATAGATGATCAGCAAAAATCAAGGAAACCTATTATGTTCAAAGTAATTCTGGAAAATCAGGCCAATTATGCAGGTACCTGAGGGAACATGGGGATTTTAGAATCTCGAGGTCTCGAAAGTCTCTGTTTTACCACTATTGGGAATGATGTTTGTTTTCAATATATTTGAGAGACTAGCTTGAAAATAATTATATGAAAGAGAAATACTTCCAGGTGGCTCCTAGAGAGTTTAAACTTGATTCTATGGTTAAAGATTATTACTTTTTTCACTAAAGCATGAGTATATTCAAGAGTATTTGTAAATTTCTGATGCAGCGTTTATGTACTAACCTAATGAACTTTCTGCTTTTACCTCACTGAAAATCTTGTAAGATCTCTTGGAATCTCTCTGTTGCCTCAGTAAATGCAGAATTTCTCTAAAACATCAAATTTAATAACAAGAAATGAAGACAGCATATATTCACTACCTACATTTGGGAGATGTAGGTGTGCACACAGTATGCTACATTGTTGAAATTAAGAGCCTCATCCACTTTCCATAACTAGATAAGCATTTCCATTTTGGTTTTTGGAACACTTGATCCCACAATCTTCCTAATCCTGCAGTGTCTGTGTTACAAATGTACGGCTCATTTTGAAAGACTTTAATATCCTGGCAGGAAATCATGCAACAAGCAATAACATTCTTTTTTTTTTTCCCCTCTTCTGTTTCTGAAAGAATCTTTGTATTTAATGATGTTGCATAAAATCATTCAAATTACAGACTCATTTGTATTTATAAAGTTTTTCATTATGAAAATTTGTTGTAGGCATCTTTTTAGTTGCTTAGCATTAACTAAGCAGAAGAACTTTGTTACAATTTTGTGAGGTTTTAATCTGGTAATGGTACTCCCTTAATGTCATAGACAGCATCATGAAAGAAGCAAGTTTGGCTTGATTTTTTTTTTTTTTACACATTGAAATATTGTTTTATAAGAAATGTCTCTATTTTCTCACAAATAACTTGAGATCAGGCATGAATAAAATTGCATACACTCTTGCACCTGTACACTTACTTATGTTCTGATATACATATCTGCTAGTGTAAGAAGAAAGATATATCTTTATTAAACATACTAGAGAAATCTTGTGTGTCACAAAACCTGCTAGTAATGAAAGGTGCATTTTTACTTTTGTGATGATTAGTCAATTCTCCAAAGTAGTCTATGAGTAAAGAACCAGATGGGATCTAAATCTTTAATACCAAAGCAATACTAAAGAAGCATATACACACCTTTCCTTGTTTATGAAGAGCTTTTCAGTTGTTATGAAAAGTTTTGACCTTACTTTTTTTTGGTAATGGTAAAAGGTTTTTTTAATGGTAAAAGGTTGCCTTTTACCATTAGAAATCGTGACATCTGAATGAGTAAAACCAGACATAAAACAAAGCATTCTTTTTTCCAGAATGAAAAGTGATGCCTTTCAAATGTTGCAATTCCTTCACTTGGCCAGAGATGTATTTAATTACAATTTTGCTACCTTAGAAGAGAGTTGACTTTGTTCTAGATGTATATCTCACAAGGAAAAGGGAAGGAAACACAAGACAGAAAAAAAATGGTGATTAACAAACCCTTCCATTATGATTAATGTTTTCAAGGAATTGAAACTGATAAATAGATTTTCCACTGCTTTTCATGTATTCAGCTGAGTTTTTCTTTGGTATTCCTTTAATGCTCTTTATCTTGTTGGTACATCATGATTTCAAAAAGAAAAAGATCTCATGTGTTTACCATGAAATGAGAAGCTGTATGGAGGACAAACATACTGAGAACAATGAGTATTTGCTTAAAAAAACTGCTGGTTACATTGGGAAATGACAGAAATTTGGAAGGAAGGAAGAAAACTAGTAGCTGACTATGTACTCTTTGCCAAGGGGGGAAAGTCATGAAAATGAAAGAACACATATTGAAATATGTTCAAAATATCTGCCTTTTTGAGAATTTCCAACTGTTAGTGAAGCAAACCACAATTAGTTTAGTATATGTGTCTGTGATTAAAGTTGCTGTGTTAAATTGCTCATTTCCATTGTGCTGTGTGGGTGTCAGAAAAGAGCATTTTTTTGGATTCTCTCCCACATGTAGCACTACAATATTCAAATAGTTACAAAAAGTAGTTTTCAATACAATATTTTAACAGAAAGAACTGTTTACTGTTTCCATATCAAGAAACAAACTTCAAAGTGTTTAAAAGAACAAAAGAAGGAGGTTGAGAACAAAAAATGTTAAATTAGGGCCCCAGGGCTGAAAAGAGTGAAGAGTAGGTATGTGGCATTTTGGTACAGTTGTTGATCAGTAAAATCAGAAGGCAAATGAGATCAGGTCACCTCTTCAGTAAAAGTGACTACAAAAGACTTCTCAATGCTTGTACTTCATGGAGGCTCCTGGTAATTACTAATTTCAAAAACCTAATGTCCTGAAAAGTTAAGGTCTGCCAACAGGAAGTACCTTGGAAAGAAACACCCCAGGCACCTTGACTATGCTACTGTGAGTACAATAATTCAGAAAAAGAATGATAAAGGTCCATAGGGATCCTTTATATCATGATGGAAGTGACAGCCTTTCTCTACAAAAAATCTACATATCAGTAATTGCAGATGCAGATCATAAGTATTTTAGACAAGAAATACCTCAACTGTTCAGATCATACTGGTTGCACATCGTATGGCCAAACAGTAATTATAATGGAAAATTGCCATCGGCCTGGTGTAAGTGTGGAATATATGCTAGATCCAAGCCAGTTAGTGAAAGATCAGCCATTAGCGAAAGGTGTACTGCTCCATTGCCAAAGGGTGTGGTGATGAGAATGGAGATGTTTTGAACAATTACTGCCAAAGGGTTATTGAAAAAAATGTGGTGATACAACTTTCCCTTTGACATAACCTTTATAACTAGCCTAGGCTGTAGTAATGACGAGATACAGGGAAATCTGGTAAATATCAGTCAAAGTCGTTCCAGAAGTGAAAGATCTTGACAAAATGAATGGTAATAAATAAGCAAAGTCTATAGCAAGCCAGATGACTGGCTTCTTAGAGCCAGGCTTCTCTTTAGAGGAACCATTACAAGTCTATGAAATTTTCAGTCTCTTCTTTTAGAACTTCTTAAGGTTCTTCTAAAGAATCCTCTTCAGACTTTTGAAAGAACTCTAGAAAACTGCTGAACTATTTACTGTGGAATAAGCTACTGCTTGTATTAATAGCAGTAAAGGAGGAATAGAAGATAGGAAATGTGACATCTTGTGTTTATGAAGACTTCCCATAATGGTGACAAGAACTAAAGATCAGTAGGTCCAACTTACACAGTTGCAAATTCATAGAAATGGTAATAAAAAATAGAACTACTGGTCCATGGATAACTGTGGGAAGTGGATTTCTGTGAGAATGTGATGCTCTACAAATGTATTTATAGCTCTGTGAAGGTGGATTATGAGCATGTGGGTATGAGAGTACTTTTTCCAAGGTCTACCACCAAAAACTCTTAAAAATTATGATCTCAGGGAGCTAGGTGAGCTAAACTACTTATAAATAACCAAGAGATGACAGAGGAAAAAACAGCACAGGAAATATGGTATAAAGTCATGTGTGACAAGGAGATGTTGATGTGTGAACATACATTCATGGTTCCTCTTCAGGTATCATTAGAGCACTTCAAGGGATCTCTCAAATGGTTAAAAAAATGAAGTAAGTGCATTACACAACTTTTGGTTGTTTTATGTCACTCATTGGCAAAAAATACCTTGGATCCCAAAGTATAAAGCAATTAAAATAGGGTTTGGAAGAATAACACAGGATATTTCTTTATATATTTCTATATTTCTAGGGTGTTTAAACACAGTGATTTTGGTGAAACTGTGAGGATAGACTAGGAAGGATCACTCTCTGCTCTTTTCCTTCTTTAATAATGCAGAACAGGCCATGAAATGAGGTAGGACACTAGAGTCTGTATCACAAAGCCCTTCTTTTGCTCTCTTCTTGGAAAGCTTTTAGTTACTCATATAGACTTTCACATTTGGTATGTGGCAAAACAAAATTCAGGTTGTTCATCCAAAACATAGTTGCTCCAAACTACTGGTACCACTGACCAATCTGACCATTGCCAACCTGTAAATGTAATGGCAAATTAGTGACTTCAAGAAGTAGTCGGAATTGGCCAACGGTACAAAATGGAACAGCTGAGCAAGCTCAGATTGTTGCTGAGGAATTCATTTGAGGCTTTGTTAAACACAGGTGAAAGTGACTCAGCAGCCCTGAGATCAGCTCAGCAGCAATGTTATTAAACTGCTAGAGTCGTAACTGGAGAAAATCACGAACAGAAAATGTGGCCCATTGCCAAGAGAAGGGAGGACTCAAAAATTGTAAGAATAAAAAAAAAATTGAAAGGTGGCACAGAATGAGCAGCAGAAGCTAAACCACTAGTGAAAAGCATTGTAGGGAAAGACAGCAAAGATGAAAATTGTAGCAGATAAGGAAGATGCTACTGCTATAACGGGAAAAGACAAAGCATTTCAGCAGGAGACTAAATGGAAGAAATGTGCCAAACAAAGAGAAAAGAGGAAAAAAATATTCACAGCTAATACAGAAGGGAAAGCAGATGTGTGGGTCACTTCAAAGAAATCTTTGCTCTAGACACCCCTCATGCCAATCTGTAGTGAAAGCTGGAAACCCTGAGCCTGGCATTGACACAAAGTGCAAGAGGCTGAAAAACTCAAGGGAGATAAAAAGGGAGATGAAAACATGTGAAATCCCGTCAGAAAAGCTGACAGCACCCGACAGCACTGATTTAATGACACAGGGAGTTGTGTGATGAAGCCTGGGAAGAAGAGATTTTTCCTCAGTAGTGGAAATGTTGGAGTTCTGTTAGGCTGCTCTGACAGGGTGATATTGCTGAATACTGCACCTGGGGAGATGGTGAGGCTTCTGCAGTGTAAGAGAGGTAAAGGGACACTGGACGTAAAACAAGGAACAGGCTCAGTGCTTTTGATGGTCAAGATATGTCTTAGCAATCGTAGAGGAGTCTATAAATGAATAGGCTCAACCTTGTTTCCTTGGCTTTCAAAAGGCTTTGACAGAGTATGAGAAGATCCGACAGAACAGCTTTCTGCCCTACCAAGTCAGAACTTCATGGCTGTGTATAGAGGCCCAAAACATTCTCCAGGTTGAACAACTAGGGAACAAATCAGCTTAAGGTGAACACTAGCAAACATTTTTATACGATGTGGCATTATTATTGATTTTATAATACAAACATTACTACTAAAAACACATCCAAAAGGTATAAGGCTAAGCTAGCAAAAGTAACTGGTTAGAAATCACAGGTGCTAAAGCAAATAGTCTCAAAAATTAGAAGCTGAACAGTGATTTTGTAAGAAAAAGTATCAACAAAATAGGAGAATTTGTCTCTGTGAGGAGACTTACATGAACCCATGGAGAGCTCAAATAGGGAGTGACCAGCTGCAGTATTGATTACGTGCAGTGTAGGGTAGGGGTAGCAATGCTACCAGAAAGAAACTGAACATTTAAATAACTATAAAAAAACCCCAATTTTTTTAAAAATTTCAAAGTGAGCATAGAATTTCAAGGACTAAAACCCTACCAGAGCCTTGGAGAGGAAACCAGCTGCATTGTAAACATGTTCATATAAGAGTACCAGACTGCAGAAGGACATTACCTGCAAAGAACCTAAAGAGCTCATCAGTTATCAGGCTGCCTTTTCAAATGAACTGGAAAGGAGAGCAGAAAATAACTGACCTTTGCATTGCAGCCTATCAAGTCAAACGTGGAGCTATTGGGCAGGATACAACTGCTGTGAGGAATTGTGAGTGCCTTTAAGAAATGCTAAGAACCTCTGCTGGCAAAGAGAAGAGAGAAGCTGATCTCAGCTGTAGCTTGGAAGGGGCTAATTGCTACTTTGGTGATGAAGGAGAGCTGAGAATGTGATGCCAGCCTCGACTCACGAGACCTATTCAGAAGGGTCTTGTTTGCTGGGAATTCTCATTCAGATCAATGCTAAAGGCTTCAGAGTAGTTGCACTAAAGCCAAACTACTTTGCCATCATCTCTCCTTGTCATGCACAGTGGTGCTGCCAGGTTCTGAGAATGCAGGAACTGAGGGGATTGTGGGAGGAAACCTTTGGGGGATCTGGTCTTTCTGTCTGCCTAACCTACCTGTGGCGAGCATCTCTGGATGTAAATCCAGCATGTCAAGGTAAAATTGACAACAGTGAGTTCACTTGGAAAAGGTTGTTTTCAGCTCTGAAAAATAATGGAAAAAGTGCTTAGAGGAGAATCTTAAACACAGCAATTTGGAATGGTGTTATCATATGGCACTAACAATGATAAAGGACTGTGATAGAGGCCATTGGAATGAAGGGCTTTGCCTCGTTCAAGACCATTTCCAGTCACAAATATTACAAATTTATAGCTAAACAACTTTTTTATTGCACTGGTCTTTCCCCCCGGCCCCCTTTAGGAACACTCAGGAACTGTTGGAAATAGAGAAATACAAATACTTTTAATGAGAGAAGGAAAATGTGCAACTACAACAGTGGTCAAGGAAAAAAACAGTTAACAGGACCGCACAGGAATAAATCATTTTACCTCTCTTGAGGGAACTGTGGCAAATAACAGCAACAGACTGTTTTTGTATGATTTTTACTCTGTTGAATGCAGATTTTCAGTATTTGGAGTTCGGCATGGCTAGATACACTGTGCCACCACTCTTCTATTTTTCCATTTTGTGTAAATATATTTAAATGTTCTGCTAAATATGATTTCAAAACTGTGAAGATAGTCCCTAAACAATGCAATTGTAAACGCTGCAGAGAACTGCACATAGATGGAAAGGCAACATGCAAATTTATGCTGTAGTTCCCCCTTCTAATAGTGAGAAATCAAGAATGTCTTTTCTCCCTTACTGCAGCCGTGGTAGGATGCAGTAATTCCAAGTGAGGTAATCATAGGCTATTGATGTGTGATACATCTTTAAATATTAAAGTGTGCTGGCTTTGCAAACATACCTCTTTTGCTAATGTAAATCAACCAAGCCTTTCTTTTTTTTTCACTCCACAGCGGCATCTTGATGTGCTTATGCCTGGATGCCTTTCATCTTTGGTGCACATTCTGCTTTTTTCTCCCTAGACACCAATTTCTGACATTTCAGCTGAAGTGGAAACTTGATAGAGGGAAAAGATCTTGTGCAGGTGGAGCAGCTTCCTTTACATGCTGTGCTGGTAGGCATACCTGACAGTTAGCTCAGCACATACACCTTCTGTGCAGTGCTTTATACACTCTTTCTTCGTCATATCTTATTGTGAGAACCTAGTTTCTTGTGAATTCTCAGGAAGTTTACTGTAGTCTTCAGGTGTGCAACTTTAAAGACATTGCCAATGATGTTTTCAAAACTGTTGTTTTTAGTGGAATTCTCATTTCCTTTATTAATAAAACAGGACTCATAAAACGCTCCTTCCCATTTTTCTGGGTAGTTAAGATGCATTTAGGGATGCTGTACTTTTTAAACTATCGCATAAATAATTGCAGAGTGCCTTATTGAAAAGATAAGAAGTATAGGGGCTGTTAGCCTGTGGCAGCAGTGGAGTCTCAGGGATGATGTACTGTCTGCTGAAGTTTCCAAAAACAGCAAGCATTGGTAGGCATGGCTGCAAGGGTGATACTGCCCTGTGTTTGCAGGGTGTTGCAGCATTCACTTCACAAGCCCAAAGATTTCACTTTTGTATGTATTTGCATTCTAATACACGCTTTAGAGGCAGCAAGGACTTGTGAATAGAAAAATAAACCTCGTTCCACTACAGACACTTTAGGCCTAATGAAAAACTGAAGTGTGAAGAAAATAAAGATCTACATCTGAAATACGTTTGTTAATCTCATTTCAATCTCATGAAGAATAGCTAATGAGAAGAGCAGGGCAGTAGGAAGCACAAAATGGCTACGTACAGGGTTCTCTAGACTGAGTCTGCTTCTAATGGACCATGTTCTAATGGTAGGTCTTCAAAATAACTTCTCGTCAGTACTCAACAGTAGCTCTAAGAATTCAAAAGCTACAATCTTCTCTATAAATCTTTATATTAAGCCAGGGCTTGTCTCTACAAAGTTGGATTGCACAACACCTTAGGGCCCATCTGGAAAACATTCGTGATTTTTCAGGGAGTACGCTGCCTTCAAAGTGATGTGAATCAGCCGTGGACTGTGACATGTTTGCTCCATTTTGATGTCTCAACTGATTCCTGGCTTTTGCTTTCTTTGTGTCTTGCTGTTTAATACCTTGCAGTATATGAGTCGTTATCTTCTGTTCCACCAATACTCCAGAAAATTCTACAACATACAGCCCCAAAGTTCAAATGAATGGAGCTGATAGTGTGCTTTCAGTGTAGGGTGTTGGCCAAGAATACAGCTGTCACAAGAGACATGGCTGGAGTAGCCTTGAAGGCATATGTATGTTTAATTGTGTTGCACTGTGATTTCACTTTTAAAATAATGAAAAATAAAGGTAATCAAATCCTTGACTTTCAGCAGGTATTTTCTAACAACAACTATAGCAGCACAGAATAACTTTCTAGAGCTGTTTCAGAGCTACAAATTTAACTGTGCAAACAGCTAAAATTTTTGGTTGTCTGTTACTCTCTTAGTCTTGCTGAGTCTTGTAATTGTAGCCCTTGTAGGGTAGCTGAGTAAACCACATGCTCTGTCACGTGATAATAAGCTTTCCCCACTGATTCTTTGATGCAGTCCTTTCAGGAGAGTTGCATTTACCTGAAGTTTCATTTGGGTTTGTGAATGGATATTTACAGATTTTTTGGGAAGAGAATTCCTATCATGTCAGCAGAATAACGGTAACATTATTTATTTATCCTGCTATTTGTCTTGGAGTTGCATCCTGCTGTGACCCTTCCTTGTACAATCAATAGCAGCAGCAAAGTCCCTGATGGCCTGCATGAGGTCTTTGGCATGCCTCCCTTTCCAAGAGCAGATTTCTCTCTGAAGCAGACCTTTCCTTTTGTTATAAGGGTCCAAGTGTAGGCTTAGAAAAACAATTCCAAGCATAAACCCAATTGGTGGTATAGGGATTTTGAACCAGGAAGGCTTTCAGAATTTCATTGCAGACAGTCATTTGCTGTATGAGGTCTTTGTCGTTGGGAAAAACATTTGGCCAATAGACAGGGCCAAGGTTTGGGGGCTGAAATGTGGCTTTTGATGCAGTTGGGATTTGCATTCTGGAGTACTAGTGTCTGGATGCCATTTTGATGTTGAAAAAACAGTATAACTAAGGAGAAGCACTTATGAAGATGAGAAAATAAACTTTTTTAGAAGTTTCACTCAAAGAGAAGGAAGAAATAACATGAAGAAACCGGGAAAGAAAACAATAGAAAAGATGTAGCATGAGAACTTCCCAGTAGTAGAAATAGAACTGTATTGGAAACCTTATTGCAGGAAAATCTTTCATTTTTTACTGAATATTTTTTTATTGCAAACCTTTCATTTAATGATAGCATGCTCAGAGAAACTTTATGAGCTGTTTTTTATGTGGGGGTTTTTTTGGCTCTATCATATGGTGGAAGCTTAACACAGATCATTCAGACTAAAACATATGCCTGTTCTTCATTCTTTTCTTCATTTCTTTGGGCAAAAGTTGAAGGTTTATAGCAGCAGGCTTATGCTGTCAGCTTCTCGTTAGGACGTCGTGCTATGAACACAGTCAGATTGCTTTCTGCCTTTCCTGTCTCAGCTGTGCCTCCCCCTGTCTAAAATAAAATCTTGACATTTTTCTCTGACATCCTCTCATCAGCATCAATATAACAGAAAAGAAACTTTGATCTCCTCCTGCTTCCCTCTAGGACATCCCAGCTACTGCTTTCTTGGTTACTGTAGCAACCTGCTTGTTACTGAAAGTCATTTTGGACTCCAGAGCTCCCTTTGCCTCCAGCTGTGTCTGAGCCTTACTGAACTCCTTCTGAGTTCCCTTTTAATATATGTTTTCTGCTAGTCCGCAGACCTAAATTTATTGTCCCAGCTTGGTATCTTTTGTCTTGGCTACTGCAGAGTCCTTTCGTCTGGCCTTGGCAAATGCAGTCATGGCCTGCTCCTATCTATTCAAAATAATGCTGCAAACAATTTTCTATTCCACCACTTTGTGTTGTCCTTCTTGCATCTCCCTGTTGACATCATACATGAGTTATACCTCTTGGTTTTTCAACTCCCACATGAGTTTTTTCTCTCTCCTAATGCCATTTCTCTGCTGCAGAAGTGTCAACAACAGCCTCATCTTGTTACATTTTTCAAAAACACCCATTGTTGCCTTTGTATTTTCCTCATGTTTGGTAGAGGCTTTTTGAGAGCATCCCATGCTCTTCATATCATGGCTTCAGATTCAAGTGCTGACAAAGTATGTGACTCAGAGTGGGGTACTGATAGGCTTGGACTACTAATTGCTGGTTATGATACATGATATTGCCTTGTTGTTTCATTGTTCTTCTCATCTGCCCTCATCTGTCTGTTGTCCCTTCAACTCCGTGGAGGTAGGACAGTCTTTTTCACTTTTCCCTTGTGCGGGGTCCACAATAACCTGAGTCTTCCCCACGTCTGGGCCTTTCAGCAATGCAGTGATAGGAAGAATAATTAAATTTTACATAGTGATATTTCCTTCAAAGGCAAATGTGCTTTTATTTTCAGTGAAACTTACAGTGATCTAAACTTAATGAGACGTTACTTAGCATAATAGTTTCTGAAGAGCTGAAAAACTTCACCATTTCTGGGATGAGCATTTCTCAGATCCAATCTATTAGTTTGGAGTGGTTTAGCCACTTGGCTCCTGTAGAGTCAAAGTGAATAAAATAAACTGGAGTCGGATTTAAATTCTTCAGAATTATGAGGTTTTGATTGATTTGAAATTAATATAATGATCTTCATCTATAGTTCATTTGCCTTCTCGGTCATGTGAATAATGAGATTTTTTTGTCTTCATGAGATTTATTCTAGCCCTTCTTTTCTTACATCACTGTCAATTTGTTTCCTCTGAGATATTATGGATCTTGAGTTTTGCAGTCAGGTTGGGGCTTTTATCCTGTAACTTACCACAAACTGTTGCTCTCTACATGATTGAACCACCATTTATATAGACTGTTTAGTGAGCTGTGGTATTGCCTTCTAAAATAGGTGAGATCATGTTGAATAAAATGCTGAATTTCAGTTCAGGTATTCCAAAGCTAATTGTAAACTAAAACAGGAGAACATATTAACTGAGCCGCACCTTGTACTCCTGAAATTTGGGTTTGTATTCTGTCAGGTTTTTTGTGTGTTCCATTTAATCTCTTGCTGATTAAGCAACTATCAATATTAGAATGCATTTTATTCTTGAAGATAACGCCTTTGCCTGTTGCTTTCATTTAATTTCTATGTTAATTGACTGGATAACCTAGCAAAACAGGCTCTTCAAGTGATCTAGATTTTTGATGATCATAATTGTACACATTCAGCTTTTAAATTAACCTTAAGTCTGTGAATAGACTGAAATTGAACTTAGGTATTATTTACCTTATTACTGATTTTCTTTCATCACCTAGGGATCTAAGCAATATGTCCCCAAGGAATTCCTGCTTTTATAAGATGTCCCTGGGATGTTAACTGTATTCATTGTGAGAGTTCTTCACCCACAAATACTGTTTACTCAAATATTTATTTTGTAGGTGGTGTAGTGCAACTTAGATGCAGCAGGACCTGTGTTTCTAAATGCAGAACACCTTATCTTCATCATGATATATCATACAGTTTTCATTACTTACATAACAGAAAGGATCAAGGGCCACATGAATTGAAAAATAAAGTATTTGGGGATATCCTGGATGCCTGACATCTTGTGCACTTATAATGAAATTGATTTATGATTGATAGCATTTGCTTTTCCTGACTTTTTTTCTAGTAAAAAGTGAATTTAATAATTCTATTCTATTTGAGCTCAGCTTCAACTAGTAATAGAAAAAAAAATGACCTTCATGTAAGTATTCTTCAAAGGCTTTAAAGGGAAATGAAAGAACATGAGGATTATATTTGTTTGGTTTAGGAATACTGCACAAAACCTGCAAATGCCAGAAAATTCTGACAATTTGCCAATATAGTTTAAGTGGCAGCACATAACTGTAGGCCTGTCTTTGGAAAATTGGCCTTTGCTATGAAATTTTCTGTATTTGCAATCTATATTCTATTAGTAGGTATTATTCAGATAGAACAATTATCATTAAAAGTATTTATCAGTGTGGCAAGAGGTTGAACAGAACACACGATTTTCTCTTTATTATTTTACAGAGAAATTTTCAAAAGAGGTGCATCTCTTTCTGCCTCAAAGTGAAGGGTGTTTCCTTCAATTAGCTGGGAATGAGTTGCTTGAGTTTTGTTCCTTAACCAACAATAATAAAATCAAAGCATAGCTTTGTTATGGAGATTGATAGTTCCCTTTTCCTGGGTAGCAGTCCTAATCAGTCCCTGAATTTATTATCAAGAAAATCAATAAATTATGACAGTACTCACTGAGGGTTCAAAGAACTCCTTCCAGTTGCTTTTGTGTTCATTCTTTAATTCCCAGTAACCCTCTTCCAGATCTGAACAGTATTAAGATAACCACCACGATGAAATGTAGTTCCACTCTTTTCTGCTCTTCTTAATATCAGTGTCTGGGAACTGACAATTTTTGCCTCTTGACAAAGAGCCAGACATCTTGCTGTTGCTCAGCCTCAGGGATGGAAAGAAGGATCTCTGTATTCTGTTTCTTAAAAGTAAACTTTAAGTGAGATAAAATTCCTGAAAGTTAGCACTTCAGGTTTTCCACACAGCTCTTTCACTGAAAAAGATAACAGTATCTTTGTAGTTGGCAAAAGATATATGGAATAAGAGAGAGGAAAAAGGTTCAGTGGGCTTTAGAAAAACAGCACGTGAAAATCAAAGGAAAAATACAGTCAATACTGAAAAAAATTTGTTTGTTGGGAAGGTGTATTTTAATAAGAAGAGCAACTGGTAATAAAACATTTCAACCAGCTCCACTTCAGACCACATATTTTCAATTTGACAAAAATCTCTTTTCACCTCTGTTGTTTAACAGAAGTAAGGAAACAAGAATTTGAACAGGAAGGGCTTTCAGGGAAGTAAGGGAGAGATTTGGAAATACAGTCCAGTAAGGTCTCATCACATCTCTCATGTCCTCACATGTAGAGGAGAATGGATCTGCACCACAGGGGTCCTCCTGGGAGCACTGGAGAGCGAGCATATTGCCATTACATGTACCTTTAGCTAAGCTTTTTATTTCACTTGTTTTGAGACAGTTTTGCATAGTAATTTTTCTAATCACTTCAAATACATCAGCTTAATACAGCAGAGCACACCTGGGCCTGTTCTCTGTATTTCCTTGCTCCTCTACCATTCTGTCATGTATTCATATGTGTTTTCCAGTTGTACATCGAATGGTAGATGCACTTTAAAATTTAATAAATATGAATGTGTTGTATTTAAAATTGAGATCGAAGAAGAATTCTATCTAATTTTTTTTCCTCATAGTTTCTTGTATGCTTCATTTATCTGTATGACACGCTCACATTCTGGTGAAGCCATCTTCGCAAAAGGAAATTTTCTTTAAATCACAGCATTCTTTGGGCATTCTTTATGTTATAGAACTGACAGAACTGTTTAACAAAAGTGAAAAAAATCAAAGTATGCCAACCTTTTCCCCTCACTAGGTTTCCATGGTATCATGCTCATATAATACACAGTGACATGTGGCCCTGGTGGAATCTGCAGTCTTCCTGGACTGATACCAAAAGTCTTCAGTTTCTGTTAATTCGGTATTATGCAATGTAAGAGATACAGGAGCACTTTATTTTTATTTTGGGTTTTAATTTCTTCTTTTTTTCTCCACTCTGAAAATACTTCAATACTCATATCACTGACTTTGTGTGATGACATTCAGGAATTCAGTGGTAATTAATGCTGCTGTATTTCCTGGATTGCTTAGGACCATAGAGAATTGAAATGCAGTATCTTCTGTGCATATTTATACATCATTTAAGCTTTTTATTTTGTTACACTTGGTGGAACTTGGACAGCTTATTTTTTAAATTTCCCTCATGCAAATAATTGTTAAGCATTTATTTATGACTCTTTAGCAATGCCCAAGGGGCATGAATGACTTTCTTAATGTGATTTGCCCAAGAAATGGTGTTACTTTCTAAGACAGAAGGATAAGAAATGACTGTTTACCTCAAAGATTCTAGATAGAATGAGTAGATGGAAGATGGAGCAAATCCTAAGGCATAAATCAGTCCTTCACAAACAGTATCTTTGGGAGGCCTAGATAAGTAGATGGTATAGGTAACTGAGTTAAGTTTGAAAGTTAGTTTCAAACTAGAAGCAAAATAAAGTGCAGTATCACTGAGATGTCAGCAATGTGTAACCACTGAGTGTGACTAGGAAATCCAGAAAGGACGGTTTTACTGGCACAAATAAGTAAACATAGGAATAAAACCCTGAAAGGGAAATGAGCACACAGGCAAAGTGGCAATAAACAAACTGTACACAAGATGAACAGCCAGAGAAATAAATAAGTCAAACCAAAATAAATGCCAGCAAGCGAAGCAGATGCAAAAAACCAAGCAGCTGTTGAGCAAAAGAAGAAGAAATTGAGCGAATGTTACATGCAAGTTGAAGAAAATCCTACTGCGTGAAATTTCAGGGCTGTATCCTAAAATGCCCTTATTGCTGTGATTTCCACTGGAGAATTTTATTTGTGCTGCCTGTATAAGTGGACACCAGCTGGTGGAGACTTTGGTTTATCATTAGTTTCCATTCTTTCATTTATTTTCTTAAAAGAGCAAAGGCTTTTTTCTTGAGGTCTGTGGGCATATTCACTGCTGTGTATGTCATAGATGCCCATAAAGTCATGTATTTGTGATGCTGCCCCCAGCCATGCCTGAGGGACCCATATTTGCAAAGATTTAGCTTTTGGTCAAGAAACCATTACTCAGAGACTGCGGGAAATACCAGTTTATCTAATATAACATACACTTATCTAATAAATTAATTTTAAAACATTCTGCTTTAGTTTTGGGTTTCTCCTCTTTAGTTATTCCTTGTTGTTAAAGCTTCAGTGCTGGATGGAGTTTTTTCTTCCTGGACTTTACCTCTTGGAATATAGTGGTTGCTATGAAATCAAAAAGAAATTTATATATTTTTAAAATCAGTTATTAAAATATCTCTTTCTCTTTGCAGTAGCAAAAATTAACAGTTTCAAAAATGCAGTTTGGGAGAATTCTCCCATTTCCATACTATTTTTTTTTCCTCTACACTTAACACAAAAGTAGGTCTTTGATTGTACTATTTCTTATTTGAAGTCTTGTGCTTTTCTTCATCGCTGTGGATAGCATTCATATGTGTTAGAATGTCTACTCCACTTAATGAGGAATCCTGTTAAGAAGAGCTGTGATACCTTTAAACATTGAGTTTAAACCTCCGTTTTCGTGGCATCAAAGATTGAGATAAAAGCACAGTCAAAACTTGGATTCAAACTCATTTTGAATTTCAGTGTTGCTTTGTAAGCCACACTTCTTCTAAGGCAAGAAGGAGAAGTGCATAGACAGAATTCACAGAGAATGGTCCCTAGCCGAACACAGGTGAAAAGAAAATTATGGATTAATTACTTGTTTTGGAAGAAGAGCTGTAAATGCTGAAGTTCTTTGCCCCTATGGGTTCTCTTACGATCATGTCATCCAGAAAAAAGCTCAATGAGGAAAGAATGAAAACTTGTTTAGAAAAGGATGTTCACACAGAAGCTGTATGAAGACTAGATGTTTTAGATAATTTCCATCTTCCCTGTATGAAGTCTGTTTCACTTACTTTGTTGGCCATTCTGTGGTATACAGATACATTGTATAAAATAAGAAAAGAGAGGTTCTTCAGTGGTTTGAGTATTGCTCAGTCGTGAGAGACGAGTTCACTGACCTCTGCCAGTGTCCTGTATGGTGTTGGGCAGACCCCTCTGCATTGGTTCCCAAGGAGAAAAGTGTTGTCTTACAAAGATGTTGTGAAGAAAAACTGTATCCAAGCAAGTGAAGCTTTCACCTATGGCACAATCAGGCCCACAAAAGGAATCTTGTGGACATAATCCTATAATGCTTTTTGTAGTTTTTATGATTTTGTGCTGGGAGTTTGACATCACAAAGTGTAAAACTCCTTGGGGAAGGAGATGGTTAAAGAAAAGGGAAGCAGTGCTGACGTTCTGTCTCTAAGATAAGGCACAGTTGCACTCTACATAATTCATCCAACTTGTTGGAATGTGCTTTGTGTTAGGAAAAAGAATTGATTTTTTTGTTTAATTTTACAATATAAGAAAGCATGATGGAGAGACTACATTAGAATCAGTAAGGAAATGGCATGGTGTTTTTACAATCCCGTCAAGTTAATATCTGAATCAACAGGTTTGTACAAAATTTCAGAAAAAGTAAAGGAATTTTCAATCTAAGAGCACATTATATTCAGTAAAATGGTAGATTATTCATACATATTATAGAAGCCAAGTAATTAATATTAAATAAGTAAAAATATTCTAAGCACTTCTTGAAATTTAAACAGCGCAGAACAAATTCCACTGTTAAATTCGTGTCTGTAATTCCCATGATCCATAATTCTTCACACTTGAGAACAAATTTAGCAGTTTCAAATTGTATCCAGGTATTGTGTGTTGAACAGTATTTAACACAGGAAAGAGTGATTTTTTTAAAAATTGGATTTTGTAAAACACAACCATTTTAATGGGCCTGTGAATTAGAGTGTGGAGTATGCCAGTCAGACATACAGCTTAATGTATGACAGACAGCTTAATATTCTGCTTTAATAAGCTTTACTGTGGAAGTGTTATACTGACAAAAGTGAAGGTGCCTTCTGCAAAGAACCCAGCATTGAAATGTCACACAGAGAGAATTTTCTAATATTTTGTATTGGTTTTTGTCTTCTAGAGTATCAGGGCTTCAGGGCTGGTGCTGTTGGAAACCATTCTTTTTGGATCACTTCTTCTGTACTTCCCAGTAAGTCAAACTATAACTTTAAAAAAAAATTATATCCTTGCCAACATTTTAAAACATTGCATGAATGACTTTGGTGAAAATATAAATGTCAAAACCAAGTATTACTTTAATCTGACTGTAAAATATGCTGTGTTCTATAGATATTCTTAAGAGCACTCAAATGTTTTGCTGTATTTGTAATAATTCTCCATTTTCAATTTAGTGAACTTGCCAGTTATTTTCGCTTCGAAGTTTTTAGGTGTTCTGGGCTAAGCTGAGTTTTTTTTAAGGATGACAGCTCTCTAGTCTATGCTATGGGAAAAATCAGCAAGATGTGTAAAAGAAAGACACTGATTATACCAAGTATTTCTCTGGAATGTAGTACAAAGGAAAGTAGTTATTTCAGTGTATTAGTGGCATATATTTTGATGTTTCTAAGGCTATGTGACATCTGCAACATCATGTATTTGGGAAAATTGTATGGTATTATCTCTATGCTGTAAGTGGGAAAAAAAAGTAATTTCACAGTCAAATGAGAAATACATTACAAAACTTACAGAAGTGTGGATCCATTCTCTTTTCAAAAATCCCAGGAAAACTGTTAATTTTTATGTAAGCCCAACACAATGGCTAGATAAAGCAAGACATCAAACTGTAAATTGAAAGACGTAGATACCGTGCAGGTCAGGAGACAGGAACAAAGGTGGAGTTGTGGGCTGTTTTAAAATAAGTTTGTGTTTTCTTTTCCTCTGTAATCAGAATCTTCTGTGCTTTTACAGACCAACATGTAGGTACTGAGAGATGAGCTGGGTAACAAAAGTCTTTAGAAGTGGCAGAAAAAGTAGCAAATAAACTGTAGTAGAATGTGTGAAGAATACTGTAAGAAACACAAATCCTGATGGAATTTTTATACATTAGTTTTGAATTGTGTGGGCCTTTCAAGTTCTAAAGAAAAAGTGTGTGCATTTTTAGGATAGTTTTATGTGTTTTTTCATCTTTCACTTTGCAGATGTCATGGAGGTAAAAGTTTTTGTTTTTTCCATATTGTACAAATGTTTTTTACAACCTACAATACATCTCCCCAGGGTTTTCAGAGTGTCTTTCATATTTCCTTCTGGTGAACAGAACAGAAAACCCATGCACTGTTTCTTCAGCTGGATGGTGAGAAGGAAGTGTTTACAGAAATTCACAGTATAAAGCATTCCATTTCACTAAGGACAAATGTCTTTTGGTGGTTGTCTGTCTTCAGTCTTCAGGTGCTCAGCATCAGGGATACTGAAATCCTGTCAATGAAAAAGATTTCTCTCAGCAGTTGACTTGAAGAGCAGTGCTGTTAGATGCAAGAGCTGGTGTCATTCACAGCCTTTAAATGCAGAGACAGGAAATGTTCCTGGGAGGGAGGGGTTCGATAGCCCGAACATCCCCTCAGCTTTTCACTGACATTTAAACATTTCCCCCTTTTTTTCCCCTGACAATAAGGGTGTTAAATGTTCAGCAAGTGCAAAATGACAGTTTGATGCATTCTGAGGAAAAAAAATTTTACGGAAAATTCCTGATTAGCCTGTGTTCCAGTTGGTATGCAGATACTTGGCCAGAGCTTGGCTTTCTCTCCACATCTCATTCTCATACTATATGAAACTGCCCACTGTGAACACATTCTGTTAGAAACTAATAGGCAAAGTGTACAACCTGGTTTCTCTCTTCTAGCAGTTTTACGTTCCCACACTCCTTGCTGGGTATTCTTCCTTTCTTACACAGCTAATTATGAATTAGGCTGTTACTCCTACAGGTTGAAACAAAAATAGAGAGAAATTTTATTGTTTCTGTTTTGAGGGGTTTCGGGGAGGGATGTAGCAAATTTGGTAGTGGGAGTTCATGTTAATGTTCAGGCAGAGAATTTAGTCCTGATTTCACCAACCACAAGAATATGGTTTTCTAAAATCAAAGATTGAGGTGGATACAGAAAGATCAGCTCAGTTCACTGATGCAGGGCAAGGCAGTAAAACAATGTATGTTTGAAGGCTATAAAGTGTAGTCAGAGAGGTCTATTATTTAATTTTTAAGAAAGAAAAGCTGCAAGTTGTGGATTATAGGGGTGAGTCCTTGGAATGTGAACTCTTGATATTTTGCTATACATGGACAGTTTCTAAGTGTGCTCACCTGCTTATTGTCTGGAAAAGGAGCACAAAACAGAGCAGAACGGCATGAGGAAGGAAACCCAAGGTCTAAATGGAGAGTCTCATTTGCACCAGCTGACATTCCCACACACATTTATAGCAAGGCATAGAGCATATATTATCATTTTATATTCTAGTCATAAGTCACGTACCTGCAAAGCAGTTTTTTCCTGGGCCATATCCATTGCTTATTTAGTAGTTCCTGTAGTTTGGTGGTTTTGTTTGCTTCTGAGAAGAATTGGGGATATTCTGTAATTTACTGATATAGTTAAAGACTTAGTAACATATGCTCAGAGGTTGTTGTGTCAGCTATTTGATTTGGTCCTCATTTTAGGATAGAGGAGTACATTAGAGCTTTAAGGCTAGTTAATATAGATCTCACCTGTTATACACCCAAATTAGGCTGTGTTTTCAACAGATAGTATGAAATGCAAGTTAACATATGGAATGGAGTTTACAAGCATCACTACAGTAGGGTGTTGTCTTTTAACATAAGGCTGTTTTCCTTTTTGTATCATCTCTTCTATTGTGATTTGGAATGTAAAACCAAAAAGCTTTACTTTCACACTCAACCAAGTGTGGAATTACACAGCTTGGCTTAGTGAATGTAACAACGTAAAGACATAAAGTGACATCATTTCGATTCTAAATAACTGAAATCACTATTCATTTAAGGATTCAGTGCAAAATTACACTCTTATTTAAAAAGCAAAATCCCCTTAGACTTTCTCAACACTGCTTCAAGTCTTTGCATCTTTATTCTCTGTTCTTCTACACTTTCCTAATTCTCGCTTTCTCTAGATCTGTTCATTCAGTCTGTCTTGGATTGTTTTGAGAGCCTCCAGCATACAAATTTCACTGCGTCCAAAAGGGGTTTATTGCATCTCTGACTTTTCCTACCCTCCAATTAAATGGAAATCAAAACCTACTTTGTTACATCGCTGAATTTCTTTCACTAATTGTCGTTGTTTGCATGTCTACATGCAGTAATCTATTCATAGTGTAACATCATTAATTGAAAAATAATATCACCAGTCAGCTGCTTTTGGTGAGAAAAACAGCTGTTACAATGCCCTTCTAACCAAATGGGAAGTGCAAATTATGATCTCCACCTAAATTTATTATTCAAATTCTGCTGTACTGATAACAACACTCTGATCTTTCCTGAATTATAAGCAGGCAGATGAGCTTTGTCTGTTACGAATGCGTAGATTTTACCCAGAAGTTGCTGGGCAGCTCTCATTTTTTGTATTTTCTGTAGTCTCAGAGTAACAACTCTAATTTCCCTTTTAGTTAGTCTTTCCAATTATCAGTGGACCTCCTCCAAATGAGTACTAGGGTTTCTAATTGATTTTGCTTATATTTCTTTGTTCTTAGATTTTGAATAGAATGCCAGAATGCAACCATCTTATGGATGAGTGCCTTGACTTCTGTACTTGGCATCTGATTACTTTCCTTTTCCAGAAATATTAACTACTGAAACTTTTACACCTTTCCTAACTCTATGTCTTGCTAATGCTTGGAACTCACTGACACGGGTTTAAAAACTTTTGCATGCTACAAAGACCTTCGACAAAAGTGAGCACAAGCACAATATTGTAAGAGAGAGGCCTGTTAATTGCATTAGGGGTCAGATCTCAGCTGGTTTTAGACATCTGTAATAGGCACGAGTTGAAAAATAGGAAATTCTGATTAGATATCAGGAAACATTTTTTTACTATGAAGGTGGTCAAATATTGAAACAGTTTGTCCAGAGTTGGTGAAATAACCATCCTTGGAGGTATCACAACTTGACTGGGCCCAGCTCTGGGCAACCTGACCTTTTAGACCTGTTTTGAGCAGGGGGCTGGACTAGATGACCTCTGAAGCTCCCTTGCAAAGGAAGTTATTCTGTGAGTCTCTGTTTCTTGTATATCCATAGCTGAAACAGTTGGCCTATACTCACCAAATTCTGAAGAGGAAATGGGCCTTTTATGACTTATTTTAGACTTGGAACTTGAAGATGAGGTGCATCATGGCCAACACTTCATGGACTATAAAGGAAGCCTGAGGTACTCGCCTCAAGTGGTGATGAATTCTACCCTAGGCAACTAGGATTATCTGATATATTAAATATTTTCCATACTGCTAGTCTATGTTAACTGAAACTCCAAAATTAACTCCAAAATCCTTGCAATATTAGGATACAATTTCTACAGCCAGTGATAAAAGTTAGTGAGTCCAATGATGCAAAGACAAAGGGAATAATTTCTTCTCCATGTTCTTGATATAGCAGATAAGAAGTACTAGGTTTAAATTCCAGCAAGCAAAAGTTATGTTAGACAGTGGCAGTGAACCTTACAACAGTGAGGTCAGTTAGACCATAAGATGAACTGGCTTAGGAGGCTGCAGAGTATCTTTTAAAGACTATTAGGATTTTGTTCCTTCAGTCTTCTCATCCTTTGGCTAAAGAATCTGAATTCTTTACTGTTTTCTCTGGTTTTTCCAAACCACAAATTATAGCAAGGCAATATTGTTACCACTTTAGAGAAATGGAGCTGTTGGATGGTCTGGACCTGACTTCCTAAAGCTCATGAAAACTTCCTAAAGTTCAGTAGTGAATCCTGGAATAAGCTTTGTGCTCAAACATCTTGCTGCATATGTTAGGTGTTAGATGTTTCTGGGGCTGTCTTACTTCCTCTTTCACACTTGAGCTAGAATCACCTACCCTTTTTTGTTATGAGAAGGAATAGAAAGTGAGTAGTAGTAGAGCTTAGATACGGATGTGGGTCCTTTTCCCCTCGAATGATCTGTATGTGCATTAGCATGGAAGAAGTGAGCCATGAGGGTTGGGAGAATGAGGCTGTCGTAGCTCCATTAGTCATAATAGTCCTGAGCAGAACGAGGTCATTGGAAAGCTCTGATTTTGACATTAATGAATGTGAAAATGGAACAGTGCAAAATACTTTTATGCATTTGTCTCTTGAGTATTCCTGTAAGGGATGCGTTACAAGAGCTCAGTCACTGTTTATTCTATACACATTGATGTGCAGTAAGGTCAACTGAAAGATTGGCTTTTTCCAACACATTTAGTACTGCAAGCCTGCTCTGATACCCCAGATGTTTTAGGCTGATTCTTTTTCAGAGTATAATTGCATCTTCTTTACTCACAAAATAGTGTTTAAAGCTTTTAGAATTAACACTCGTCATTTTACTGTTCTTGTTTTGGGTAAAGAACATGCCTGTCTTTGGTGTTCACGTCACTGAAGTTCAAGGGCACAGTGTAAATATCTGCTCTGAGATAATCACTGCAGATTTCCCTAGTACTCTAGAAAAGGTTCTTTCCATTTTATTTGGATCATAGTGGATTAGATGTCCAGACAATGGAAAAGGCAGATTTTAAATACTATGTTGCCTACATTGTCTTGCTTAGCAGAGAAGCGAAGGAACCAGGCAGATGATGCAAAATTTGTCTCCCTTGTTCAGTGTCCTTGTCAGATGAACGTACGTTTTGAAGTTAACATGTAACCGGTAAACCAATACAGTTTTTTTGAGAGCCAGCTTTCTTTGAATGCAAAAGTAAGAAGTAAGCTGTTGTAGCCTCTGCATTACAAGCTTGTACTTCAAAGTATAGAAACCTCATAGGTACTGGAAACACTTCTGTCCTTGCCCTGAACTGTGCTAAGAAAAATGTTTATGCTTGTTTTTATTAATAGGGAGTAAGCACTGAATATTTTCTGCTTTTTAAATAAATATATTTGAAATAGCAGTGTGATAGTTCTTTATGATTCTGTTGCCACTAATCTACATAGCTATCCTAAAAAATTCTAGTAGCTACCGTCAACTAGAGACTGTTGTATATGTGATGATCCACATTAAGAACTGTGATTAGCAAGAGCTGTATGTCTCCTGATCTTGATTAGATATTGATATCTTTGTGTATATGACCAATGTTTGGGGTATTGGAAACTTAGTAGAGCTATGATGTCATAAATTCTAAGAAATCATGCAGGTGGAATTTGGTGATGAGTATTTGTTTATATTCTCTGTGTTTGTGTACGTCTGTGTACTGTGTTCCCGGGATAGCTTAAGCTGGAAGGGACCTCAGGAGGCCTCTAGTCCAACTTCCTGCTCAAAGGACAGTCAGCTGTAAGACTTCCTACAAGACAAGGTGTCATGGTTTATGAATAGTATTCTCTAATTTAGTACTCGCATGAAAACCCCACATCCTGCTCCCCCTTCCTCCTCTCCAATTGGAGGCACAAAAGGCAAAGATCATGGTTTGAGCTAAGAACAATTTACTGGAAACAGCAATGAGATAAGAAAATGACCATTAACAGCAACGATATCAATAATAAAAGTGTACAAAAGAGAGAGAGTGATTCAAGTGCAAAAGTGCTCACCGAGGGCACATGACAATAAACAATACTGGAAAGCTCCCCCTGCCACGTTTTCTCCACCAGAAGGAACCCATCCTCCCCAGAAGACAGTCCCTTCCCCCTCCTGGCCCATACTGCCTCCTGGCTACTGCAAAACCTTTACCCTGTCCTGGCCAGAACCAGGACACACTAAAGGCTTTATCCAGTAGGTCTTGAAAACCTGCAACGATAGAGACTACCCCACCGGGAGATGTGCAGGCACACAGTAAAGTCACATGGTTGTAGTTTTTTCGAATAGTGATAAAATATGTGATGTTGCTGGAATATATAGTGGGCTTTATAAAGGACAGGCTGAAGGCATGTCAGTGAACGTACAGGTACTGATGTTACTATTCTTTCACATCTTGGACTCCCATGCTCATCCTTGTGACGTTAATTGCGATACCATGACAAAATTTGATTTTCCCCTTCCACAAAAGTACAGTACAGTATTGTAGGAGGCCAGTGTTATTTTTGCTACTCTGAAAGCTTTTTTGAGAACTGAATTTGAAGGACACATTTGTCAGAGTCTAAGTTCACTGAATAGCCAAGTATATGTAAGTGTGCAGGGCTTGAGAGCTGGAGAGAAAAGGACAGCAGCCAGTGACCTGAACCAACTGTCACACTGGGTTTTTGTTGACCTTTTTATTTTAAATTACTATCTTGCACTGCTGGCTTGCAGGGACTTATGCGGTACAGTCCTGCCAGCCCTTCATTCAGCAAAATTAATCTTGCAGTGAGGGGAGCAGGGCAAAATCTTATGGTCTTTCCTCTTTATTCCTAATTCCACTGAAATGACTTGCATGAATAAACTTACTTATATATAAATGAAACTCTACATTAATTTATTCTTTTAAAAATAGTGTTATAAAACCAGATCACAGACCTGAAAAACAATGCACAATATTTAGCAAGGGGGTTTGAAATTTTTTTGATACAGCATGAGCAATAACCCATGCACAAGTTAAAAATCCACTACATTTGAAAAATAAAGTTGTGAGAACTCTTTTGTGATCATAGAAAGCTTTGAAACACAGAAGTTATCAAAGAGTAGAATGTGGGAGCATTCATATGGAGGAAAATAGTGCTGGAAATACTCATGGTATGTTCCTTACTAAAGCCTGAAACCATGCTATGATAATTCATCCTCATTGCTCTGCTCTCTAAAGCTAAACCATTAGAGGCACTTGAGCAGGAGACCGCAGCAGCACCACTTTTCAGTCAAAGAATTGCTAAAGAACACCTGACTGAAAAAAATCTAATCAGTGAAAGTCCTAATTTGGCCTCACTGCTTCTGCTGAATTAGAGTAAAAAAACAGGAAAAATGTCTTACTGAATGATTATGTACTTTATTTTATATAACTCTTCTTGGATCTCAATAGCAAATAAGCTAGAAAGGATTGGACTGATTTTCTTAGCCAAACATGTTTTGATGACCACACTGATCACTTGGCAAGTGAACTGAGTTCACAGGCATTATGCTTTAGAATATGTTTGAATTTTACTGTAGTGACATAAAAGCTTAAGGAAAAAATCGATACATGAAAAAAGGTGCTCCCATGTATTAGTTCAAAATATAAATGTGATGGAACTTCTACAGGAAAAATAATGAAAAAGGATATACCACATTTTTATTGAACTGTAAAACTAAAGAGACAAGAAGTTTTGATAGTATAGATGAGCCAGGATTGAACTGTACCAGAAAGGAAAATATTAAAAGTTGTAGTCACCATGTACATATTCTCTCAGTAGGGCATAGTCCTTTCAGCAGTGATTTACCCTCACTTATTAGGTTAGCACCTGAGAGACTGCATGTTGATGGGAGATAAATTTCAGTCATGCTTTTTCACTTACCCTCTGCCTTTCAGTGAAAGCTAGGGACATGTTCATATTTTTCCACCATTGTTTATTCATGCTTTCATACCTGAGACCCAAGGAGCAACAGCTATAGTCAAGTGAAAGGTCTGTAGCTTGTTTTTAAGTCTTCCTGAACTTTTTAGACTCAGCTGTTGTTGTTGTGATCTGCACCAACTAGAATCTGAAACAAAATGAAAGCAGAAGCAGTTCAAGCCTAAGGAAGACTTGGCTTAGATAAGCTGATACTACTACCATGCTGTTTCTGATATGAAATTTAGTGCAGTTGTAAACCAGTACTGTCAGAGGGACACTGGCAGTATCATAACTGAATATGAAGTTGACATATTAAAGGTAAGACATAGACCAGTATGAAATGTACAGCTGAGTGATAAAACATGATACCTTACCTATCAGTTTCCATGTCACTTAACACAGAACTCTGCATCAACACAGAGGAAAAGGAGAAGACAGTCTCCATCTCAAAGCCTATTCACCGTGAATAATACAGGAGCTGAAATATGCTTTTTTTTTCTTATTTATTTTTCTTTCTGTGTCTCTCTTCTTTTATGTATTAATGCATTAGGTATTTCCTAACCATCAACTTAGAGTTTAAGTGTTGCACCATGAAGGGTTATTAATGGTTAATGATTAGGAGGGATGAGGAATTCAATACATTGCAATGGAGAAAGAAAAGAGTTCATGTTTTTGGAAGAGATCCTTAAGAGAGGAGATTTCATCCATCACAGATGAGACTGCCCTTATTCAGTCATTCTGCATGCTGAGTACCTCGAAGATGCAGGCAATGATATCTTTATGGTTTTTAATAACAACTGCTAGAAGTTTACAGGGAAAGTTATATGATAACTAGTGAAATCTTTGCACTGGTAAAATCTTACAGAATTATAATAGTGATAGTGCAAAGTTTTCATTACTGTGTAGCACTTCTAAACTTCTCATTTCTAAACTTTGGGAGAAGAGATCAGTGGGATTTAAATCAATGCTGTTAACCCGAGACCACTTATTGCCTAATGTAAATAAGAAATTAGCCTTTTACTTGTAGAAACTAGGAAAAGTAATATAAATCCTTATGAGAGCAAAGACAAGTTTAAAATATGACATGTAAGTTGCAATATAAAATTATCAAAGACATCAATAAGTAGCAGTGTACAAGATATTCTGTATTTCTTGTATTATTGATAATAGTAGAGTCATGTGACAGAAATACTCAAAATTTGATTTCCCGGGGTTAAAAAAATGAAGAGGTGGGGGTCAGCAGGTTAAAAATTTGCTATGAAACTAGCCAGATTCATTTCTGAAACTGAGACTTGAAAGACTAGTGCTTGGGTCTAAATCTACATCACATCAAGTAGGGAGAGATGAGATTTCTGTTCTTAGAAGTAACAATAATACTGTGGATGCGACAGAAAATGTTCATTACAACAAGCAATTAGTCTTTATAAAAAGCAGCTTTTTCCTATGTGATATAAACCTTCTGATTTCTTGGATATAACTCTGTATATTAGGACCACATAAAAAAAGCACTATTTTCAGCAGACAGTGTTTTATACAAACTTTGGTTTCTAGATTCTCTGCTTTTGTGGGACTAAGCACAGATCTGCAAATAGATGCAAGTTTTGAAGAAGCTATTGGGAAATATCTTGTCCTTCATAACCAGTATACAGTATTCATGTGCTGATCTCTCTTTGAAGTCTGAATCCAAAGTAGATTTCTTGTAGTGGCCTGATGCCACTAAGTAAGTTCTGAATGTTCTTGGGAGAGAAGAAAAAAAAAAAAGAAAAAAAAAAAGAAGCAAAGAGAAATATGTCAATTCAATCAAAACTCTTATCGGAGATGGATAGAAGGATTTTAGAGCTAAAAATAATTTAAAGCCATTCCCAGGTAATACATATGGACAAAAAAGCCAAAGAAAATAAGAGGATGAAAAGAGACTTTCTTTCTTCAAACAAAAAAATTGTAAGTGGAAGAAAATAACATTTTACACAGTTCTCTTACAGTGTATAATTTATCAAACTTAAATTATTTAAATCATCTGCAATTTTCATTATTATTTGATGTTAATATTTTAAATAAGCTAGGGTGCTAAAGCCTTATTGCATATTGTTTAGCCAGTAAAAGCAATGTAAAGAGAAAAGGGAAAGGATGATAGCAAGAAAATAGAATCGAGAACTTTGAGAGTTCTCATTGAAACACAGCAAAAAGTCTAATGTAGCAACAGGAAAATTAATCCAAAATTGAGCAATCAAACAGTATAGAAATGAAAACAAGACACAAATGACATCTTGTACTTTGATACAGTCAGCACTCTTATTATCATGACTACATGTTATAGAAGATATCTGTAAAACCACAGATTGTACATTCAGTGCTTGTTCCTTGCTTGCATACGGTTATTTCTCACGACTCCTTGCAAGCTTTCCTCTCCTTTCCTAAAACACCACTTACATAATTGTGTAAGATAAATCTTTTAGTCTTTCCTTTTGCTTCCTCTGTATTGATATGTGGTTTCTCATCTCATATTTAAATTATGAACTCTTTGGTACAGGAATGTTTGGCTTAGCTGTGCTGTGCGCAGCAGGGTCCTGATCAATGAGTAAGACTCATATTACAAATGGCTGTTACTAATAATAACAATGAAAGTGTTTAAAAATATTTTATTAAAGGTGTGAGCAAGGACACATTTAATGGTGAGTTTTTCATCTTCTCAAAGGTCTGGTAGCATGCAACTGTTTTTACAGTGTTAGAAATTATAGGTACTTTATGAGAATGATCTGAGAATATTTGACTTAGGCTTGAAAAGATTAAGGCATAGAAGTACAAACAGGAAAAAGCCTGAAACTGGTCCCACGTGGACTGTATTTCAGGACTACTCTAATAATTTTTATGGAGCTGCATCCAACTTGTATGAAAAGACATTAGATGGTAAACAAAGCAGAAAGAAACTCTCACTAGAAAGCCTCAGTCTATGGGATTTAAGATAATAGCGGGAACAGTGGGAAAGCTTGCATTGTCAGGGGGCAAGAGCAAGAAGAGGTCTCAGTTTTACTCGAACATTTCAGTCTTCTTCTGAATAGCCACAGAATGATGAATTTGTAACTCAGATTTGTCCATTTTTAGGAGACTGACCTGAGCTTATAAGGTACAGACTGTCCTGGTGAATGTGTTCAAGCATTCCATGTAAACTGCAGCAGCTCTGCTGGAGTGGGTTGGGAACAGGCCAGCTTCCGATCCCTGAGCTGCCTGATGGTTGGCATGCCTTTACAGATAAGGGTCTTTGGACTCTCTCAAACTAACCAGGGATTTAAAACTGCTTTTCTATGGCCTGAATAAGGTTTCTCAGTCACTTGGTTTGTCCTTACCGATAAGACTGGATCCTACACACTTAGAGCTGAAGAGGTCTCAGAAGGGAGTTAAATGTTCTGTAGTTTGGCATTGACGTGAGTTGGGTGGGTTTGTTTGTGTGGAGGGGGGTTCAGATGTATGCTACATTAGACAAGGTTTTTGTGACTTACACCAAGGAGTCTGTCTTATCCTTTAGATGCCTTAGACCCCTGGCAGGTAAGGATTACCAGTTTACAAGTCTTGTTGTCTTCTCTTATATATTGCAGACAAAAGTCCTTGCTTTGTATGTCCAGTGTGAGATTGACTCAAGGCTAGTGAGAAAGGCAGTAAGCCAAAAATCAGGCAAAAGTAAACCTAAGCTGATATTTGGAGTATCTGGAAACTTTGTCAATGTCAGGGTCATTGGTTTTAAAAGCGATCTGAGGGGCCAAATGCATTGGAAAATGCAAACCATATCCATAGCATACACAGACAAAAATCCTTACATATTCCAAATGCATTCCACTGGTGCAACTTGTGGCGGGCAGATCAACCACAAGGGCAGAGTGTGTTCCTCGGGTGTGCTGCAGTCTCGGTGCTTTGTCATGGAGTAAAGTTGTGTTAAGAGTTTCTGACAGGAGAGTGTGCCCTGTGCTGCCGCCACGGCCGACTGCCATCCTGGCAGCAGCACGTCGTCTCTGTGGGCACTTGCTGACTGAGAGCATATTACATAGAGGTTTGGTTCTGCTTCATGGTGTGTGTACAAAGTTTGGTGAGAAAACAATTTTTTGACAAAGGGAAATCTTAGTAGTTCTTCATTTAACTTCCCCCCCCCATTAAATTTATATTGATACTGGTTTTCCTGTATGATCAAAACCTTTTTGATCACTTTCACTGAAGGAAATTTTTAAACCTGTTACATTTATATCAAACAGGTATATTTTATATAGCATATGCTGGCTCTTATGCAAACTGTGATGACATTTAGGAAGAAAAGTAGAGGAAGTTTTGCTGGCATAAGGAAGTGCTTTCCACTTTTCCTTCAAGTATTGGATCTTGTTCAGACTTACACTTCCCTTTTAAATTTTGGAATTTTCTACAGGTAATAGTTAAATAACCAATGTTTTTGAAACATGGAGCTATGATTTAATCTTCAGATCTCTTTATGTCAGTCCAAGTATATAAGTTGTCACATTAGTCAGAGTCCAAAATAATTGTATATATTCCAGCAGTATGTTAAATCTACTAATATAGCTTAGTTTTTTAACTAGCCTAATCCTCTCAAATATGGCATGTACTGGGGTGCTGTATACAAGCATGTATTCTCAGTGTTCAGCTCTATCTCTTAAATTCCTAATCTGACAACAACAACATGCTGAATCCTTGAAATGTTGGGGTTTTTTATTTTAAATCTGTCAGAGCTTCCTGGCCAGTGGAGTCAGCTCATCCTTTTTTCTGTCTTTATTGATGGCAGTGCCTTGAAACCTGTAAAGAACTGATCTATAAAAGTCTGTGTACTGAGTTATTTAGTCAGCTATTTATATCCATATTTATTAAACCTGTATCTACTTTCCAAGCCTTAAGGCATATTTACATCTTTGAAATCATAATCCAAAGAAGTTACTTCCATGGTAGCAGGTGCTCTCTGTTCAAGTAATCACCAATTGTTGCTACAAGAAGGCAAAATACTGTCATAACAAGTATTTTAAAACCCTAAGGAACATGTATATTAACCATTAATTCAACATAAGGCTCTGCTGAAACATCATATGATCAGGTCTTAAAAAAAAATCCGGGAATTTTGGAAGATAGCTGAATCAGAAACATACTCTAAATACCTACCATGTAAGTCTTAAGCAAGATTAATAGATTTATTATTGACAACAATAAGGTATCTGCCAATGCTGTCACGAAGAACACATAAAAAATCTAAATTTCACTTTTAGCTGCTTTTTATGTAACTTTTCTGGAACCAAAAACATTTCACATTACTAGATTTGCAGGAAAAGAAATTTGATGTGTCGTGCTGTTGGTTGTGGGATTTGACAAGTAATAAGGAGCACTTTTTTCTCAGGCAGGATAATTTGTCTTTTAGGATAAGTGACATCAGTACTTACTACATTTGGAAAGGAAACCTCTACTATATCAGATTTTCCACAAGTACCTAGAAACTGGGCTAACCTGATAACATCAAAGTCCTTTCATATCAAATGATATAATCGTGAAAGGCACTCATTTCTGATTTGACTCTCCAGTGTGTATAGCAGACATCAGGTGTGATCAAGAACTTGAAGATGTGAAATTGATAATTAATTGCAGTTGATGCAATAATTAGTAATGTTATTGTTAATAATAATAATAATAGAAGATCAGATTAAACAAGAAAATTAACAGACAAGGAATTCTTGAGAAGACAGTAAAGTTGAGAAAAATCATTCTCTGTTATTGTCAACAAATGAAAACAAAAAATTTGGAACCTTGATCTAACTTCAAGTAGCGTTTAGTCTTAACTGATTAAGAAATAGATTAAAGAACAGGAAAAAGCTGGACAAAAGTTGAAACCAGAGTGAAAGAATGAAAATTAAACAGAGGACAGAGAAGCTCCTGTTGCTAAACACTGAGTGCCCTGTTGGTCTGGAGAGCACAGCAGACATTCTTGAGATTTTTAGTTACCTAAGCAAGTTCAAAGTGTTTGGGGTTTTTTTTGCCCTCCATGCATGTCTTTCATAAAGTAGATGAAATTTTGTAGCATGATACACTGAATCTGCTAGATTCATTTCCTCAGACTGTTAAAAGTAATGCATTTTTCTCAGACATGTCACAATCAATTCTGTCAAAATCTGCCGGAATGGATTTGTTTTAAATCATAAATAGTTGTTATATATATCATAAGTGTTCAAGAACCTTGAAGAAAAAGAAGGTCATGGCCTTCTGAGTACTCACAGCTCCTCATCTAAATGTGAGTCTTGAAATGTTTGTTTTGAGCAGTCTCAAATATGGGGTCTCACCACTTAGTTGGTTTATCTCATTGCTGTCTGTCTATCTTAGGACCCTGACTTTTCTTTTAAAAAATTGCTGTGTTTCTCCTTGGCCTCCTGGAGTTCAGTTATTTTGGTTTCTGTTTACCATCTCATTCTTACTTCTGGTGACAACTGTTAATTTTGCTCTTAAATATTTTGTCCTTCTGCTTTTTTTGTTTTTTTTATTGTACTGTTGTTTATCCAACAGCAAAAGCAGCTTGGTAGGGAGGATGGAGAAGGAAGTTCATATAAATAAAAAATTGCAGTTAAATGCAGAGGACTGGCTAGTAACAAAATGCAGTAGGATGTGTGTCTCCTGATAGAGGGTGGGCCTTTTCTTTGATAAATTAGTGAAATGTTTGGAGGACTCCCCCTGTGCTCAGGAAAGAGTGAAACATTTGAAGAAAGCTTCCTTCTGCTGTTTTATTATCTGTTAATGAACACATTTTGTGGACCGTGCAAGTGAGATGTGCCAGGAATGCAAACGAGTGATCTTACCCTGAAAAACTGGTATTTCTAATGTTTTATTTTTGCAGCTGCCGCAACAGGAGGGAACCAGCAGGTACTATTTATAGCTATTTTGGTCAGGGTCCCTGAAAAGAGGAGACCAAATATGGTTGAATAGTTAAGCCATTAGCAGGGAATGTGTTTCCTAATACAGCTTCAACTTCTATCATGGCAGGTCTTTTAAGGACTCAACTTCCCATTGCAACTCCATATTGCAGTGCTCATTTTTGGTGCTTTGAGGTCAAGTGAGGTACTCTTGACATGAGAGGGCCGTGTGCTCCCAGTCAAGGACTCTTAGGGAGTTGGATGTGCTGAAGAGAGGGGAATTTGTGGTTTACGATCTACCTAGTTTTTCTGCGTGGGAACATGCCTTCCTTCACATGGGCTGCAGACTTAACCCTCTCTTCAGGTACACCATACGATCCTCACTTTCTTACTAAGCATAGGTGGTAAAAAACCCAGCCTACAGAGTGGGTTTTTTTCAATATTCCACTTGTTAATGTTTTCCTTCTGGATGTGGCACTTGGGTTCAGTTCCCCCACTGGCTCAGAAGATACAAACTCGTACCACTTTGAAGAAAGTTTTAATGCTTTGGCTCTAAGATGCTGTAGTATGAGAAGTGTTCAGCCTCTTGTGCTGCTACTGTTCCATTTCACATGGCTTCATTAAGCAGTAATAAATGGGTATAAGCACAAATATTAATCCAACTCCACAGAGCAGTAGGGAGGGTATTTTACCTATTGGGTAGATTACCTATTGGTTAAAATGTGGAGATCTGGCTTCTAATTGAATGGTTAAGTTATTTTTAGGTATGAGCAGAAAGTAGCATATGGGCCTAAACTGATGTCACTGTGAAAACATAGCTTGAATTTAGTTGGTTTCTAGGTTAAATCATTTACTGTCAAGAACTATCCTTAGAAACTTGCTAATTGTTGCACTGCAGACAGGGCACTGTTGTTTCATCTAATCCCATTTAATTTTCAAAATACTAAAAAATCAGCTCCCCAGAGTTTCTTTTCCTTATTCACAATTTATTTCTCTACGGTTACTTTACATGTTCGAAATAAATGGCAATTATATGCACAATAAGTAAACCCTAAGTTACAGAGAAAGCATAGTTCAGCAAAACAAACTGCTAGTCCTAATGCATTTCTGAGTGTCTGAGTTCAAATCTTTATGACCTGAAAAGACTTTATGACAGGATTGAAGTTTTTAATGGTAACGAAAAAAGATGTTAAAGATCAAAGATATGCCTCTCTAATGCAACCTTATATCTCAAATGTTTTTGTGGCTTCTCTATTACTTTTTGAAAAATAAATTGCGCATGTCAAACAATAAAGAATTCATCAATACATTTTATTTGTGCATTTGGCAGTGCTGTTTTATGGAAAACCTGAATGTATGCAAAGGTTGGAAAATGTGGTATATGGAGGATGAGATTTGCCTGTTATCCCTTAGGGATTTCACTGTTGCTGATTGTTCAGGTGATGAGCAACAATACAGATCATTGAGGTGTCATGAAACTTTGTTTTCCAGAGGAGGAGAATTTATTGCCCTAGTTTCTCCCAGTCAGTGATTTGACATTGTGCAACACCTGTGTCACCTGACTCCTCTCTTTCCTGTGCCATTGTACTTCAGAATTCTCACCCACTGCTCAGTGACCTCCACAGACTTTTTCAAGTCCGTGCTCAATTTCCTGAAGATCTGCTCCAAGATCCAAACCTCCTACTTTCCACTGCCATGCAGCGTTTCCAAGGGGAGGTTTCTTTTCTGAGTTGTTCCCTTTAGTTGGTTGCCACCTACACGTGTTGAAGCTTTTGAAGACTGCTCTTTCGGAGTTGAGTATGTTGTTCTTGAACTATTAAGGAAATATTCTTCCTGAGGTCTGTAAAGAAGAGGCTCCTCTGAGTTCATCCAGCTGTGTTGCTGATACATGGCCCAAGATTGCTTCTTGGCAGCTTGTATCCGATCTGCCTACTCTGAGATCATTGCTTTTCATTTTACGACTTTTTAATTTTTCTTCTGTAATGGAAATGATACCTGTCCATTCAGCACATAACCCTCAACAAGCTTCTGTCTCTGTTACTTTCTTTGCCATCTTATTTCTGTGTTTCTGCATGCCTCTTAAAATCCATGAAACATACCTTTTGTTCTAGGCTCATTTCTTTCCAAATCAGTTGAGGTGTTCTAAAGTTCTTTGCTTTCTTTGAAACACCCAGTTTAAAATAGTAATAAATATTAAATTAGGCTAAAGTCTTTTCCAGCTTGTTGTCCTCTGTAATATTTCAGAGTTGAAGGATGGACTTTACATGGTCTGACAGGTTACTAGCTACCTGCATTTAAGAAGGAAAGAGTGCTTAGAACTGTGAGTAAAACTTTGGAGTGGCTATTTGCGATGCAGGGTTGGTTGGTTGGTTGGTTGGTTGTTTTTTTTAATTACTTTTAGCCCCATGCTCCCTTTATAGCCTATGGAGAAAAGTAGGCACCTCTGGAGGACAGCACTCATAACCTACCTTAGGTGCCTGTAGAAGGACAGTGTGGTTTGGCCTCTGCCTGTGGTGCTCCCCATTGAATACAGAGGGAGTTTAGCCTGGCTGTCTTGGACTTCAACAATTCACTTGTCTTCCCTAGCACAGGTGTGTAGAACCTCTACAATAGATTTATAGTCCCTATAGAAATAGATGGATTATAGTATCAAATCACCTTAGTTGAATGTAGTGGAGGAGAGTAAATATAAAAATGTGACTTCCACACATACCGTGTGAGGGAGTGTTTTGTGGCTCATGAAGATGCCCTGTGAACCCTTCTGCAGTAAAGTGTATTTCAGAGTTGCTTAGGATTGCAGGAGACTGATACTGATCAAGTTCCGTGTTGCTTTTCATCAAGAAGAAAATATTGGCACAGATATGCTTGAATTATGCTGCTGTTTTAGAATAAATGTGCTTTAGAATCTGCATGAAAAGTAGCTAACTTTCGAAAGAGAACAACAAATGCATCAAATCTATTTCTGTCTTTAAATGTATAGATACATAAATATTTATACAAATGTGCGATTTATTTTATCCTGTTCTTTAAAAATCAGCTAGATATCATACGTGACTGAAAGAAAGTCTCTGAAGAGCTTTATCATCTTGAATATAGGAATTTATTTTGCTAAATTTGCTTTATTTTTTCAGTCATAATAATTTTACAATATCTGCTCAATACTGAATAAATATTTTTATTGCATGGATTTATCTTAAACAATTTTTTTTAACTTTTGACTAGAACCAAAGAGCATGAACACTCTGGTCCTCTTACCCAAGCATACTGTCCAGATAATATTTTTGGAAGATAACAATGTTCATATCCTTGTGATGTAAGAACTAGAAGAATGTCTTTCTACTAGGAAGAGAAGAAGTGTTTCATTCCTATTTCCATAGCTTCTACTGTGGAGTAAATTTTGAGTTTGCTGCTGTGCCTGGTTTCTTCTGGACTTTGTTAATTATTCATAATTAATTAATCATGTTAGTGACATAATTTGCTTGATATGGTTAATGTAGATTTAAGATTAATGTAGATCATGCCAGCAGAGTATGTCACTCATTTTCACTATTTATCCAATTACCTCTCTACTGAAGCTCATGGCTTCAGTTTACCTAAAGCAGATTTCTCAGAAAGGCATCCATTCTTCATTAGGGAACATTAGGAGATGGAATGTTCCCAGCACTTTCTCTGGAGGTTTGTCAGACTGCGGCCTTTGGCTTATCCCCACTGCTGTTGTTGCTACAGGTACAGAAGCTGAAAATTAGAAGTCAATAGTTCCAGCAGTGATGTCTGCAGTAAACTAATCAGCACTGGCTGGATTGAGGTGTCCAGCTGCTATTTTGTGGAGAGAGTTTTTCTAAATTGCTGGTTGTCAAAATAAATACTGTAAAAAACTTTCCTGAGCAGAGTTGCAGCCAGCTCTGTCCTGCTCTTTGCTGTGGTTTAACAGCGTATTTCAAAGTCCTGGTCTGTCCCCATTATCTCCTCCCAATAACAGTCTTAAAAGCTGATGTCAATAGAATTCTTGCCTTGACTCATGAACCTGCCAGTATGTAGTTCAGAGAGAGCATGCAGCCAGGAAGGCAGTATTTCAGAAGAACCTAAACCACCAGGTAGTCTTTTTTCTCACAAAGTTGGTGTTAAATACCTCACTAGCTTTGTTAGATTAAGACCAGGAGATGAAGTGTTTTGAAACTCTAAATACTGCATGTTTTCTTTTCCCCAGGTAGAAGTCACTATTTGGAAATACATAACCCCCGCTCTCTGCACTGTATATTAGTAAGGATTTCATCCATACTGTATTGAGATATAAAAGTCTGTGTTACTTTTATAAAAGTCTTTTATGACCTGTGTCTTGCGTTAAGTATACTTGACAAATTGCTCTGAATAATTTAGTCTGTTATGTCTTGATTTAGCTGCAGCTCTTGCAAGATTTATTTTGATATAGACTCCTTTACCATTATGTTTCTAAAATATTCCTTTTTCCTAAAATGAGGTGTGGTCTTAAAATTAATTATTAGATTGTCCTTGTTTTTAGTAAAATAATGAAACCAGCATATCCTTAACCCTATTGTTAAAATGTGTCAATGATTTGGCAAATGACTGGGCTGAATAGATGTCAATTTTTTTGCATTAGAGATGTTTCAGCTCCTTAGAATGTTTTTCTTTCTGCTTCTTTGGTGACCACATCTTTGTTAAGAAAAGATGATAGTAATGCATCCAGTAGGTAAGTTTGGGGTTTTGTTTTTACATATGAAGTAGGTAAACTAGGACATTCAGTTGACTGTTGTCATTTACCCAAGTGGCAATAGTTGGATTATAAAAGTTAACTGGTGGAAAAAAACAAATGTTTTAGAAGACGTTTTGATTTTGCAGCTTCCTTTGATTTTCTACTTTTATAATTTTGCATCAGCGAGAACAATTTTTGATGTGCCCATACATGCGTACCTGTTGTCTAAATAAAATGTTCTGATGAAATTGTTTCCATTAATTTTGAATTATGTTTTTTGAATGTAATGTGCACTATGAAAATAGAAGCATTGAATGGTTAAGGAGCTCAGCTTTTCTGTATTTCACTTGTGCTTCTCTTCTCATCCATAGTGTGCATGTGGCTGGAGCCCTGAATGTCACATCTGCTCATCTTTGCTTTTAGTGTTCCTGCTGACAGATCACGTCTAATAAGCTTCACTCAAAATCTGACCACGTGCTTGATCAGGAAATCCACATTTTCACTTATCTTTCAATATTTAACTGGAAAGTAATCCAAAGCCTTTTTGTGTAATTTTAGGACGAAGAACATCAAATGAAAGCGTGCAGAGTGTCTGTGTTAACTACACTGCTCTTAACACTTGAAACTGTTTGAAGGCAAGAAGGCAGGTACTTTTTAAAAGTTTGAGTAGTTGCCTTTCAATGAAGTCAAAGGCTTCTACTCTCTCACCAGCTCTTAAGTATCTTTAAAATCAAATAAAGTACTATTTTTGTGCTTCAGAGCTGTGGCTGGTGACCTGCACGAGTCAGGAAAAGCTCCTGTGCACAGTAAGCTGCATGGATTCTGGTAGGCTTTAAATTTTCAAGCACAACAGTTATTACTGTTTTTAAAAATCTTTTTGAACAGATTTTAAACTTTCTGAGGCAATGTCTTGATTTAAGTGGGTGTCCAACCAGGTCCACATCTGGCCAGCTTGAAGCCTCTGATCTACTGAGATGAACCAACTCTCAAGTCCTCAGGGACTGACTTCTGAGGCTGTTCAGGCGACTTTTAGGGTAACTGTATTAAAGACTGTGAGGCTGTCAGAAGGGAGCCACCATATGTGTGAGGGGTAGACACATGCCAAAGGCAGACAAATAACTGGCATGTCAAATCGGTGATTCAAGGTGGTTTCTGTTTCTCCTCAGTTCCCCTGATGTTTCCCACAGCAGCCTGGTGCATGGGTCTAGTCTTTTTGTTAATACTAGCTCTTAGCTATTTTCCCATAAGAGGGTACAGACCTGGTGTGCTGTCTTGTTGTGTATCTCCTTTCTCTTGTTGATTGTGAATTGACCCTTGGGTTACCCTTCAACCCTTAGCATTTATACCTGATTCAGCCAGGGCATCAGTTGATGCCTCTCATAAGCTAAGGAACTGTTTTGTGACAAAGTTTTAGCCATTATTAGGAAAAAATCCCAGAATGCCCTTCTCCACTGCATGGGCCTTTTTGGGCATAAAACTTCATTTGTTGAGGATCAAATCTGTTTACAGAGTGCGAACGTGTCTCTTTTTTAATCCATCATGGATTATATGTTGATTTTTTATTACTTGACTTTAGAATACTATTCATTAGGCCAATGTTAATTGGAACAGTGAAGCTGGATCATTAGTAAGTCTAAGCAGGAGCTAGAATTCCTGGCAAATAAATGCATTTTCAGGCCATGTGTTCCGGTTACTTATAAACAAGTACTTCTAGAGCTGGTAGGATCTGTGACATACCACTTTTTCTCTTCAAATTGGAGGAAAGACTTGACAGCATCTTGGAAGTCACATGGACATCTTTTTTCCTCAGAATAACATATTCAGGGATGTCTTGTCAGGCATTAGCTGAGATCTGGCTTATGAACAGAGAAAAAAAAAAGGAGGGAAAATAATTGAAGATATATCAGTAAAAAGGCATTCTAAGTGTCAAACCAGAATGATCTTGAAGGTTCTGTTTGCTTAATTACCAGTTATTTCTCTCAGGAGGCTAAATGCGCTCCACTGTAAAATATTTGTTCCACGAAGAGCTTTAGAGATCTGTTGTTACTGCCTGATGGGGATGAATCCAAAGTGTAATAAAACCTAGTGATAGCAAAGGGTTCTGATGAATCAAGTTCTAGAAGTCTGCCCTTGTATTTTACACTGGTGCTGGTGGTTAGGATCTTATACTGGGTCATGGTCTTCCAAAAGACTTTATAGGCAAGACATGTCTTTGCTGAAACACAGACAGATTTAATATATATATTAAGACAGGCAGTGAATATCTACAGTTGAAAGTATAGTGGGAAGGAAAAGAGGATTTCAGTAGGCAGAATTTCAAGTTGGACTTTGTGTGGGTGACTAGGAAAAACTTGTCTTCTTTTATGAAGCAACTCAAAAGATCTTACGTGGCTGTAAGTATTTTAACTTTGACATACATCTTATCTGAGATGCATTGCCCCCAGCAGCATAGTGCCTCCAGTGCTGTGTACTGGGAATTTGATTCAGTTCCAATTCAGAGGGAAGAATAAAACTTACTGAGTAGTTACTGTGGTTTTCTGCAGCGAAGTGCTTTATAGAGGCACTGAGCTGATGATCTGGCACAGCTTTGCTTTAAAATGGTGAGATTTGCAAGGATAGAGGGATTTGATGGTACTGTTGTTCAGAGGTGTATTAGAATAAAATCTTATGTCTTAAAAAGCACGTTTAAAAAAAATGGGATGGAAATGGCAGGAAGTGTTCTTATGCAATTAGCCTAAGTATATATTCAGCTGCTGTCATACCTCTGAAGTGTTTTGTGTAGTTGCACCGGAAATGTCTGTTGGCAGTACAGGATTGGATAAGGAGTTGTGCACTCGCTAATACTTAAGCAGATGATCTGAGCTGTGACTCATATTTTGAACAGTGGTATGGGGTGCCCATAGTGTACACAGGCTCATGAATGCCTCCATTCATGCCCATCTGTTAGGATGGCATTGTGCCCACCTACAAGTGGATTGATTGGTCCCTTTTCTAGGAAGTGTAGTGCCAGATTGTTATGAGTTTGGATGGCAAGCTTATCTAACATTGCAAACAGCATCTCCGTTGCAGGAAATCCCTTCCCAGTATTAGGATGGAAACATTAGTAGGTGACTTAATGTATACCCTGGAGGATATTTTATATGTTGAAAGAAACTACTGAAACATGGCAGAAGAAGGAAGACCGCCCATCTCACAGCACAGCAGGATACTGAGAGGAAGTATCTGATGGCTTGTTCTGTAGCAGAATTGCCTAGAGACAGCCCTAGACAGCTGTTGCAGTCAGGCAAGGGCAGATGGTGTTGGGCAGTGGAACAGATCAGATGGATCTCTTCACAGTATCTCCTAGATGCTTGTTAATGGAATTAGCCCAAAAGGCATTATGTTAAATGGCTGTGTCGTGTCCTGCATTGAACTGTGCAGAGTACTTGCAGAAAATTCTGAAGTCCAATATAAAAAGTAGATAGTTTTCCTGAAATGCTCTCTGGGTTAAGTGCGCACAATTTTAAGAAAAATATAGTTATTTGCAAATGAGAAAATGAGAAAATAACTATTACTCTTGCATCACTTCTGTCTAAAGTAGGTGACTTTCATCTCACATCCATAACCAGATGATGCTGATGCTCATATTCTAAACTCTGAATTTCATTTCCATGTATCTGACATGGATATCATCCCTGCCCACAGTACTAGGAACTAGATGATCTTTAAAGGTCCCTTCCAACCCAAACCTTACTATGATTCTACAACCGAGGGAAAAAATTAAGAAGAGTTCAAAAATTAACACTTTGAGGCTTTTTGAGTTAAGGTCCTGCTCAAAACTTTTCATGTTTAGCTTTAGGATTTGTAGCACTGACAACCAACTTTTTTAAAGTTCTTTGACTTCTGATCTTTTGAGACATTATAGCGTTGCCCATTCCCTCTCAACATGGAGTATAGCAGTTTGATGATTGAAGAGGAAAATTTTTTGATCTATTCATGTGACTTCTGTGGCTTAAAAATCAAAGTAAAAAGCAAATTGTCTTCAATACATTGCAAAATAGTTACAGCTGGCTATAGAATGCTTGGTTTAGTCCTCCTAATGCAGATTATTAATTGACATGTAGTAAAGCAAATTCCCTAAAGCAAATGCTGAAGTACCTTTCTAGCCAATGGAGATGCGTATTTGAAGCCTTTAGGCCAAGATTCTGTTCAAGGACTGGACTTCTTCAAGGTACCTGCCTTTATCCCTCTATTATCTATGGAACTTGAATTAGTAGGGCTGATTTACTAGACCCCCTACAGGGTAGGTAGAAATTATATGCCTGATTTAGGCTGACTGAATCCCAGTTAGTGCACCTTGGGCAAGTGCAAGTATTAAAATATTTTTGCATGTATCAGGTACCCAAGGTGAAGTGCAGGATTAACCATCTTTTAATGTGCACAGTAAAGTTAATCTGAAAAACAAAAGAATATTTTGTGATGCACAGAAGTATTGCTCACTATTAACATTATAGAACTGTGATTTTTTTTTAAATAATCTTTCTAAATGCTGTTTATCTTTTAAGAAGCAATGTCACTGAGCCTATAAAAGTCCCTAATTGCTGATTTTTTGTGATGACAAACTCTATTATGATATTGAACCTTCAACTGTTCAGTGTTAGTTCTCTTTGCACTTTTACTGCCCTTCCTGTCCTGATAATGAAAATTTGCTGTATCGTGCGAGATGCCTGTATTGACTTCAGCCATTGTCTTTAGAGAGTGTGTGTGTCTGTTCATCACGTGAGATGAATAACAGAGCTGGCTGATTGCTGTGTCAGCAAGCTAAGTCTCTCTTCCATGACCGTAATTCTCCAGCTCTAAACACACTTGACAGTTAGCTGGTGACCTTAGAAAGTCTTTTCATCTCTGACTCCACAAGTGGTAGCGTGACTGCTGGGATGGTGTTTTGGCAAGGATAATAATAGCTTAAAACACATTGAGTTTAGAAGCAGACATCTAAATACATTTGTCCAAATGACAAAGATGAGATAGTTCATGAAGTCTCACGCACAGCTGCAGTGACTGGTACATGAACAGTCACTGTTTGGCTTCTCTTCTTCTGGTTCCCAAATATTTTTTTCCCTGATCTTTGCTGTTTAAGTAACAGAAACTGATGTCTGGTATTTAAGTGGATTCCAGGAGCTGGCAAAACAGATGATAACACATTTCTTTATGTACAGTAAAGGGATTTTATTACATCCATCAGCAAAACCTGTAAGCATTTTTAATGGGATCTATGCTGCTGTCATGGTCGTAACGCATTATAAAAGCAAAAAGGGAAAATGAATTATTGTCAGATTTTTGGTGGGCAGGGTAGTCTTTAGAACTGCAAAGGGATTCCCTTGTTCTGCAGAGAGCAGCCTGGATATGTGGGTGAATCCTGGTTTCATCCTACGCTCCTCACTTGGAGCTCAGCAACCTTTTGCTGCATGTTGTTTGTCACTTGAAGAAAGCTTAGGTCTGGGAATAACAGTAGTGAATGGGGTTTTGGGTAAGGTAGAAGAAGCTGACATTAAACTAAACCAAGACTTCTATCTTATGTTTCTGGTTTTGGTTTGGTTCTTTTTTTTTACCTAGGGAGAGTGAGGGATGGAGTGCAGCAGCCCTACTTTGGACTAGGTTCTTTACAAGAATTGTATTCCACTTAGATTAAAAAATTGAGCATGGATTTCAGGGCAGTGTTTCTATAGCCCTTTGGCTCCAATCCATTAAAGTTTATTCAGTTTAAAAACTGTGTCTCTGAAATTCATGTTGATTATAAGAGACTTAACGCTGACAAGAGCTTAGAGAGGGCAGTCACCTGAACATCCTGGTGAGCCCTGATGGGAATGGGAATGACATATTCTTAGAATAGCTTTCTGGAAAGCATAGGACACAAGTGAAGTCTATCTATAGCAATTCTTGCTCTTCAAAGCCTAGGTCCATGACAGACAACGTGCAAAAATAGGTAGAAATGGATGTGGGCCCTTGCGAGGGCATTGTAACTATTCTCCATCATATAAACACAAGAAGATCCAAAAGGGATTCAAACTTGGATCAAGTTGTACTTCTGCAATGTCCTAGACCACTGGATGAAGGAGCAGGTAAAATATTCAAAAGGAAAAATGAGACCGGTTTTCTGCAACAGAGCCTTGCCTCTGCAGCCTTCATGGTGAGCTGCCATGTGCCAGCTCACATCATGCTGCATTTGAAGTGGTGGTTTCTTGGTTGATATCTAGCCAAATGCCTCAGCTGCTCATACAAATGATTCAGTGCAAATCAATGAGATTTTCTAGACACAAGCAGTTAATATTTCAACAAGCTACTGCAGATGAAATTGCTGTGTCAGATTGCACAGCAAAGAGAGCTGTTGCCCTTGTTCAGAAAATTCTGTGCCTGGAGAGTTTTCAGACCTTCCCATTTCAATTATCTGAAAAATTCTGCTTTCAGATCAACTTTGAAATGTTCAGGATCTCTGTACGCCAGACCTTTTTTGACATTGTTTTTCTAGTTTGGAAGAATCAAAGATGAAACGTGGTGTTTTCTACACCCTGGCAAACCTCAGGAGGCAGATCACTGCTACAGACTTTGTTCTGGTTCTGCAACTGTCCTAATGTATATAACTGTATATTAGCTATCATTCAGGTCTTTCTGAGAAACTTTTTGCTGGATGCTCTGTTTGCCCAAGCATGGTCATGTGTGTGTGGATGCCTTTTGGTTTTCCAGCCGATTTTCCAAGGAGAAAAGCTGCACAGTGTTCCTGTCCTTCCCTGCATAGAGAAGTTGTCATATTCCCAGAAAATATCTACCTTGAAACATGTCAGTCCAATAACAGTGAAAAAAAGCAGATTAAGTTTTGCACCACAGTTTAATTCAACAAACCATATTTTTAAAAGAAATAGTTTAATTCTGTAAAAAGAAAGCATGCTAGCAAAGCACAAAAGCTTCTCAGCCCATGTATGCCACTTCTGCCCCCACTCTGCTAAAAGAAGTCTATGTCACCCAAAGGACACAGTCCTGGGCTTTTGCCCATATCCTGGACTTGAATTCCCACGTAGAAGAGCATTTACTCAGGAAAATAATACCATGTGGCAGCCAGTAGGCATAATACTACCTCTGCTGCCAGAATGTACTGACTGTAAATGAAGCTGTGGCAGATGGCCTGAAATGTTTCAGTGCTTTGTTTTGTAGACCAGGATTACCCAATTAATTTGTACTATGGTGGTGCACTGGGCTGTTTTACCAGGTTCTAGTCAGACATGTGGGATGCACTGGATCTAACTGCTGATCAAGCAGGGTCTGCAGGTGGGGCAGGGGCATCTTGCAGCCAAATCCCTGGGACATCAGGCTCCTGGTGAGGCCAGATGAAAGAAGGAAGGGGACAGTGGTGTGAAGGAATATGGGTTCATGCCTCAGGACACCAGGGACAAAGCCTGTTGGAATGAGAAGAAATGGATTCTTGGTTCAAATTGTGACCGAGTCCACCAAGCAGTCCTGTTTTAGAGAAGGGTGGCATTTTATTTGGTAATGAAGCTTCTATATGCACTATACCTGCAGAAGTAGCTTTATGTTACTGCTTATGGAATGTTGTCCTCATTCATGGTACTTAGTAGATAAGGCAAAAGGCCAGTAGGACCTTTTTGTTGTGATTAGAGAAATATGTAGGTGAACAAAAAGATTATTTTCCTTAAGAATGTGGTGATGCATAGGGAGATTTGGTATAGCTTAGGCAAAATGAATGGGAAAGAAAACAGTCAAATATGTCATCAATATTTTGTCATTTTGGATAGAGAGAGGCTAGTGCAATCACTTTAGTATGGCAGAAAAAATGAGCAGCTATAATTTTGATAGGTTTATTAGGAGTGACTTTGAAGTGTAACCTAGTAAATACAGCCCATCAAACCAGAATTAGGCCAGCTGCATATTACTGGAATAGCTTAAGGAAAATGTCCTTGTCTGTTCTATCCTCTTCTCTGGGTACGTGTTTTCACTCAGTTAAGAAAAGTCAGTGGAATTGCATTTAAAAGTGTTGTCACTTCACAGTCTGTCACAGGGCTTTTGCCAGCTCCCTTCAAAAGAAGTTGGTGCCTATAACTGTGCCAGCTGGTTGATCAGATCATCCCGCTGCTTTACTAGAGAATCTAAATATACAGCAGTACGAGCTGAAATGTGTCTGCTGTCCTGTTTTGCAACTATTCTGCATTTGAATGAGGAACTACTTTCGCATGAAAGCAGTACTGAAGCTCTCTCTGTCTTTCTGTTCTATAGGTTGTCATTTTGTATTTTGAGCCAAGTGTATTTCGCTGTGTTCTCCTAAGATGGGTTCGTCTTCTGGGCTTTGCTACTGTTTATGGAACTGTGACGCTCAAGCTGCACAGGTATTTCATGTATTAATTTCCATCTCTGTGGGAGTATGCGCAATCTGTGTGGGTACTTAGATGGAAGAGCTGCAGATATTATCATAAACAAGTGCCATTTCTGATTTTAAAACCACTGTGTATTTCTCCTCAATTTTCCTGTTCAAATTATATGCTACTAATTGCCAGTCGAGAGCTATGAATGCAGACAGGATTTGATGAAAATATATACATCAACTGTAAAATTGTGCAAGAACCCCTTTTCACAGAAGGTGAATGTGTTTTCCTTGAATATAAAAAATACAGAAGTGTTCGTAGAGTGATCAAAAGTTTCCCTGTGAAATGTTCATAGAGAGATGCTTTTGAAGTGTTTAGGTACAACAATGGTAGGTAAAATAATAGACTATGGTGTATGTACTTACTGTATTTTCTTATGGCTCTTAAGTCAAGGGCTGCTTTCTTCAAGCAATCACAGCAGACAGGCTACACACTCACAAACATCAGTACATGCCAGCAAAAATATGTGGGAAATTCTGGATTCCGTAGGGTTGGCAGTGCGTTCACATTTGATTCAGAGATTTAAGGTCTAGAGGCCCAAGTTCAATTCCCACTGCTACAGTCCCTTTAAAAATTTAAGCCTTTTTTGTGTATGCTGTATAAAATCCTAATGCTTTTTCCTTCTGAAACTTTAATGAAAAAAATTACTGATACATTCTGCAAGTATTTTTATTCAAGCAAAGAGATAAGCAGTATATTGATACTTGGACATATTGGATGAAGTACACTTGCTCATCTTTTTATCTTAGTTTCATTACTGTGCTGGCATGTTAGGTAGACGAGGTTTGTTATTATGCTCATAAACTGAATAAGAACTAAAAATATCTTGTGTTTCATGATGCATATTGACTTGTCACATTTTAGGTGGAAAACCCTGCTTTTCCATTGAAATAGAGTCTCTTCTTACAGCTCCCTTTTATTTGTGTCCCTGAGTACAAGTGTATATTTTGGCTACTAAACTAAACTCTGTTGTAAAGTGCTATGTCTGGCCACATCTTTGCATTGAAATTGGTAAAGAAAATCCCACACCCTCATGGTGTTTTCTGGGATGAACAATTTCTGATGCAAAAAGTAAAACAACTAGAGCACCTACAGACAAGAGAGAACCGGTGACTTTGCCTGGATCTTTGTTATCTGTAACTTAGATATAGAGAAACAACCTGAGACTGTGGGCAGTTCATGTTATCACTGCAGTTCTGCTATCCTTTAAGGTTGTTTATATGATTTTGCATGATTCGAGGAAGCAGTTGATCTTCCATTCATATGAAGTGAGGGCAGGCTGTAAAATTGGGCAGGAAGACTTGCACTTCTGCTTTGCTCATTCAGCTGTTCGGTGTTCCTTGGCACCTGTGCTGACAGGGTCATCAAACAAAGACTGAATAAGAAACCAAGAATGTTCTACATTCTCATTCTTGATCAGCACAAAGCCATGAAGACTAGCAGCAGACTGGACTGTATCAACAAGATAGTATCCAGAAGGCTGGGCAAAGTGATTATTCTCCTTTACTCAGCACACCTTAGACTGTATCTGCAATGATGTGTCCAGGCATCAGTGAACTTGGGTGAATTTAGTGAAAGGCCACCAAAATGATCAGGGCTTGAAGGACTTGTTCTGCAAGGAGAGGTTGAGGTTTGTTTGGCCTGGAGAAGAGATGGTATTGGAGGGACCTAACAGCAGCTATCCAACAGCTACAAGGAGGTGGAGCCATGTTCTCTACAGCAATGTGTATTGGGAGAACAAAAGATAATGACAAATTGAAATAGGAGATTTCAATTTTATACAATATAAATTAGTGTCAGGGTCAATGTTATACAAGGAAAGCATTTTCAGTATCAGGGTGATTAAGCCATGGAGCTGGTTGCTCATGAGGTTATGAATTTCCATACTTGGAGGTTTTCAAGACCCAACTGGATAAAGCTCTGAGCAACCTGGTGTGGATTCACTATTAAGCCTGCTGTGAGCATTGGATGGCTGCCTGAGGTAATTCCAACTTGAATAATTCTGTATTTCTTTGTGAAATGTGAAGAGGGGAAAAAAACCTATTTAGTATGTCATTCTAGAATTACTTTCTCTAGGAATCTATCTTTTGTTTTTCACACAGGTAACCTGACTATTCATTTCCTACATTCATGGTATTGTGGGGATTTTTGGTACAGAATATTTCAGTCACAGAGTGTCTTGCACAAGACTGAGTCAAGTTAGATGTATGTTTTATTGTATATATTCACAGCAGTTATGCTGATTAGGAAAAATGTGATGCTAATAGAAATGTGGTAGAAAATTTTACAGATCTAATTCAACCCACAGTCCTTACAGAGTTGAGAAATGGGTTACTGCAGACACCACAAATAGTCATGGCAGGACTGGTTCCCTCCTGCAGCTCGCCTGTGTCTTGCCTGGGGGAAGAATCAATTGCTAGCAAGGAACCTGTGATTTTTCTATGTTTAATGGGAAAACCAATATTGTGTAAAGGCAGCTATTAATGATAACAAGACACTCTAAAGCTGTAGTTCTCAACAAATGAGGTGCTTTGAGTAGCATTGGGGCATGAAGATTAACCAAAGTCAGGTAGGAGTCACTGGAAACACTTGTTTTCTTTGTAGCCTATTTTTTTTTCCCGTAGCTCCTCACTTCCTAAGGAGGTCCCAGAGGTTTTGTTAGGGTCAAGCATCAAGGAGAAATCAAAAAAGTAGTCAAAAGCAGATGCTTAAGGAACAATAAAAGAACTGGGAAATCATGTACTGATTCATTCTTTGAACACCTGTCACAGCCGGTTTCTACAGTGCCTCATCTTAAATTGCCTCTTTCTTATTCATTGTGCATTTTTAAAATAACGAGCTGATGTTTGTGGGGGTGGAAGGATGGGGAGTTAGGAAATGAGCTTAATTTAAGACATCTAGCTGTAGAGCCACAAACATAAAATACAATGCTTTCTTTAACAATGAATTCTTCAAAATAATTCTCTCAAGAAATAATGATGTTTCAAATTTAACCTATTGGGTTTAAAAGGTCTACTGATTTTTCACCTTTCAGTATATTTGTGTGAGTGAGGAGACTCTGTGTCCTTTTCCAAGCCCTGTATTTTATGAACAGGTTATCTCATTATTTTTAATAGCAAGGAATTATTTTTAATAATGAGATAACTTCTGTCATCTTGGTGTCAGGATTAATAGAGAATACATAATTCTGGATCAAAGCATAAGAGTGAAAGAAAGTTATATACATACAGACAAATGTATGTATGTGTGTGTATACATGGAATAGCTTCCAGACGTTTAAGGAAAATGAAACCCAAGAATGGCATCTGTAGTTTGTAGGAGTCTCCATTTCTTATATTACTAAGAGAAACAGAGAAGACTGGGAAAGTGAGGAGAATGAGAAGGTATGGAGAAGGTGATGTTCCAGGGATGGGAAACATGGCAATGACATAAAATGGCTTTTTTTTGAAATTAGTGATGGTGTGGGATGGGCATGTTAGTGGGAGAACAAGATGTTAACACTATGAAGCAATTCTACACTTTAGCATCTAAATGCTGTGCTGAGATTACACTGCTGTGCCTTGCCATCTGGTACAGTTGGAGCAAGTAGTGGACCTTCCTACAGATCTTCATAGGTGAGAAAGAAAGAAGGAGAAAAGCAGTATAGATAGCATCAGGTGCTTAGGGGTATGATTTAGTGGGGCACATAGTTTAGTGGTTGATCTGTCAGTGTTAGGTTTATGGTTGGTCTTGATGATCTTAAGGGTCTCTTCCACCCTAAATAGTTCAATACCTCTATGATTCTGTGGCTCATGGTTCAGTATCTGACCAAAGAGGAGACTCGTGCTAGCAGAGAACCCAAAGAAGATGTTGGTTTGCTTCTTGAAGCATCAATGGTAAGGACATGGTGTCCTGGTTCTGGCCAGGATGGGTTAATTTTTTCATTAGCCAGGAGGGGCACAGCCAGAACCCTGGGGTTATTGGATACCACCTCACGCCATGTGCAGGGGGCATGGAGGGTTTTTTATTGTCTTTGCTGGGTTGTGCGATTGGGTGGCGCGTGCTGAGCACTCGCATGTGAATTGTTCGCCTCTCTTGTACACTCTGTTATTAGTTCTGTTGCTGTTACTGTTCATTTTCTCATTTCATTTCATTAGGGACACTAACTTGGGGAATACCATTCCTAAACCATGACCCATGGCTCCTCTCATAGCTAAAGGTGGGGAAGAAGGTACAGATGATCCTGTCTGAAAGTGGCTGGTAGGAATGTGATGCAGAAAGGGCGGAAGGTACCTTGGCAGCTGGAACCTGTACTGCTGGATGGTCCCTAGAACAGTATTTCACAGCCTGTAGTGCCAGTAGATGACAGTTCCATAGTGCCAATACACCACTACCCAACGTTTCCGTGAAATGGGGCACTAGTGATGAAGCACTGCAGAGAGAAGTTTTGTCTTGGAGTAGTGATTCATGTGTAACCTCAGCTTAAGTGGCAAGGAAAGTGAGATGAGCATCAGCTGTAGTGGTGAGCTACCCTGTTTTTTTTGAAATGAGTCAGGCCCTCATGGTCATTTTGGTTAACACTCAAAAAAGTGGGAGATATACTTTCTGTTGAATTATTCTTTTTTCTTATGGAAGGTGAGAGTGACATGGCTTCAGACAAATGCATTCACTGTTGGGTTTTGCCACTGGATGTGGTTTTCGTAATGGTTGTTATCTCATGTGAAACAAAAGGGGGAAAAATTGTTTTCAAGGCAGATGATAATGTTGCAAAAATGCAGTGTCCAGAGTGCTGGTCTGATACTGCCTTGTTGAATTGTTTGAGTTTTTACTGCTTTAATGGGACTGACAGGAATATGTATTTGAGTATGTTTGCAAGACAGGAAGAGGAGTGGTTTGGTGAAGCTGTAGAGATGTTTACATCATAGGGACTTATTGCAGTTATTCCAACTATTTGTCTATCTCTTCCCTAGAAGTGGCATATTTTAGCACCTGAGGTTGTACACACTGAGTCCTCCAAAGCTTTGTGAAAAAATGTACTGGGGCAGAAAAAAGACCTGATGCGTGTCCCCACAGACCAAAGGCTGAAACCCACAGCATCAGCAGGTTCTTCTCAGCCTGATGTGCCTTGGTCAGTGGGCACATGGTGCTGATGGCTCCCACACTGTGCCTCAGGCCTGACTGCTGGAGGAAGTGGGAGAGAAACGAGGGTTTTAAGGACTGGGGACAGATTGAAAGGTTGGGGGATGCAGTGTAGGGAGGGTGGGAGCTGGACTTGCTGCAAAAGTTTATGCACATACAGTAGGAGCTCATAAGGAATGAAATTTTACTAATTAAACTGGTCATGGAAAAGTCTGTTTTCTTGTTAGCATGTCTTAACCTAATTAATTCATTTCCTGAGTATAAATCATTTCTGGTCTGCTGCAAACCTTTGCTACTTTATTTATTTATTATTATGGTATAGAAAAAAGTGGGGCTTTAGACAGTAATTTTCATATAGCATTCCTTCATGATGCACATTCAAGATTAAATTCTCATTTTTGTAGTTCTTCCAGATTAAATGAGTCTCATCCTGTTGTTTTGTGGCTTTTTTCCCAATAAAATCTGCATTATTAAAATCCTATTTAGCTTTTTTGTATCCCTACCATTCTCAAGCAATAACTAGCCTTAACTAGACAGCATAATGTTTCAGTTTCATATTTCTGAATAAAATATCTACTTTCTTATGTATAAACTAATAAAATGTAGCACAGCTGTTACAAAAACACTCAGTGCAGAATTAATCTTGATGGAACACAATGTAGAAGTGGGACTAATAAACATTATCTTAAAGAAAAAAAGTCAGCAGCATATAAGATTATTAGAGCACTGTGATCCTGAAAATATTCTCATCCATATTCCTATTAATATTTAATTTATATAAAAATTTTGTAGTTACAGCTGTACAGTTCTGTGGGCTGTTTTTTTAGTCACCTTAATATAGCAAACATTCTTCCTTATCATAGTAGACTGAATTTGGCTAGGAAAGTTCAAAGAGAAGATAAAGAAAGTATCTGGAGTTTTAATATTAAATTATATTGCTATCATGAATAGAAACAACCCAGCAGTGGGTTGGAAGGCCCTCTGTAATGATCCACAGGTATCACAAGACCTTTCAGATGTTTTTTGATGGCATGCAAGAGCACCATGGCAGATAATGGGAGAAAGGACTGGTTTTACACATCAGATTACAGGATAGCAGAAGGGCTGCAGAGCTGGAACTGGAACCTGTCCTTTCCAAGACCTTATCCAAGTCCAGGACCTCCCTCAGGTGGCAAAACTTTGTGCTATGATGCAATACCTTCCAGGTAGGTGAGCATTTGTGCATGCATTAGCAGTACAAGTAATACAGCTCTACAGGCTGGGTTTTTTCTCATTACATGGGAAGGACAGAACTAGTCCATGGAACAAGATATCTCCACTGGGTGGGATTATGGCATGAAAGAGAAACTAGGCATTGCACTGCAATACTTGAGTTACAGGCTATTTGTGGAGGAGTGTGAAGAGGGAGGTAAGTATGTGACTCACACACAGGGGCTGATCACAGTTGAGTGGAAGGAGGGATTTGCAGATCACATACACTGATTGTCAGTGAAAAATCATGACTGGAGAGGAGGCTTCTGGTGGGCTACTGTGAAGGATGAGGAATAAGCCTGATACTATTTAGCATTTTCAATTGCAACGAAGAACCAAGCAAAAAATGATTACTCATAAAATTCGTGGATAACACAAAGCTTGCTGAAATGGTAAATTTTGTTTTGGAAAGTATAGTAATTAAAAAAGTAATCTTTATTAGAATCATAGAATATCTTGAGTTAGAAGGGATCATTGAAGTCCAACTCCTGGCTGGTGTTTGAGGGCTGGGAAAATACTTGATACTGTGAAAGCTAATCTGATTTTTAGATCAGCAAGAATACTGAAAGATGACTTCTTGTGAGGTGTATAAACAAGCAGGGAGAGGAAAAGTAGTCTCAAAAGACTCTTTAATCTATTGGACTGAGGTTTAATAAGATCTGGTAGCTGGAAGCCAAAGATAGAGAAATTCAAATGAGCAATCTGGCACAAGTTTTTCTCAGAAGGGTGCTTAGACTTCGAAAAATCCAACAGAAGAAATGAGAATTTTTTTATGCTGCTTTCAGTTCAAGACTGAATCCTTTTTTGGAAGATTCTGTAGTTAAGTACTACTACAAATTACAAGAGTTTCAATAGAGAAATGTAATGGTCTGTGCTATACAACTGATCAAGCTGTAAAATTTAGTGGTTAGTCCTATATTTGGCCTTTATTTTACAAATATGCAAAAAAATATAGCTTCACATTAGTATGGATCTATTAAGAAATTAAGCATATTTATAAACTGAAATTACATATAGTTGTACTGCTTAATGGGATATACCAGCTGCTTTGACATTATTCCTGATCACTTACTCTAATGTAGATCTTTAGGACTGGGTAAACTGATCCCTGGACCAAATATTCTCACATCTTGGTTGTTCTTTTCTGGATTACTATGAAGGCCAAAAATTGCCGTTATGTTCTTGAAAAATTGAGTACATGATCAGTGGTAACCAACCACTGGTGACATAAAATGCTGTGTTGCCCTGCTGTAACGTACACAGGAGTAAAGCTCATCAGCGTTGTACCAGTCTGCACACTTGTGAATTATCCTCATAGATGCTTTTCTGAAAGATGTCCAAGGTGCTCCAAGAATTTTAGATGCAGATCTGAACTGGAAAGGCCAAGACAATGCTGACTTGGCTGCTTGAAGCTCAGGAATACGTACCCAGCAGGTCCTCTAGAAACTTGCCGTATTTATTAACTCAATTTTAAGTATCAAGCTATTTATTTTAGAACTAATCTGCAATATTTTCAATTTACTGCAAAAATTTTATTAAAAATTAAAAATGTTTTCCTACTGTAGAGTATTACAGTACAGGACAGTTTGAGCGTTCTTGAGTCCTACCTCCTCTGTGTGCACTCTGTGCTTACTTGCAGTTATCGTATATGGCTCAAGCTGGAGCCCCTGTTTCTGGCAAACCTAAAAATACTAGCTGTTAATAATGAGTGTAAAATTTTGAGTGCCTATTTCTGTTGTGTGAATTAAGTTAGCCAGCAGTACTGCATTACTCAGGGGCCTCTGAGTCTCTTCCCAGCCTTCAGCAGCACTGCGCTCTGGCAGTTCACAGCAGCGCAGTTGTCCTGCTGGAGCCGTGCTCTGCTCTTGGCCTCTGCAACAGCAATGTCTCTTATTCTTCTGAGATCTTCTTGAGCAAAACAATCCTTCTCCCGCCTTGCTGGGATTTTAGGGAGAGGCCACCTGTTCGTCCTAGGTGTGGCATGGGGAAGTTACAATTTCTTATGAGTACAGTGCTGCTGGTGGGGAGGCTCCTGCCCTTGGCAGCCTATGCCTCAAGCACTGGCTTGCACAGAGTTGTTGGGAAGTGGCAGCCACTCTTGTGATCACAAATCTTACTAAGCTTTTTGTTTCTCCTATCTTTTTATGTAACCATTAAGCCCCTCTGACTGGTATCAGTCTTCACCAGTGTGGGTATTCTTGTTTTCAGCTTCCTATTCTAAAAAATGTTGAGCATTGGCAACCAGGGATTCACTGGTTTTGCCTTGTTGGTGTATGTGGACCAGAGTCTTTGTCAGATAGGTTTTTCAGCATTATTTTGACATTGTTTTTTACAGTTCACTTGTGAATAATGCAAATGAGTATTACATGTCTGAAATCATACTTCAGTTCAAACTACATAAATTCATGGCCTCTAAACAAGGGACAGTGTCAGAAGTACTGTGGCAGTTTCACCAGGGCTGGTAAAAAGAAAGTTGTTATGTGTAATGTTATTAACTGATGGTACCATTATTTAATTGAAATAAGGCTAAAAATCTATGAATTGTTCAGTTCTAGATGTTGCAATCAGATTTGTGAGCACATCTTTGCAGGTCTTCTGTTCTTCTCCTTGGCTTGTTTTTCTAGGTTTTGCATGTGACTAGGTTTTAGAACTTTTTTCATGCTACTGTTCTTGTTTCATGAAGTTATGTGTTAAACTTTATATTTTAAATTACTTTTTCTTAAAACGTATTTTCTAGCTCTCCTATGGTTTCCTTCAGTCCATAAATGACCATCATATATTCCTTTGAGATACTTCTCTAGCATCTTAGAAATCACTCTCTGTAAGCTTTGAACAAAACTCCATATAGTGCTGAGAGCCTTAAAACTGATAAAAGAGCTGGAATTACACTCTCCTAGCCATCCCTTAGTACTTTATGCACTTTACGTACTTTATGCCTTAATTACTTTATGCAGGATCTTGCCTCAGCAATAAGTCTGCCTTCTATCTTAGACTGGACAGGCTTTTTTTCTTTTAAATCGGATTAACATAATCCAGCTCTGGACTTTGCTTCCCTGCACTTTTTCAAATGCTTTGGAGAATGTGGCTGCAATGACCAAATTTCAGTTCCAAGTTTATATTCAATTTGCAAGTCATACTTTGCTACTTGAGAAAATGGCCTGTGTATTGCTCTGATATCTTTGTACATGGTGATTGTTGAACTTGTTTTAAAGTAGCAATTGTTGACTTCTGGTGAATATCAGCCAGCATTGGCCTCTGACTAACAAAAGCCTATTTGTGCTGGCTGGTAAACCATGTCACTCTTGTACCCATGGAGAAGACATTGACTGTTTTACCATTTCAGTGTATTAAAATGTAGGGGTTTGCAGGAACATATGCTGTGTAAAGTTTAATTTTGCCTGTGGCTCAGTCTCTTGGAAGGAAACTTTGTCAGTGTCCATCCTCAGAAATATTGGCTGGTGTTCAGTTCGGTTTGTTTGCTTCGTAAGATGTTACCCCAGGTCTGTAAGCCCAGTGAATAAACTCCTACTGTTTTTCACATTCTTTATTGGGATTGGCACTCACACCTGCTGCACATCTGCACCATCAGGATCACTGATGTGAGCAAGGCACAAAATCCTTGTGGACAGTTCTATGTGTTTTCATACAGTTTTATATATGGGGGGCAAACATGATGGTGTTGCCCACTGTCTATTTAAACTTCTCTTTGAACTTTGTACTTGCTTTTCCTCTCATGTGGTGCTCTGGTATTTGTTTATCTTTGCTCAGAACTCCAAGCTCTCAGCAAAGATCCTCAGTCTTGAACAACAGTTCTGACTGTTCTAGAATCATTTTTGTGCTAACACATGGCTTTTGTGTTTCTGACTGAAAATTTAGGCATGCCCAAGATAAACTATCTCACCCAGAGGAAAATGTGGTATGTGCCATGAATGAAGCATGAGGCAGCAGTACCAAACAAATGCTGTCACTTGATTTTTTGCCACGAGGTACAACATCATGCAGATACCTGAAAGCAGTAGAACTCTGCAGCAGTGTGCCAGACATAAAATCATAGAATCATTTGGGTTGGAAAATACCTTTAAGGTCATTGAGAGCAGCTGTAAACCTAACACTACCAGGTTCACCACAAAATTATGTCCCTATGTGCCACGCCTACACATCTTTTAAATACCTCTGGGGTTGGTGACTCAATCACTTCCCTGGGCAGCCTGTTCCAATGCATGGCAACCCTTTCTGGGAAGAAATTTTTCCTAATACCCAATCTAAACCTCCCCTGGCACAACTTGAGGTCAACTTGAGCAAATAACCGAATTCTTAGCAAATAGCTAAGGTGTGTACCTCACTAGCATAGTGATGGTGCTTCCAGTGCTGATACTGGTGTGCTTTTTACTAATACAACATTTCTGTGACATGTCCTGTAACCTCTCTTGAAGATTGCACAGTTGCCTTAGCATTTGTCGTAATCCATGTCCTCCAGATTTTCCCTGCTTGGGGCATCCAAATGTTTCTCTCAGATTCATATTTGTGTTTTAGCCTTACAGAGGCTGGGTTGCATCTTTAACTAGTCTTCATTTCCCTTCTGGAGAACCAGAACTACCTACTTTCTTGCTTCTTTGTCAGAGCACCAAGTGACACTCTCTCGGTTTAAGCTGTTGCCCTGTGGTAAGCAGCATAAATCATCATAAAACTATAGGTCATTTGGACTCATATGAGTGTAGTGTGCTCTGCCAGGATGTTCTTCAGTTGCCTATTCCTTGTCCCTCCAAAGAAAGGTAAGGCTGAGCAAGACCAAGAATGAGGCATGCTATTATCCTCTTAATTCATACATGTTTTTGTTGGTAAAAGCTATAAACTGAGTAATTTCCAATTATTTATTTAGCTATATGTATGCTTAACTTGCCAGCTTACAGGGTGTTTGCTCACTAATTAACTCCAAAACTACACTTAGTTTTCATTAGCTATGCATGTATTTTGAGCACTAGGCATTATTTTAGCTGCCATTTTGGCTTGTGGAGCCCTTCATCACCTTAAGTTTAATCATGATACTTTGTTGTTTCATTTATCACTTCTGTGGAGCCAGCAGCATTGCTGGTTTAGTCCTGTGCAGGGTGTAAGAGCAGGCAGACTTGTGCCACTCTTCAGCCTTTCTTCAAACACCAGATATAGCAATAGATACGGCATCCTTTTCCTCAAACACTATGACTTGTGTTTGAAGAACATAAATGTCTTGTCTAGCACCATCAGGGGCAGTGCTGTATTTATTGTAGATTCTTTCACATGCCTATTTGTCCCACAGGTCTTCTGATCCCAAGTTCTGTTTAGGTAATTTATTTGCTAGACAATCCTAGTGGCTTTTTAAAGGGCTAATTTTATGATCCCAGTAATTCCCTTCGGATTTTTTTCGATCAGATGTCAGCCAGTTCTGTTGCTCAGTTTCTCCACCTCATATGACAAGACTAATTCTTCACCATAGGTGTGTTACAAACTCTCTTGTTCCCACCTTCTTTTGGGTGTCTGTTTAAAATACCACTTTTGTGAAGCAAGTCCTGCATTTTCAAATGTCAGTGCAACAGTTCTGTAACTGGCTGTCATTGACTGCCTGCTGCCCACACCTCAGTGCTCCTGGCTGCACATGCACAGCTGTACATTTAACTCCAGGCACCATGAAACACCTAAAGTGCTGCTTGAGCTGAGAAAGATACCTTGACCACAGAGAACTGAGTTGTCTGTGTTTTGTTGTTTTCCTTCTGTAGTGTTCGGAAACCACGCAGAGGCAAAGTTTGCTTTATCCAGTGGCAGCATCTAGTGTTGCAGGACAGGAGGTTCATAGCCACCAGCTGCAGTATGTCTCCACCAGACCTTCCTAAAGGCAGTTCCCCTCAGCTGGCAAGGACCTTCTTGTACAGTGGCATAGCAGCCAGAGTGTGCTGTGTATGTTAAATCTACAGCTCAGCCAGAGTGCACAGGCCTTCTGAACAAAACAAACAAAAACCCCAACCCAAAGCCCTTGAGACTTCAGCTGTAAGGCAGGAAAAACGTAGACTTTATAAATCAAGTCAATGAACTTTGTAGTTGTTTTCTGCACCCTTTTACTATAAGCATAGTGACTGTACTAAAGCCACTGACAAAGCCTGCAAACCCAAACAATATTATTTATCCCAAATCCCAGAAGGGTTTCCTGGGATTCTCAGTTTCTGAAATAAACACGAGACTGTTGAGAACAGCAGAATTGAATATCCTGAAAGACGTTGGAAATCAAAATTAGTGAGGTGAGCTTTGTAGCTACATTCTCAGAATGCAATGAGCATTGAAGCTTAGCCGTTTCCTAGCTTGCAGCCTGGAAGTAATCCTAGCAGGCTCAGATGTATGAAGAGCTGGCAGCACGCCCTGCCCTGGACAGCCTTTGGTCTGTCACCATGCTTCTGCATTAGCATGAAAAGTCAAAGTCATCCATGTCATTTGCAAGACTTGTCAGATAGAATACAGAAACCAAATTATGTATCAAGACTATTTTCAATGAAAACAAACCATATTTTCTGTTCCTTTTTGTCTCCATGCTCAGTTAGACTGGGTTAATTTGTTTTATTTTCATCTTTGTGCTATGTGAAACACCACATTTAAGCTCTTTGTTACATTCAGGAGTCCTAATCTCTTTCCTATGTGATTAGCTCTTGTTTCATGGATGTCACCAAGTCTGAATTTGAGTCAAAGTCTGACTGTTAATTAAAAAGGAGTCTTATTAATTCCCCCTTTTTTCCCTGTTTACTTCTTTGGGTTATTTTGTTGTGAAGCAAGGTCATTGCCATTGCATTTCTTAGCACTATTTGATATCTCTCTAATTGGAATATTTCTTTTTAAACAACTACTCTCTCAAAAAAAATTCATGGCTATCAACACTTCTAACGTGTATATGACCTCAAAGTGGAGATGGCACTCTCTGTCCTTTATTTATCTTTGCAGATTTTACAGAGCTTCAAGCTTATTGCATTTTCCTCCCATTCTGTTCAGTCCATGTTGTTGGTGGTAGGGTCTCGTTGCTCTGTATGGGTAGATTGCCTGCATATGCATCTTTTACATCTTTTACGTTTGATTTCAGTCAGAATTTATGAGTGTTTTATCTATCTCATAGCAATCAACTTTTCCTCTTTTGGCTTGAAAAATTGTGGCATTTAGATTAGCTCTCCTGTATGCTTGCTTCATGCTCCTTCAGAACAGCAGAATAATTTTAATTATCATTAAATAGACACATTGACAGCTAAACATTTGACTGTAATTTAAATTATAATTTTTTTTCATTATTTTATGGTGAACGCAGAAGACAACAGTTTGTAGAATTCAGCTTGTCAGTTGGTGTTTTTTTTTCCTGCGTGTGTGAGAGGAAACTAGGAGATGAGAGTTAGTGTTTCTTGTAGTTGACTTTTTTAACTTGAATATTCTATTGCAGAATGACAAACAAAGAGAATGTTTCATTTAGTTATTGAAGTTGTATGTTGCATTGATATATATATAACTGTGCAGGGGATTATGAGGAATTGCACTGCCCTCTTCATTAGAATGGGTGACAGTACTGTCTAGTAATAAATTTGGAAAATAAAAGTGAAAATGGGTACTTTAGTGGGCCCCTGAGAGCAGAATTTGTGATACTTTGTAGAATATTCAGTCAAAGCTCTGAAGAAGTTCATAGAACAAGTTATACAAAAGAGTGTCTACTGCTAACTATACTTTTAGTGTTAATACACTTTTAAGCATAATAAATTTTAAGATTTAAGGTCTGAATAAAAAGCTTGTCCCAGAAAGCATACTAAAAAAATATAGTTTCTTCCATCTATATATCTGCACGAAGACTACAGAATCACAGAGGAGTTGATGTTGGGAAGGACTTCTGGAGGTCATATAGTCCAACTCACCTGCTCAGAGCAGGCTCAGCCAGATCAGGATGCTCAGGACCATGTATACAGTCAGGTTCTGAATTTCTCTGATGATATAGTTCCACAAGGTTTCTCTTAGCAACTTATTCTAATGTCTGAAGAGATTAATAGAAAAAAAGATTTTTCTTATGTTTATATGAAATTTCCTGGATTGAAGTTTGTGCCCATTGCCTCTCATCTTGACACAGGGCACTACTGAGAAAGAGTCTGGCTCGATCATCTTTACTCCCTCCCATCAAATATTTATGTACATTTATATACATTGCAAAGTTCTTCCCTGAGCCTTCTCTTCTCCAAGCTGAACAGTCCCTCTCAGCCTCTTCCCTTATAAGATATTCAAGGCTTTCAGTCATCTTTGTGGCCCTTCACAGAGCTTATCTCCACTATGTCCATGTCTCGCTGGTACTGGGGAGGCCAGAACTGGACACATCACTCCAGCTGTCTCACCAATGATGAGTAAAGGGACAGGATCACCCTCTCAACTTGTTTAACATACTGTGCGTCGTATGGTACAGAACACTGGTCCTGATAAGGCCACAAGGGTACACTGTGGGCTCGTGGTCAATTTGATGTCCACCAGCATCGCCAAGTTGTCTGCTGCAGAGCTTCTTTCCAGCCGGTTGGCCCTCAGAATGTACTGCTGCAAGGGGTTATTCTTGCCCACCAAGTAATTCTCCAGACGTGCAACTTAAACTATTTTCACAAAATTTAAATTCAGACAGACAATCAGAAACTAGTTTCCAAGAAACTGAAGCTTCCTCAGAAGTGCTCATGATTAGGAGTTTTTTCTGACTGCCAGACATGCTTACACATATTGAGGGTAAATGTAGTTGAATAAGCATTTACCTGGCAATAGATCATGGAATTTTATTAAAGAATTAATTTTATTCAGATATTGCTGATACTATGCAATGATTCTCAGCTACTTTCCTCTAAATTTCTTGTAACTGTATGTGTTATTTTATATGAAACATTGGAAGAAGAACATACAGAATGCAATTTATCTTCTCCAGAGCATGAATATAACTGATCTGTTTCAATAATGATAGTTAGTAGCGTGTCAGATTTTTTAGTCTTGTTCCTATAGTATTATAAACAGAAGAAGTGCATTCTTCTGTATTTGACTTTGCTCTAGCCAGAATTTGTCTTCTGCTTTTGAGAAACCGCTGTGCACATACTGATACTCATTTTCTTACATGGTCATTGCTCTACTTGCTCTTCCAACAGGAGAGGTGTTTGACATACTGAAGTACCTAAAAAATTCTGGTTTGTTCTGCTTACCTTTACTACAGAATTTCATTTTTTTTCCTAGGTTTTTAGTGAAGGAAACATAAATAAGTTGGGCAGTATGTCAGGGAATTTATGTGGCTGTCAGCTTGGTTACCAACTATTGTCTGTTTGTCCTCTGCACCATCTGTATTCAGAAGAGAAGACAGGTGTTTGAAGTGATAAAGGTTTGGAACCTTTGTCATTGTTGCTTTTGAGAGTGGAGAATGTAAAATAAAATTACTAGTAAAGCAAAGGGAGGTCTGTGTTAGCACTGCAACCTTTAATAGCCATATCTGCACTCCTATATTGATAGATTAGAGGCATATTTACATATCATGTTGTTCCTGCATCCTAAGTATCTCCTGAGAGCCTGGAAAGCCTGGAACTTGCAAGTGAAAGACATGAAGCTTCTGTGGAAGCCTTTGCTATTTAACTTGCATGTTGGACTTTTTATTCTATAGAGGGTCACTGCTCCTCAATGCCAGCAGCTGGTCTCTTGCTTTCTCCTCTGCTTGACATAGCCCAATAACTCAAAACCCAACTGTACAAGGTCCTCAATAAACTGCTGTCATTAGTCAATTTTGTAATTTCTCCCTTCCAATCTTGGTTATTCTGTGAATTAATCAACTAGAGACATAATAACTCTGCAGATGCCTCATGAGCTGTAATACCCTTGCCAACATTTTCATTACATTCAGTTTAAGCTACTCCAGGTGCACATTTACAGAGGAATATTTTTAGTAATAACAATATTTTATAACATAGAAATTTTATTCAAAAAAGTTAGTATTGTTTATGGTCTCAGTTTCTATTGGTGTTGACACTGTTACATTTTATGACAGGTGGAGATGTTCCTGATTTTATCTGTTATAAAAGTGGCTTGAATATTATCTTTTGCAGACAAGCTGAAGAATAAACTTTCCTTTCAAATGCACATGGGATCCTAGCCATGATACCTACATGCACAACCACGAGATAAAATTAATATTTATTCCACAAGTGGAAGGAGAACACAGTGCTGATAAAGAGCTTCTTTTTCTGTAGAGTTGATATAAAACACTGCTGCATGTCAATCACATTATAAAGTGGTTAATATTTGTTTTATTAAAATGGGCACAAAATCAGCAACAAATGTTATAACTAAATATTACAGTTACGTGTCTTTCTGTAGCTTTCTGTACCACATTTCATTAACCCCTGTCATCTTGGCATCATATAATAAGGGTGTTGGTAACCCAGCACCTCTTCTGAGTTCTGCTGAAGTACAAAAGATCTGAGAGTAGGATTGTTCCAGTGGGTGTGATTATTACTCTTTCTCACACATAAAGGGAGTAAAATAGACTTTCTGTTACATCTATGCTGTTTGATTATCTGCCATGGCAATGAAAGCATCTAAGTGAGAGCAGAACACATCAGAGACTGGATCTTTCAATGTATCCTCCTCCTGAGTGTCCTTGCAGTTGAAAAGAAATGCATATTTAGATTGTTCTTGTTTATCTACATATGATTATCAATGAAGTGAAAAGATTGGGAGGATGATGTGTTAAAAAAGTGAACATTTATATGGCTCCATTTGAATATGTAAAGATGCACATACTTGCGGTCGTTCAATATGGAAGCAACTTAACCAGTTCACAGTAACTTCCAGCACTGAAATACTCTGACAGAAAGCAAAAGGAAAAAAAACCACACTCCAAAAGATATAAGGGCATAAAAATGATGGTTCATTGCAGTGTATAGAGATGGGAGAGGTTCCTGTCCCTTCAATTGCTGATGTTTGCTTCTTGCATCTTTAATAATGGATTGCCATTTTAAAGTAGTGTGTAGGAATATCATTTCACAGCGGAAAAGGAAACAAGTGCTTGCAAGTAAATTTGTGAGGAGACATTTCAGTGCCAAAAGATTTTGTGAATAGTGTTTTAGTGAGTGCTTCACAGATACAGTTCTTTTCCTGTTCTACTTCTTTTCGCTGGATTTTTTTCAAGGCAATATACCTAAACCTGTTTATTTGAAAAGTACATCTCTTGAGTGTCCTTGAAAATGCAGTTAAACACACGGTCAGTGACACCTTTGAGCTGTATTCACCTTCTCCTGCAGGAACCTCCTCCAAAAAGGCAACGAGAAAACTCAGAGTATCTGTTTGACTAGTCAAGGCGACTTGTTTTTTTGGTGGAAAAAACTCAAGGCTACTAAATCCATCAGACCAGAAGTAGCAGTGTTTGTTCCTGATTTTTGATTTGTGTGCCGTGCTCTTGCAGGGCAGGTCTTGATTTGATCCAACTTGATGAATTTTGAAGTTATGCCAAACTTTCCACAGTCTTCTCTGTTTCTTGTGAATTTCGTTTCCAGATTCTTGGATCTGTTCTAAATCTCTTACTGTTACCTGCTGCTGTCTCCCAGATCTGAGCTTGCTCAGCAGTCCACAGACAGACAGAGAAATAGCACTTCTGTCAGAGAAGTCTACTGACCCCATTGTTTCTTAAAGAATTGTATATTTAATATCTTACAAATATAGATAAATACCAGATGTCACATGGAGTTTGAAGATCCACAAGAAAATCTCATCAGCATGAGAAACTGTATAAGGAAAATGCAATTTGACTTCTAAGGAGAAAAGAATTTTGCTGCTTTTCATCTCCTGCAAGTGGAGCATTCAGAAAAATCACTGGGTCACTGAAGCATCTGTGATGACAAAGCCAAACCCAAACTCTGTGGTTAGATCTTGTAAATTGATGTATTTGTTCCTTTGGAGCAATGTTGGGGAACCCCTTTGTTGCTGGGGCTGTGGAGACCGTGCAAAACTGTGCGCTGATGGAGTCCCAGGCATGTCTGCTAGCAACTGGCAGCCTGGGTGGAATGAAGAGCTACATCTGCCCTGCCCTGCAGGAACTCAGATACTGCTCTAGGAAATTCAGTAGCATCATTGTGTGATATTATTATAAGAGCATTATTTAATAGTTTTCATTTTATGCTGCTTTAATGTAAAAACTTGCTATGTAATTGGGATTAAAATAAGTAAATGGATAAGATATTTTTATTGAAATCTTTTTATCTTATTCAATCCACAACATAGCACACGAACTAACAATTCAATCCACGAACTAACAGTTACAGTATCATATTAACCATATGTGAAATACAAAGTGCAAAACAATAAAGCATCTATCTATGAACATGAAGACATTTATCTGTGAAATTATGGTTATGTTGTTTTACTTCAACTGCTGACTACTGTTTGATGCATTTCTCAAAAAGCAAAGTGGAGTGATCTGTAAATATGCTATGCATATATAGTTCAGTCCTCACAATATACAACTGCTAGCAGAGTGAATTGTGATTCGTTCAAGTCCACTGAATTTTCTTCACTGTTTTTTGATCCAGAGAAAAGCCTTGCATTCTTCTTGTACAGTACCTGAATGAATAAATTAATCTATTTATAGAAGTAGTGAAACATGTAGTACAGCTGTGATGGATTGTTAAGTCTTTATTAAAGCTGTAACTTTTCACATCATGCAAATGGACCAGAATATTTACTGTCTTTAGCTTTAGGAGTGAGGTATTTTGGTTTTCTGGACACATTACGAATGCTGAAAAGGTAATGTCTTTTTTAAGTGGGGTTTATCATTCTCTGATTATAAGTACTTACTTAAGGAGGAGAAGAAAGGAAAGAAAATCTTTCTGTATCAAGATAAACAGCCACTCTCAAATTTACTTTGGTTTATATTTGGGCTTTATCCATTTCAACACTTTCCCTGTCTGTAGTGTGACTATTATAAGAACAAAAGTACAAGCTTTGGCATAAGGTTTTGACCAGTTACCATATTGCTGACACTAGAAAATGCCTCTGACAATTGTAAGGCTTTTTGAAATTGTCTGTGAATGTTTTCAGCAGTAGAGGATGCCTGTATGGAGCAGCGCTAACAAGGAGGTGAATTTGTCATCCCAGCTGGTTTTACTCATGTGCCTTTGTTAAACGAAACATTGTGAACTGCAATCAGGAGGGGATTTGCCTTTTGTACGTTTGACTCCACAGCGTTACGTGAAGCAAATTTTGGAATGAAAGCCTTGAAAATATTCTTGACCTGCTGTAGGAAAAGGTTACCAGGAGGCAGCTCTTGCATCTCTTTTCAGTGTAAACTTCCTGATAAATAGTGACCTAGAGATCTTCTATATTGCCTGGTCTGAAAGTCTTTGATAAGAGTACAGAACTCAATGGCTTTAGATTTACAAAAAGATAAAAAACACCTGGTAAATTTTAAGAAATAATTAACTTAGCCAGAGCTTATAAAGGCTGAAGGATTTATAATCATCAGTCCAAACTACGAGTGGTAAGAGTCTTAAGGATCTATGAATTAAGGTTTCTGTCACAAAATCACTACAAATTTGAATGAAGAAAAGACTTCAACAGGATTGGTTTCTTATGGAGAAAATTATCTGAGGAGCTGACCTCGTTTTTCACAGAGTGAGAGATGTAGTTATTTAAACATATCTACCAGGGGGAAGGTATTGAAATGGGCTATGTTAACCATTCAGTAGCAGACTTGGAAAGAGATGGCTTTGTGCCTATCCCAAGGACCTGGGATTTTCAGAATTTTAGGAATCAGATTCTGTGGACATGAGCTCTTGATTTTGGTGCTACCAGAGGAACTATGTGATGTAACCTTAAGCCCAAGTAGCTGATGAACAGGAGACATGAAAGTGTTCAAGGCCAGGTAGGTTGGGACTTTGAGCAATCTGTTCTAGCGGAAGATGTCACTGCCCATGGCAGTGGGGTGGAACTAGCTGATCTTTAAGGTCCCTTCCAACCCTGACTGTTCTGTGATATGTCACTGCTAGTTGTCTGGGAACAGATTGATGGGCTTCTTATTTAATGGTTTATAGTGTGTTTTGGAAGAGCTCTACCTCATCGGAGTCTGACAGAGAAGTGTCAGACATTTCACTGGCACTCTGTCGTTCTGCTAATCTCAGGAGGATTCGTAGGGGTATTAGTGTAGTAAGTGGTTTATTAGAAGAGATAATGAGCACAAAGCAGATGAGGATTTAATAAATAAGGAGACTTGGTCTGCATCACTGAAACCTAGTTACGTGACTGGCAAGTCCCCTTGTTGAGCCTTCTTTCCTCTCAGCTCCCCACTGCTTAGTAAATACAGCAGCACACACTCTGGATGGGCAAATCCCCCTGAGGAACAGCCTTTTCTGATGAGACCTACCTGGATGATATGCTGATATAAACAAAAGCACTTTAAAAAGCAACACACACACCAGAGCTTCAGTGTCTCCTGCAGTTGGAGCTAACCGGCAGCTGGAACAGATGCAGGCAGCAGGGCAGTGAGCTGGGGAGCAAGGAGGCACTGAGGAAAAGTAAACCTCAGCTGGTCTGTCAAAAGACTCATGCTACAGTTCTTGGAACTGGCTGCAGGCAGAGGAAGCTTTTTGATCTATAATCCAACAGGAAATTGAGCTTTTCTCAGGTGGGAATTTAGACTTGCAGGTGAAAGGAGAAAATAAAGCCTTTGTATAGCATGAAAATTGTCAGAACCTGGGCTCCATTTAAAGAAGTAACAATGTTGTTTGCTCATTATAGGCTTACCTACGGGTTGGCAGACAGAAGCTACTACAAATCAATAAATTTTCATCAAAGCAAATAATATTTTTAGACTTTTTTCATGTTATTAAATATACATGAGACTGTGAGTCCAGTGCTGCCCACATGGGAGTGAGTGAGTGGTTCTGAATGCGGTGGGAAACCTATTAGTCTCCTATTGTCTCCCAATAACCCAGAGCCTTCCCTTAAACTGCATGTAATTTCCCTCCCACCTTCCTCAGTCTGCTCAAACTCTTGGAAATTATGTTCGTGTAGTTTGCCTTCTGTACATTTATCCAGAAGGGGAACTTCCATTTAAGCACTGTAGAATTACCTTTATATGTGTAACATTAAAACTAATCTAGGAAACTTCTGTATGGAGTAGCTTAGCATTAAGTCGTGATCCATGTGTCTTTGCCTACTAGTGGTAGATTTTACCAGGCACTGAGGTAAAGTACATCTTCACAGCTTGTTTTTCTACCTATACATCTGATAAGTTTGTATTACATTAGTTCTTCACAGCAGAAAAACACTTTAAAACATTAAGGAATATGTCAAGGAAACTGTACTTTCAAAATCACATTTTTGAAACGGAAAACAGACAGTACTGTTTCATCATTCAATACACAAGAATATCTGATCAGTTATTTTGAATGTACCATGAAGATATCCTCAGATATGAATGCTATTTGTTAACCACAGACTGCCAGGTAAGGATTTGAAGCCAGACATGCTTCCAGTACAGAGGAAAAAATCCTTCAGCACAGTCTTCCTCCCCATGTTTCCAGTACTGTTGGTACCTAGGGTTTATCTTGTAACTATCGAGCAAGCTTATGATAACATTAGTGGTCTCACTGTGCAGACCAGCCTTCACAGGATCACAAAGTGGGTCAGGTTGGAAGAGACCACAGTGGGTCGGTCATCTAGTCCAACATCCTTGCTCAAGCAGGGACATCCTAGAGCCCATTGCATAGGATTGTGTCCAGGTGGTTTTTGAATATTGCTAGCGACAGAGACTCCACAACCTCTCTGGGCAATCTGTTCCAGTGCATAGTCACTCACACAGTAAAGAAGTCCTTCCTCATATTCAGATGGAGCTTCTGTGCATCAGTTTCTGTGTGTTACTTCTTGTGCTATTGTTTGGCACCACCAGAAAGAGCCTGGGTCCATCTTCTTGGCACCCCTCTTTCAGATACCTATAACATTGACGTGGTCCCCTCTCAGTTTTCTCTTCTCAAGGTTGAACAAGCCCAGCACCCTCAGCCTTTCCTCACAAGAGAGACGCTGCAGTCCCTTAATCATCTTTGCTACCCTCTGCTGGACCTGCTCCAGGAGCTCCATGTCCCTCTTGTACTGAGGAGCCCAGAACTGGACAGAGCACTCCAGATGTGGCCTCACCAGGGCTGAGTAGAGGGACAGAATCACCTTGCTTGACCTGCTTGCAGTGCTTTTCCTGAGGTAGCCTAGGTACCATTGGCCTTCTTGGCCACAAGGGCATACTTGTGCTCTGTTACCCATTACAAAATCCAGTGCATTTGGAAGGGTTAGTCAATTCTTCTGAGTATTTGTTGCCTTTCATGGCAATGTTCTTGACTGCATATTTGCTATTACAAAATTCTTTTCTGAAATGAAAAATGTGGGAGATTTCCTGTTATCTACACTGTGATTTATTGCATGCATAGTGTGAAGGAACTGAGATATTTTGATGGCTATCAGCAATATGGGGCCAAGTTTTCTGGCTATACACAAGATGGGCACTCTCCAAAGTATTCATACACCCAAATAATTGTCAGAACTTCTTTTTCTAGTTGTTGTACCTTTTCACTGGACAGGACATGATGAATATGATGCAGGTCTTTCCATGCCATTGTTGTGGTGCCTCTCAGTCCAGGTTTGCTCAGGCTCAGTGTGGTCAGAATCAATAAAGCGAAAGATCATCCCAATTTCAGTGAGCATTTTCTTCAGAGGTGCACTTCTTGTCTGTTCTGTGCTGAGGTCTTGAGAAATCACTTGGGAAGTAAACAATGACTAATTTGGACACTTTCAGCAGGAATGTTGTTTGGAAAGCTGCTCGTTTCTCTCTCAGTTGGGTTTTATCCTTTCCAGGGAGAGCCAGTAACCAATGGTATGAGTCCATCTAAATATGATTTCTGAGGTCTTGGGTCTTAAGTGTTGGTAAATCTTTGTTCAGTCATCTTTTCTGATGTGGAAGTAAAACTTGCACTCAGTATTTATGTGTATGTGTGTCAAGTGTGGAGTGTAGGCTCTCTTTGACATTGACACGGTGCCATACGTGTGCCACCAGTACCTTTTCACTTTTAGTAGAATCACATCAGTTTACAAAATCAAAGTAACTAGTGGCATATTCACTGTTACTCCAGAAAAAGCAGCTAAGACATAATCCCTGCACTGCAGGAGAGCAATATACTTCCTAAGAGCTTGACCCATTATCTTTCTGATGTAGCTTTCATATCACAATAAAAATCATCAGTCTGGAACAGAACAGTTTGACAGAATGACTCAGTAGAGCCACAGAATGACAGATGCTAGAAATAAAAAATAAACAAACTGTGCTGGGTCATTGCTGTCAAAGCAGGGTCCTTCACCTGTTGTTCCTGATGCTTATGCAGTCAGCAATAGTTCGGGTGCCATCTTTTCTGTTCACAGGACAGATTATTGATATGACTTGAAAATTTAATACGATTTTATTTATTTTCAAAGATTACACATTGCATCTCAGGATGTAACTACAGCAGCAGTCACTTGCTTTGCTTGCTTTTTCCAAGCTGGTGATCCCAGCCAGTCCTGTGAACCAGCAGGCTTTGTCCCTCTGCTTCAGAGCCACTTACAGCAACACTTTTCTTCCCAGCTGTTGGGCTTCCCTTGGCCCTCAGTGTTTGCAACCAAGCCCTTCCCTTGTCCGTTTATGTGGAGCCAGGCACCCCAAAGAAGACCCTCAGACCACATAGCTTAATTCTCTCTGGACTTAAAGTGCAGCCCAAAGAGTTGAGAGTTACCTGCAGTGGTCTCCAGGCAGTTCATTCAGCCTGAACTGTGCCTTCTGTTTTCTCTGTAGAAAGGATGGCTATTGCTTATCAGCTTTAATGCTGCCTGTAGGCCAAAGCTTTGCTTGAAGGCAGCTGTGTCTTCCAGCAAAGCAGGTAGAGCACATTGCAGTGTTCTGTCTGATCTTCCTGTAAAGGGAACTGATGGCATTTCACTGAAAATGATTGTTTGATTATCCAACGACAGCACAGAAAAGTGGAATGCATATGCTGAATGGTTTTAGGTGGGAGAAGAACTAGAAGATGCCGAGGAAGATGGTGAAGTTTCCTCTTCTGCCTTAGATCAGAGACCATATGGCTCAAACAGAGCCCTAAGCTTCTACCAGGGCACTGACTGGTGCTGGTGCTACCAGGCATTTTGGGGATAAGTAGGATAGTAGGAAAAGTCTTTCCATTTTACATTGACTTACTTGATACTCGTAATTAAACATTAATTTGCTCAGGAACTTGAATCCAGGACTATATATTTATTCATAAATTAAGTAGCATCAGAGAACATTCCTAGGCACTGGAACTCCATCCTCTGTCCTGCTGAATTGTAATGCTGAAGGTAATAGTATGAGTGCTGGCTGTTCTGTGCCAGTTGGCATCAGTCCCAGGGACAACCCAGGACCTATTTGATTTCCTAGTATAGATGCAATCCACCGGCTTCACTGCTTGCCTCCCTGTGAGAATTCTCTCTCATTTGTTCCATAGCTAGTTCGACGCAATACATAGATACAGAACTGAGTGATAAAGGGGGTCTGAGCATTTGCTACCCCGAAGTCAGGGCAGGGTTTTGAATTGAGAACTCCCCTATTTTCTGATAGAGCATACCAATCATCAAACGCTACCTGCTTGGTGAGGCAATTTGGTCTCATATTGCAGTGATTCAACTCTTTTATAGTGAACTTTGACTGTGTGAGTCAGGGGTACAGGAAGGATAATCATCCTCCAGCCTGATGAGAGAGCTTGCTCTTGGGAGGGAAACTCCTGGGCACTTGTCTCTGCTTGGATCCACGTTCAGTAATACATAGGAGATGAGAGCAGATGAAGCATGTAAGTCAGTGTTGAGGAGTAAGCAATGCAACTTTAGATTCATGTTGTGGCAGGAAGATGAGGGAATTGCAACTTTGGAGCTTGTGTTCTGGTGGAGTACTTCTATGCTACAGCCTCTGAAAAGAAGATTTTCAGCACTACAAATCTAACCCAACTTTCCTTACATCTTTCCAGAAAAAGAATGCTTGGAAAGAGAAGTATAAACGTTGAGTTACATGACCAAGGTAGATATGGTCGTGGTGGGGGATGGTTATTTTTGTGAAAAAGAGGAGATAAAAAAGAAATGTGATTTGATCCAAATTGGAGGAAGTTTGACTGCTGTATTGCAAAATGATATTTGTTTCACTGTGCTTAGATCAATAACATAACAGCAACCCACCCTTCCCCCTTAGAAAGCTGTCTCATAGGCAGCAGTTAAATCTAATGGGTCCTGCCTTGTTACGTCCAGAAAAAACTCACATGTTGACTTTCAGTAGAATCATGAAGAATTGACTTTGGAGAACCAAAATACAGAAAGTTTCTAAGAGTTCTCAGCCAGTTTGTATGATTTCTCTAATTATTAAACGTTCATAAAAATGTACAGTGACATTTTTCTCAAATGACAGAGTAAAGCTGTGAAATTTTCCAGTTCACTGCAAAAAGAATATGTTTTCCTTCTCTTCAGAGAAGCTAACTATTGACCAACATTCCCAACAGGGAGTAGGGAAGCCTTTGCTCCCTGATTTTTACTGTTTAGAAAACGAGGGTTCACCGGTGCTGCTCTGGAACAGTAGTGCTGGGACTGAGCAATGCGGAGGGAAGTGGCCTGCCTTGCCTCTGTGGAGTTTTCTGTCTCTCCTCCCTGAAGTCTTTGGGAAGCTGCTTCCAACATAAGGCACTTAGCACTTAAAGGCAGAGCAGAACATCTATCAAACATGGAAAGATCAAAAATTGTGGCTCCCTGTGGAGTGACTGTTGGGAGGGAAACAGCTGAATAATGTTGAACATATTCAGATCTCTGACTTCACCTAATGCACACTGTGAAGACTGTTTGTAGTCAAACGCTGATTCATTTTTATGGATATGGAAAAGCTTTTGTGCTTCTGCCTTTAAAGGCACTGCTCTGTTAGTTGTTTTTCAAGGGAGAGGCAACATCGGTTGTTTCTGCCTTCTCTTAGACAAATATAAGCATAAATGTTAATCTGAAGTATGATTTTGTTTTTTTTTACTGCTGAAAAGGCAGGCCTGGCTGTGGAATGGCTTGGGAGGTGGCTTGATGCTTGGTACACTGAAAAAACTTCAGAGCTGACAAGGGCATTTAAAAATTCAACTTTCTGAAAAAAAATCAAGATCCCTAAACCTCAGTGATAATTTGTCCCTTCATGGGTATCAAGAGTATTCATTGGACATGCTCATGCTTAGGATTCAGGACAAAATCATAGAACAGCATACTTCTTCACTTTGAAAAACTCCTCACCCCATCTCTGAGACAGTCTTTAAACTTCAGCCCGTCTGCTTCTAAAGGTCTGGGTACATGAAAAGTTCTGAGATAGCTTTTCCACACTGCTCATCACTGGTAGCTTACCTGGGCCAAGGCAGGAGCACTGCAGTGCTCCCCACAATGCTCCCAGGCAGATCCCGTGCTGCAGGCGGCACAAGGAGATATTCTGTGCCACATGAACAAACTACTCCCTCTTCCCCGGGTGATTTCCTCAAGTTTTGATTGTTCTCATGCTCCCAGGAGGACCTTTTTCTGCATTAGCAGGTGGTGATGGATAGAAAATGCAAGTGATATTTCCTTGAATAATTCTTGGTGGGAGTAAACTTATCCTAATAAGGATGCAAATATTTTTAAAGTGAGTGTTACATGTTCAGTGGCTGTTACATGGTACACGTGCCTGACCTGTGATGTGGCTTTTCTTATGATGTTTCTGTCCTAGCTTGAAAAACATGTTGTTGCCTCTAAACAAATCAGAAACCACTTAATTAGCCAAGTGCCTTCCACAGTTATTTCTATGATGAGTAGGTTATTGTCTCAGCAGCATCTCACTCAGTGGGAAAAATATCCAAGTGTTGATTTGTTCTCTGGAAATAGCATGACTGGGGATGAGCAGACAGCATCAAAACAGAATGAAATCTAACATACATGGTTGCTGTTTTATGGAAATGACCTTTCCTTTTCCAAAGACAGAAATCTGCCACTGAGAGCTGGAAGGTACAAAACAGCTTGACAACACAGCATGTCTTTAACATAAGCATAGCTAATATTTTCTATTATTGCTGTGTAGCACTCTCTGGGCAGCAATCAGTTCCATTTAAATACGATTAATATGAAAGTAATAGAGTTTCAAATTTCACTCTTGTATGTAGTGTCAGGGGAAAGAATGTTGATTTTTTTTTTAAATAATTTGATAGTAAAATAAAAGGAAAATCTAATTCCTGTGACACTTGCTAGCACTCTTCTTAATTCTGCACTGTCTGAATTTTTCAGGGTTTTGAAGGTATTCCTGTCCCGAACGGCTCAGCGTATTCCATATATGACAGGTGGGCGAGTGATGAGGATGCTGGCTGTTATTCTTCTGGTAGTCTTTTGGTTTCTCGTTGGCTGGACTTCTGCAATAACCCAAAATTTGGAGAGAAACATTCCACTCATTGGCCAGGGGCAAACATCTGACCACCTGATCTTCAACATGTGCCTCATAGACCGCTGGGATTACATGATGGCTGTTGGTATGTTAATTTTCTAGTTTATCTTTATTTCTAAAATAAAGCTTGGTTGCCAGACTGCCTAATATTATGTGAAAAGCTTCTGTAAATATCAGCATATATGTTTTTTAAATGGACTGAGAAGTAAAACAATTAAAATATACTGAAACTTCTATGCCTTTCAAAGGTTTGTAACTTGGATTGTAGTAACAAAATGATGGGTGCTCAAGACATTTCATCTTTGAAGGCAGAAGGTATCTCGTTCGTCTACTACTGAGGCTCTTCAAAAGCTTTTCTGCTATTGAAGTCAGAAATTGTGGCTAGATTAGTGGAGGCTTTTTTTTTTTAAACTGCAGAACTGGGCAGAGCTCTTGTGCGAGGAGGGAAAGAACTTCCAAGAACATCATTCATAAACTTACAGAAATTAGCATCAAAGTAAAGGAAATAGGAAATGCACATCAAATATGTCAACTTAATGTATTTGTTGGATGTGTTCTCAGTGCATGGAGTAGGCACGAGCTAAAAAATGACACTCCACAGAACTTACAGAAAGGAGAAAATTATTTGGTTTTGTTTCCCTGACTCTATAACAAACAGTGGGTTGCCCATGGCAGGGTTCAGTTAAACAGTGTAATGTGCTTTTTCCCAGTGCCCACACAGCTTCAGTGCTTCCACCTAGAGCCAATTTTTCTAGTACAGCCCAGGCTTGGCACCCACTGTCTCGAATCCATCAGTGTTTTGAAATCTAAAATAAATTCTTACCTTACTGCTCTTTCCCTGATTCTCCCATGGACATCCCACTGACAGAGCTCTGCAGATTAGGGGTAACAGTGGCTCCTCCTCCACATGAGAGTGCAGATGAGATGGCCAGAGGTGGTCTGCAGGTATGAGGAGTGTTTTCTCTGAGAGTGGTGTACAAAAAGCCAGTGTATGGCAATACACAGAGCAAAACGCTTCTGCCAGCCTCACCAAGGAGTGTCCATGGCTCTATGGTACCCCTATACTCTGCTTTTCTCTCCTTCGTGTAAAATCTCAGAGGCAGTGAGGCACACGAGTTCCCCATCTGTCAATATGCTCACTGGTAAACCACACAGAGAGGAGTAGAAAGGGGTATGTTTTGAAATGCGTCTTGATATGGGCCCTTTTGGAGGAGTGTACTTTTCAGTAATGGAATAGCACTCTTGCCAGAGATGTTTTAAACTTAATAACAAAAGAGAATTAAATGTGAAACATTTGATAATGTCATCTGCACTAACTCATTTTGGATCAAAATTTTACTGCATTTGACAATGTAATTTCATTAAAATTTCGATAGTGATGGGTTTTGCATAATGGCAAACAAATGTTTTTAGTTTATGTATTTTATAGTTCTGGTAGTGCAGTGATTAACAATTCAGATTGTAATACCTACTTAGTCCCTTTTTGGTAAGAAATTGCATAAGTTACTGTCTGCATACTTTTGGAAAAAAAGAAGGATAATTTTTTTAGATATATTTACATTTAGAAGGGTTTTAAATGTTCTTCAAAATATACTCAAGGGTATTAGAGGCAAAGTGAGCTCTCAAGCCTGAATAAATTGGGCAGAATTTCTTACGTTCTGTAATTTTGTCTTCTTACCCAAATTACTTCATACAACAGAGTTATGCTTGTGCAAGTCTTCAGTAAACGATGCAGTCACATTAGTGGTACCAGGAGATGTACACCTGCAAGACTGTACTGACATGTGTGTCTATATATATTTGTATATGTCTGTGTGTGCATGTGCACTTCAGGATTTTTATTATTAACAGCGGTCTGAAAAACAGTCAATAGGAACTACTTCCGAAATGAGATGCTTCACCCCAGAGATGTGTCAGAAGAAGTGCCCATAATGCCAAAACTTTTTTATGCCTATAATTGACTGGGAGCAGCCTTGCAAAATATACTATGTGATAAATTAATTGATAGATTATGCTATTTGATTTCAAATGCTAAAATAAATCTGGCTGATAGCAATTTTTAAAAGACTTGTTACTTCATTTAATATAGTTAGGCACAGTATTTTATATAAAACTAGTGAGTGTTTTGGGATATATTCTGTTACTTGTAGTCCTTGCTGGAATACCTCCCTATTTCACTTGGCTGTCAACACTTCTTTGAAATGCAGAGAGGGAATTTTCAAGGTCGCAGATTAGTGAAGTGAGAATTAACAAGGCTCTGTTAGAAAGTCATAATGAGATGAATCCTTTATGCTACCAGAGATTAGTGGAGTTGGGATTTATGAAGCATTTTCCATACTAATCATGCTACTTAGACTCTGTCTATGGAGACTTCTATTACAGTGAACGTTTTATATTTACATTTCCATAAAGTTTAAGAGGATGCTCTCTGTGAGAGAAGTAGGGACCTAGGCATAAAGGTTGTCACCATTTCTAGCATTGCCTCGTGCTGATGAGAAAAATTAGCATTCAGTAAATCTTATTTTATCTACGTAGCATAATGTGGGTTAGTGTGTATTTTCCTTGGGGTCGGATACTTGTGGGTAGCTTATTTGTTACTTGCCTGGATTCTTTTTATTTCCTTTGTGTTTGTTTCTGCATCACTTTCAAGGTTGGGGCATCTGTCTCATTGATAAGCCATGGCATGGGTGACAGTCTGAGATTGTAGAGAAAGACCTGGGGGCTTGAAAACACTCACCCACAAAGCTTTTTTCCTGTGGCCTGAATATATTCTATACCTGTCACAGTCAGATTCCAAGTTGGAAAAACACCCAAATGATAAACTTCTGATAAACCTAAGGGCTTGCAGTGTCACAAATCAAACTATTATTCTTTATCCTGAGGAGAAAGCATCCTAAAAGTCAAACAGATACAGGCACAGGATTTAATAGAACTTCCCAGAAATTGGAAAAAAAGACTATAATAAGTTTAATGAACGAAGCCCCAGGCAGGAGAGAAAGGCAGGGAGAGAGATAAACATGCCTGCACAAGGACAAATAAAAAGCAGAGGTGAAATCTTGGTGGATGGATGTTCCTGACTTCATCAGGACCAGAGTTTCACCCAGCATGGATAGTTTTTAAAAATCCCCCATGCATTCTGTGTGCGTTTTTCCATGTTTTATTTAGATATGAATGACATGTATTAACTAAGCACAAGGAGGTGTTTTCCCCCAGAACCTGTTTGATTCTTGGCTGGCAGGAGCAGTGCTACTCCTGTGTGGCTGGCCTGAACTGCTGCCACTGCCCACGCATCTGTAGGTCATGCTTTGGGTCTTGGGCATCAGGAGGATTTCGAACACAAAGCTTCCTCGTGATTACTGCATGCTCTCAGCCAGGAAAAGGAACAAAGTGAGTATTTCGGACTGTTCCTAAAAGAATTCCCTCCCACTGTTCATTTGCTGATACTTAACAAATACAATGTTTGCAGAGAGGGCAAGAGGTGCCAGGACAGGCTCTGACAGATTGTGCATTAAGACTGCTTGTACAGTTTTGAGCTGGGGCATTGTAATACATCTTTATGAGGCCCTTTATTAAATATTCTACAGCCCCTCTGCTGCATTCAGTGAATGAATGATCATTATTTCTTTTTGTTATTCCCATTTGATGTGGCCCTATGCCATATTCTGGGTGTATGGTTCAGAGCATGCAATGAATAAAGAACTGTTCATTTCCAAATAGGCATTTTAAAGCATGTTCTCCTTAGCATTGATGCACAAAGATTAAAGCCAGAATTGTCAACAGTAGCTATCCATTTTAAGTTTCTGTCTTGAGACATCGAGGGACTGGTTTTTCAGAGTACTGTTTATAGCCTTCTCTGTGTGGAAAGCACAACCAGGAGACGCCTGTTAGAATTCAGCGCTGGTGTGGATCTGGCTTCATCTCTCACATTAGTTGCTCAGAAAATGTATCATGTAAAAATAGTGATCACTTGTGAAAAGCTTACTCTAAGTGATAAGGCCAGAGATGTATAAAATATTTGGAGCATAAATAGGAGAAGAATACTGTTTTACAAAGTACCTTCAGCTCTGTCCCTTTTCTGCTTATAAAGCCACTTCTGCTACCACATACACCTCTTCCACAGTCTGCATCACCAACACTGTGTGCAGTTTATGTCACTCATCTGTAGGATATAGTAAATCTGGAAGAGTATGAGGAAGAGCAGCAAAGAATGGTGTGTGGTGCTGGAACCCCCAGGTTGATTACTTTGGGTTGTGTTACTCCCTACAGTAATGTTACTTTTTCTTGTTACATGGTAGATGAATTTCCAGACTCTTTATTTAGTCACGATTTCTACAAAGTATTTCTGCTCAGGAAACCATGTTTGGGTTGCCTTGGCTGCGTGTTTATGTATTGGTAAATGCCGTATTTCGCAGCTTCTGCAAACTACTTCTGGGAGGAGATGGCTTTGGGAGAGGCTGGAAGATGCTCTGACTTCCTCTGCACCACCCTTATTGGAATCCACTACTCCAAGTCTTTCCAGTGCTTCAAGTACTTTGGACACCATGGGCATTTGCTTTAAGATGTGAGAGGAAAGGCCCCGTACTCAGCCAGTTTTCAGCTGCTGGTGGTAGATTTTTCTGATCCTGTTCTTCCCCTTTCATCCACACAGAAGTGAAGAGGATGATGGGTCACATGGAGACAAGAATAGTGGCCAGCTGACTTTAATAACAACAGTGAGCTATGGAAGAAATAAGACAGGACAGCACATCTGTGTAGAAGAATTTAAAAAGTGATTTAGCATAAGGGCTCAGAGAAATGAGGGAAGTTCCTAGGGATTTTAAACCTGAGCACTGGCATATGTTTAGTGCAGTGAGACTCCTAGGCATGTTGCTCACACTCAAGTCAGTGGATATGTTTCCATTGCTAGCAAAAGCCATCTCTAGGGCACCCTCAAGCCATGGGACCCCAAGACTGTGGGTCAGCATGTCCCTTGCATTGCTTTGAGTATACCTGCAAGGCAGTTTTGTGGCTGTGTGGGGGACAGAGTATGCTGTGCCCCCCACCAGCCCAAGGACCCCTTGCTCTTCTTTCTCAGCCTTGCACAGCCACAGCCCACAGAAGTTCTGGTAGGGCAAAAAGTCTGGAATTGGCACCATTAATTCTTTCTCCACACATAGGTCTTTTTATTGCTGTGTATAGCTAATTAAAATGATGCTGAGATACGGTGAGAGAGACAGATAAACCTTTGGTAATTTATAATTTGCTAGGAATAACTTGACACTAAAGACTTACACATGTAATCACAGTTCATTGAAATATATGAAAATCCTTTCAGTTGAAGAAAAAAGCTTCTCCTATGACACGGTGCAACTCTCCAGGTGGGAGATTGGATGCAGCAAAGCAGGAAGAGATTGCGTTGGCTGGCAACACAGGAGCAATCAAGGACACGATTTTTTCCCAATTTTAAAATGGCTCCAGCTGGCACCCTGAGTGAATGAACGGATGGAGGAGCTGTGCTTCCAGATCCATAGCTCACGTCATTTCAGTAAACGGGATTTAAAATGTAGTGAAGTGTGGTAGAGAAATAGATGAGTTGTTGTAGCTGCATTATGGATATAAGTAGAGTGGTAATCGGTAATTTGTTTCCAAAATCTGAGGAAAAAAAAAATGGTATAACTGTTGGAACAGTACTGTTTTACCCACAGTGCAGAGTTCAGAATATCGAGTGAACTTAGTCAAGTCACAGCGTTAATTTATTTATTATAAGCCTTCCTTTATTAGTTTAAGAAAAACAGGCAGAACAGGTCACCATCGCTGGGGATCAGTGTCCTCTTATTAGCCTGTGATGGTGCATTTTAAACAAGTAAGTGTGGTCAGACATAACACTTCATACAGAGTCATGAAAATGCGCTTTAATCCTTCAGGGGTGTCTTGTTTTTGCAAGTGTCTTTTGGACAGCAGAGTGCAAGCGAGCATGGGGATGGGTGTCCTGGCTCCAGGGATCTCCTTTCAGCATCTCTAGCCCATAGCCATCTCCACTGAGAGGCTGGCATGAAGAAGCACAACAGAAGGGCATTTCTGCCAGGGTAGGAGGATGGAGAAGCAACCAGGATGGATAGTCTGAAATTACTCTCTTTTCCTGACCATGGCAGGAAGGAAACACACAGTTTAGGATTTAAGCCTTTCACAAATATGGGTAAATTTATTTCCACCATCACTATGCAATGACAGTGGCATTATCCCCATTTTACACAGGCAAAGCTGAGGCACAGTAAGATTAGGGTTATATGGTCCATTTAATCTGAGTGTCCATTTTGCAATGCCTTTGGCTCAGTTACAGAGCTTAGTCAAATCTATATATAACGTTAAGTATGGTCTCACTGGCTACAAATACAGCCCTGCATGCTTAGTTCTGCTGCAAAGCGCAGCAAAAATGCCTTTTTTGGCATCCAAATAGCAAGAAAAATTCTCTCTGTGATCACCTCTGCAAAGTTTGGATTCAGTGGGGACCTTGAGTGAGGGCTCTTTTCATATGCATAGAAGCTTGAGGCATAGCCAAAGTTAGAATTCAGTTGTGCATGTGCACTAGACTGGTTTTGCCCACCCTGCAGTCTTTCCTCTCATTCACTAGACATCTAAATGTCATTTGCAACAAATTACAGAGATTTCTTCATTAGCCAATTTTCATTTATCCCTGGAAATGCTCTGTCACATGCATTAAATAAGTCTGGTCTCTTAAGAAATGATCGTGTTAACTGAAGACTACATATGCAAAAGAGAGCAATTTAAGGCTGCATGTGTGGTATTTTTATTTGATGCTGTCCAGTTCTTATGCAGCAAAGCTGTAGAAGTAAGGCCTCTGAGAAGAGTTGGTGTGCAAAGCCATGTTCCAAGGTCCATCTTCACATTTCTTGATTTTTCATGTTTCCTTATATGAATCTCAGTGACTTTTTCGAATCTTTAAAGAGAGGACAGTGACTTCAATCACTGCTCTCAATTTGTCGTATCTTGCTCTGTAGTTCTGTGCTGTCAGATGAAGTGCAGACATCTGCAGAGCAGGCAATGGAAGTGGCTATGGTTTAATGTGGGGTTTTCCTTCTGCTGGGGGCTGGAGAGGCGGGCACATGTCAGGCTGCACACACTGTGCCATGCAAGGCGTGACGCAGCTTGCCTGATGGACACTGAAAGAAAATGTCACAGGCTCTGGACACAGCTTCACCTTGTACTGGTTTTAAATATGAAAGAATAATTTGCAACGCAGACAACTGCATGTTTAGCAAAACCTAGTAAATATATTAACCCAGATTTTCTGAGAAGGTTTGATAGAGTCAATAATAGCAACCTTGAAGCTGTCCTTTCCTAACAACAGATATGTATCACAAACTGTGAACATATATAATTGTACTTCAGTATCAGAAGATGCAGAATATGAGCAATGACCTAAACAAATGTCAAGTGAGCAGACATGGCACACTCTTCATTGTAACAGGCCAGTGGCATCAGGCATGAGTCTGGCCCAGTATATTGGATGATCAAGCTAAGTATTCCAAATTGCTTCATTTTCTAAAAACATGATCAGCATCACAAAGACAAGGAAGACCCATGCTTTATAAGCACCAGAGAATATATTAAGCAGGTTGATTAGATAATGCAAAGATCAGATAAGAGGTTCTGCGGATAAGAAGTAGGTAGTGACTAGGAAGAGAGATATTTAAAGATTAATTCATTTATGCACATGACATTTTGAGGTCACTTTACATTTTCATCTCCTACCTTCCATTCACATTTACATCCATTTAAGCCTTTAAAGCAATTGTGCCTTTTCTTAACCTCTTATCTCTCAGAGATTCTCTCTTGACATCCAGATGCCTGGTTTGGACAGTTATTGAGTAGTTACTGCAGGTCTTTTCAGACTCTTTTATGCTTTGTTGTTTTGACTCCACATTTTCTGTCCAGAGAGCTGTTGACAACTCTCTCTCCTAGGAATTTCCATAATTTTTCGGGAGGGGAAAAGAAGGTTTTCTTGATTTTGTGCTTAATATGTAAAATGCGGTAATTTATAAGCCTTGTGATAAATCATAGGAACAAGATCATGTGTTTCGAGCTTTGAGTTTGGTCTGGACAGGTATGCAGCATGCTAAGATATTCCTTTAGTGATCAGAAAGTCACTCTTCTACACCAGACTTTATTCAGGAAAATTATTCAGCAAGCCAAATATAAATTTCATATGACATTTCACAGATTTTAATCATTAAAGATATTTGGTGCAAAGCAGTCACTAGTGCACCATAACACAAACCTAATAAAATCTCAGAGATGAGTGGTATACAAGAACCTTGCTGCATGATGGCCATATGTACTCAATTACTCTATCTGTTTAATTTTAGTTATATTTTTGTTTTTCATTACATCAATTTTTCATTAATGTATATCACCTTATTTTATATTGAGAAAGAAGAAAGGCCATATAGAAAAACAATACAGCAAAATTTTATAACTCCTTCAGATTTTTGTTACAAATTGCACTAATAGTCTGTGGCTAATTATAGGTACTTCATTTCCCCCCTCAAGCAAGCTTTTACATCATACATTTAAGCTGTTTAATTAGTGGTTTAGTTAATAAATTGGTCTTCTATCAGTCTGCTTTGTTTTGTCATTGCTAATGAAATTATTGTAATGTTGGGCTTAGCGAGTAAAGGAACTCTGTTATTTTACCTTGTGTTTTAAGAGCTATTCCCTATTTGTGTTGCATACCAGATGTCACACTAATTATTATCTGCAGACAAGAGTGCCAACTCTGCTCTATATGTAAAGCTTTTCTAAAAGCATTATGCACTGAATGGTGCAAACTACTGTTATGCTTCAGTACAGTAATGCTTTGAAATTGCCCCTTGTTGTCTTAGGAACTCCTTGTAACTTTGATTGTGAAACTGAAAACTGTGAAATTTTCAGAATTGCTCAGATCTGGAGATCAAATGCTACCTGCCTTCCTACTTAGCCCAGCTAAATGAAATGTTTGGGTTGTTTGTGGTTTTTTCTATGGAAGTGTGGCTTTTTCATTTTCATTTGCTCTGTATACATAAAAGATTATTCCTGTAAGTCTTCCAACTTAGAGTAGGGTTTTTTTCTTGTAAAAATAAGCAAGATTCAGCCCACACTCTTTAGTTTAAGTGAGAATAACTTCAGCACATGAAGTTTTATATGGGAATGTTTATTCCTTTAAAAGCCAAATCATTTCAAGCCCTCAGCCTCTGTTAGCACTTGTAACTGAACTTTTCAATCAGTAAGAGACTTGAGCTCTTCTCACTTGAGCTGAGAAAGAAAAATGGACCATGGGTAGTTTGGTGGAGTATGCCTGTTATTTTATGATTAGCTTGTCTATTCAGTTCTGCTGCTCATTCTGGGGAGCAGGGGGAGTTTGGGTGAAAGGGAAAACGTTAAGAAATAGGTTTTCTTGCACATTCAGGGGATTCCTGCCAAACTGTATTAATAAGAAGGGTTTCCATAGAAGATAGGACAGTAAGATAGAGTGATTTGGCTTTAGCAGCCTAATTCTAACCATTTTCTGCTTTTCAATTCCTTCTAAATTATTACAGAGCAATTAAAGCAATAAATTACAGTGCTTTGAAGAGCAATACATTTCAGTGCCATGATTCTGCATATGCAAGGCAAGTACTTAAAGGGAAACAAAAAAACCACACCAAACTGCTAACATTTGTAAAAGAGCCTTTAGTATTACTTCATTGAAGCAAAATTTGTATTTCACTTGGCCAGGAAGAACTTCAAGAACAAGATCACTTGGTAGGTCATTCTGCGTAGGAGGCTTTAGGAAACCAGAGTAATAGACTTCATTGATAGCATAGCTAATTTTGTAGGAATGAAATGGAAGTAGCAGCCAGCTTACCCAGGCCAGTGAGTGTATGGGGGATATGGGAAAAACATACCTGCAAATACACTTTAGTTGAGCTCAAAACCAGGCTAGGACACAATCTCAGAAGATTCATACCATGCTTTTTTCATATTGACACTCAGTAAGGTCCCAAGTCAAACTATTACTTAGTCAAAAGATCAAAAGGTTTATTATTGTTGGGATTTTGGTGAGAAACAAGAACACAAAAACAGCAGTATGCATGGATTGTGCCTCTTCAGATGTTTGAGTGTATGTAACTGGTAGGGCTGCCAGGTTTCTGAAGGATATGTTCTAGTAAAAGCAATGATCTCAGAGCGAGGCCATCTATTTTTCATTAAGAAACATGCAAAGTGTTGTTCAGAGTTCAAACTGAACTCTTACCACAGCACAGTGAGATCTGTGTAACTGAATTCATTTTATCCAGACTTGTCTCTTACTGATTTAAGATGAAATTCATAGCAAAATTAGAAGTTTCAAAATTATATAACAATATAATATAGGTAATTTACAGCAGCTGTGGACTACTTAAAGTGGAGGAACCAGAGGACGTTTTCGCATGAGATACCCAGTACTGATGTTTTAATTCAGTTTGTTGCTAATGGTGGGGTTCAGAAGCTTTTGTGTCCTTATCCAAACCAGATCAGTAATTATTTGCTGATCACTACCATAGGGTGATGTCACTGATCACTGGTTTTAGTTACAGTATAATAACATTCATTGGCAAAAATAAGTATGAAAAAGAAATAATTTTCTATTATACTACATTTGATTGTAGTTTTTACAGCTAAAATTCAACGAGGCAAAAGCAGTGTATGAGTAACAACAGGATCACACTCAGTTTCTGAATCTGGCCTGGAGCAATGCTGGCATTGCAGGGTGTAACGTGGAACTGCACGTTGCTGGATGACACTCAAACACTTTCAAACTTTGTCACCCAGACTGAAAGGCAAGAGGGACAGGCACCAGCTCTATTCATAACCGCATGGCAGAGCTGTGTTTTTTGTTTTTTTTTTTTCCCCTGGTAGTTTTTTCAAGATGGGCAGGAAATCATCTCATTTTTATCAAAATCAAAATGATGTAACATCAGACTGTCCACTGGAAACTGAAGTTAGCATATGCTGGGTGCAGCTGAGTTAGCTCTAACTGGATAATTTAAGATGATCTTGACCCTTTACTCCTTCTCCCTTCTTCCCTTACTCATTTTTCTCCTAACAGAAACACATCATTTGTTGTAATTGCATTAGACCTTCAGAAGTGACTCATCATATAATGGGTACCAGCAGAATTAATTACCATGAACAGAGGAATTTTTTAAACCCAAATATACTGTTATATCTGAGTTATAAACCTTTGAAATGAAAGTGTTGTCTTAAAAAGCATAGTCTAGTAGTAGCACCAGTATCTGCCTCTATAACAAGAACCAGGTCTGCAATTAAAAATACTTGCTATTTGAAGTGATGTCAGACTTCTGTAGTACCGAATATAAGAGTAAGCAAGACATTATTAGACATTGTCTTAAAGTTTGTCAACTGAAAAACTGGAACACCATAAATGTAAAGGTTCCTGATCTGGAAAAAAGTGTGTAAAATTAAAATCAAATGTATGATGTACAGTAACAGTATCTGAAAGAGTTTAAATGCCTATGTGTGTGCCTATATACATGTGTATTGTCTTTGCATAGATACTCACACATACAGAAGATACTGTAGTACTTCACATTTCCTTCCATCTATAAAACTAATTGCAAATTATTTCTTTTTGTTCTTCTCACAGCTGAATTTTTATTCCTCTTGTGGGGTGTTTATCTCTGCTATGCAGTGCGGACAGTCCCATCAGCATTTCATGAGCCACGTTATATGGCTGTTGCAGTTCACAATGAGCTCATTATCTCTGCTATATTCCATACAATTAGGCAAGTGATCTGTAGATCTAGTAATTAACTATTTATCTTTCAGGTTTCATATGGTGCAACTTAATATGGGAAAATGGGTTAGGATGCATAATGGAAGGTCTTATAAATATTTGTTTCTGCTAATTAAGAGATTTCTAAATTTAAAAATGTTCCCATGGGATTCAAGAATATGAAATTGTATAATTAGGGTTTTTTTCAATACCGCTGATAAATTAGGTATATGATAAATAAGTTATAGCAAAACTACTGTCTGTCTTCAGTCATCTACATACTGCTCACTGTTTTGTACCCCTAGAAAAAAAGCAGGTAAGAATATTGGTTTATATGAACTTTTCCTGGTGTGTAACAGATTGGTGAGCTGCAGCTATGTGTTAAGATAACTGTACTGGTTTGGGCATGAAGCATAGTGTTTTATATGCTGACATAAAAATATTGTTATGCATATGATGGTATATTAGTAATATAAAGCCCGTGTTTCTTATAAATTCTATAATGAGCTCTACATTTCATACTTCTAAATTCTTTGGGTAGTATTTGGGTAATAAGGGTCTTTGCTAGAGCTACATGAAAATTATTCTATACGCCTTTCCAACAGAGTATCCTGTAAAAAGGAGTTGGTCCTAGAAAATGCAAAATAGCAAGATAACATGAGTTTCATCTCATCCTGTAAAAACTCTTAAGAGTTTCTTATGATCTACTCACACCTTCCTTTGCCTCCTGACAGATCTATCTACTAAGATTTTTTTTTTAACATTGCTTAATTGACAGTCTTCAAATACTCTTCTTTGTTCCTTGGTCTGTCTTGGTACTCACATTTCTCTCTGTCTTCTTGCTGTTTGCTTTCATGTTTTTTTCTGAGTAAACATCAGCAAAGCAAATCGTTCATCACAGTTCTTTCCTGGTGCTCTTTTCCCTTATCATCATCATATAGTTCACTTCATTTTTAAGGCTTGCAACTTTTTTTTTTTCCCTTCCCCTTCTTCTAACCCTGTATCTCAACATCCACATACTCTCAAAATCTTTACTCCCTAACACAAACATCTGCAGAGCTATTGTTTAAAACCTGTATTTGATGGAAGCATTTTTTGTTTAATTCCTGGTGGATGTAAAATTCAGTTAAAATACTTTTGAATTTATTATAACCAGTATGACAGCTTCTCAGTCAATTTCCCCCCCCATCAGTTAATATTCCTAAACTGTGTTTTGGGCCATGTTAGAAGATACAGTTCAGTGCACTAGGAGAGCTATTATGTGGACTGCAAGTTTCTTTTAACAACAGAGCAGGATGAAAGTGATCTTGGATTAAAGAGAGGGGAAAAGGGAAAACCAGAAAAATGTGGCATTTTAATACATGCTTTATGAAGGAGACAGAAAAGGATTAAGTCTTTCAGTTTATCTTATTGACAGTCCTGTGCCTCCAGCCTAAGGTCTGCTGATCTTGTTCTTCCTTTTTTCTTTTTTTTTAATGTACATTTTGTATTGATTCTTTGCCATCTGTCTGATACATGCTGCTTTGTTGAAGAAATATCATGTAGTGTTTATGGATAGGAATGAATAAAATGTACAGGATCCCTCCTGAGATTATGTCCATTTCTGCATGCAAGTTTTAGTCTGTTTCCTTTTTTTTTTTTTTTTTTTCATCTTCCCTGCCAAGTTCTGGATGCAGTTGAAAGGGTGGATATGTAGGACTAAGATTTATATGACATATCTGAGTTGTCATGAAGTTGAAAGCACTGGGGCTTTGAAGGACACCTACAAGGCAGCCATCCAGTTTAAAAACTCCCGAAGCTCATAGAAGATTGATGTGAGCACTAAATAAAACCTTGAACTGTTTGCATTTTGTTTTCCTTCTAAAATATTCCCATTTCAGAAAAAGAGGATTCTGGATTATCTTCAGATCAGCATAGTATTAAATTCCTCCATTGCTCTTTCTCTTGTATTACAGAGAACCCCAAAATTTATATGGAAAAAATGTCATTCAAATAGAAACCCCATCTCTATAGGGCTGAATGGAAACCACAAATGCTATTTTGCTTTCAGAGGTATTGTATGGCATGTATACCTTAATCAGTCAAGATTTCATGCATAGAATAAGCAAAAAAACCTTCACAGAATGTGAGGATTGGTTCTGTTCAGGGTTAAACAAATCCAGTGGGCATCAGGATGTGGGTGCTTTTTCCTGGCTGCCTGATGGATCTGGCTGCCACTGTTTCCATTTGCAGATTGAGCACATCCACTGCGGTGGCAGTCACACACAGCACGTGGCTGCCCACATGGACCAGCGCAGGCCCAACGCAGACAGCCTGGTCCTGTTCCTCCTCTGCAGCTGGCCGTGGGCTGAGACCTTGGGCCTTCCCAGGTGCTTGGGTCTTCCCAGGTGCAGGTCTCCAGTGTTCTTCCCTCACCTACCTTACCACCAATCTGTCCCAATTCTTGTCTTCTCCCAAATAAACAACCCACCCCTCATTATTTTTTTCCTGTTGGTCCAAGTTTTGCTACATCTGTACTCAAATTTCGTATTTGTGATGCGATTAGCTGGGTAATCACAGTCGTATGTGCTGTTACTGGTATGGTTACATTGGCACCATTGACCTTGCAAGTTCTACTCCCTCAAAGGTCCTTCAGTTACCTGTGAAGTTTGGCCATCATTCAGGTGACTCCCTGTTAACCACCTCTGAAATCTTGCCATCCCTTACAGTACTGTCTTGTAACTTTTGTTCACTTCTTGCTCTGTTGTTTGTTACATCCAGCAGTTCATGTCGTCTTCATCAGTTCTCGTGTTCAGTTAGCTAAACCTCAGGCCTGAGCCTGCTCATATCCCCACACATCCCAACAGCAACATCTCTGTAAGAAATAATTAATGATAATATTTTATTGTGTTCACGAAACATTTCATTTACAAAGTATTAAACAAGTAATTATGACTGTATTATTGCAGCATATAAACCAGTGTTTCATGCCAGACTATTTCTGTTAACAAAAGCTTCTGCAAAATGTGCATCTGTGAACTTGGATAAGTTGCAAATGTCATTTCTATCTGAATGATTTTTGTAAACCTGCAAATTGCAAGCCAGTGGTACATCCATTCATCCATTGCATTGCTTACCATTTCTATCTTTGGGAGCTCACTAAAGCAGACAAGCCAAGCATGCTCCAGCTAGCTTTAACTGCACTGCTTGTTCTACCACTCTTTTAGAAAGCTCAGCAAGGAACTGTTTTATTTGGGAGGTTCAGCCACTCATTTCCAAGCATTCACAAGGCTCTTGGGCCCCGCAGCAGCAAGCTGGGTGGTCCTGCAGTCAAGACCATTTCTCTGCTCTCCACTAAAATGCGTTTTAGTTCAGTTCTCTCTTTGATAGCTTATCAGCTACACTTGGTAGCTGCGATCTGTGGACATCCTGTGTTTATGAAGTGCACTGCAATTTATCATAATGCGTGTGCTTACTTAACATAAAATCATCCCTTCACATCCTTAATGTATGTAAGCTGCCATAACTCAGCTCAGGCCAAAGAATCTGTGACAATATAAACCAAACAAAAAGACAGCTCAATACAGTGAGAAAGACGGAATAAGCAGTATCAATTTAAGGTCTGTTGTTTCTTTTTATATTTTGGTTTGTTGGTTGGTTTTTTTCTGAGTTGTTTTGAAATGTGCTATATAGAAAAAGCATGTGGATGTAATTTTTAGTCTGTATGAAACCAGTACAGAAAAAAAACAGTTGTGTTTGGCCATTCAATGAAAAGAAACCTAAGGAACATTAAAGGTATTAAATCTAATGCACTGGAGAAAATGCAGTGAATTGCAACCCTGAATTCTATTTTCAGATTCATTCTTGTTTCAAGACTTCAGTCTGACTGGATGCTGATGCTGTTCTTTGCGCACACACATTTGACTGTGACAGTCACTGTTGGGCTACTTCTGATCCCTAAGGTATTTGAGTCTCCTGTCTCTTTTCTTTTGTTAAGACTAAGGCAGATAAATGTTGTCATGCAGAAGCAATTCTGTATAAATCTAGCAAGCAACTGACAGATAAGGAAGATGTAAAATTTGGCTATTTGTCTACCTAAAAAGCTGTTTTGGTGTTTTGGGGTTTTTTTATTTTAAAAATTTACACATTTTCAAAGATTCTTTCTTTCAGCCTTCAAAATTCCAGGAGTTTAAAGTACTTAAAATTTTGATGTGATTATTATAAGAAGGAAAGAATCCTGCCCAATTATGCTTTTTTCAGGTATTTGGGTGACTGTGCTGCTGCCAGATTTAGCAGAGATCAGAAAAAGAGTTTAGGCAAGGGGATAGACAAACTAGAATCAGGAGGCTGGACTAGCCATGAGATAGAGAGGCTGGGATTTAAACCAGGCAGTTACAGGCTGAAAAAGTAGAGCCCTTTGCAAATCAGAGCCTGGGATGGACAGATGCTGCACACTGGGAGGAGACATGGCCCATGACATGGAGCCAGGAGCGGTGCTGGGTGCCAAGATGAATGTGTAGGGGCACAGGGATGTGGGGGATGACAGGAGTTGGGGAAGAGAAGATGCTCCGAGCGCTGCAGTCACCTCCCGTTGGGTGCTGGGACCGAAGTGGCAGTATGTCAGTCTCACCAGCAGCAGGAGAACTGCAGGAAGCTCCACCTGCCTCCAGCACTGATCCCCACGATTTGAATGGAGCATCCTTCTTAAGACAGTACCCCAGCAAAACAAATGATTTTATAATGGCTTTTGAAATGACCAATCATATTAATCAAAAGGTCAGGAGTCAAAGATAGCAGTGGAGGTGAAAGCTACATATGAAGGAAGAGCATTAAGCAATTTGAGTTGATAGAATTTTCAGGTTAATGAAGCTGCTATTCCCATCTTTTGCCCATGTGTCAGAACAGGGTATGCTGATAATTGTCAAATATACATACATTGAACAGTCACAATGAGGGGACACATTGTTGCAGCCTTAATACTAGATAACCTTGTTTTATTTAAATTACTTTTCTGGTCTTTAGTAATAGTCTTATATTTTCTACTTTATATTCATAGACTTTATAACGTATCTTCAGAGGCGTCTTTCTAAACTAGCCTAGAAAATTTATTGAGCTTTCTGAAGCTGACTCATAACTACTGATCAACACTTTAATTTTTAGCTTATTATCTGTGTAACGCTGCAGAGGCTTTTCTTCCAACATACCAAAGAATTCAGAGAATTAAGATTCACAAGGTTTTGTTCTATTCATAAAGTCCTGAAGACAGATGACTGTGTGAACAATAGTAACTACAGATGAGTGAATCAATATGAACAAAACAATTATGAAAACCTCTCTCCAACTCTTGATTCAAGCATTTGCTAAAACATAGAAGAGAAAAATTTTCTCCTTTTTCATTAGTTTGCATCTTTTTTCCTTTATTTTTCCTTTTTTTTTGGCCATCTCATGTCTTCCTTTTCAGGGTCAGGATCTAAAATGGAAGAATTACTTTCTGCAGGATTGTTAAGCTGTATGGAACACAAAATAGTGTCTTACAGTTTTAACTGCCTAATTGGAAATACTGTCTGAAAGTCTATTTTTATCCTAGCTTAATTGAAATGCCATTTAAAGAGGTTCAAACAAGCATCAAAATAAGTAGGAATTTTTTCTTATGCAAATCTCCTAAGATTTATCAAGTTAAGGCATCTTAATAAGAGTTCCTTCCACACAATACTGATATTCTCTAGGACACTACTTATGCCAGTGAAGATTATAGCTAATGTTTTGAATTTGAGAATCACATGAAATCTATAGAAGGATCATTGTACCATAAAAACTGCTGTAAGCTCTTACAGTGATGTTGGAATAAACTTTTGCACTCATGGCAACCTCTTTTTTATGAATACTTATTGCAGTTTTCACATTCAAGCAATAACCCAAGAGATGATATAGCTACAGAAGCTTATGAAGATGAGCTTGATATGGGTCGATCTGGATCCTATCTGAACAGCAGTATCAACTCAGCATGGAGTGAACATAGTTTGGATCCTGAAGATATTCGGGTACATATAACTCATTTAAATAGCATTCATTTTCAAGAACAACACTTTTTCCTACAAGTAAACTCCAAATTGCATGCATTTATCTTTCTTTGCAGATACCAGCTGAAAAAGGCTAGCTTAAGTCTCTTATGATTGTGGTATCAGGTCATGTAAAATCTCATGGAAAGTATTCACTAGTGTGAAGAGATGCTGGATTATTGGTTGCAGTAAAAGTCATACTGGCAGCTAATGAGGAGGAATCATCCATAGCAAGAGCTGTTTATCAGTTTACATACGCTCTTTGAATTATCTTGAAGTGCTAACAACATTTGGTTTCAGTGTGATTAGCCATTTGTATGTAACATATACATAAGCATATATAACTGCATAGATAAAATTTTTAAAACACGTGATTGAAAGAAAAAATATTATTCCTGTTTTACATGATAAAAAGGTTTATATTCTGAGAATAAAGAATAGCTGTAGAGATCAGCAGGAAAGCATACACCACAGCATTGTGAAATGTGAAACATACAGCATAAATATATATAAATTATGTGTGCTGTGGAAAGTAACATGTTTGTGCATTAGGGTTGAACTTATTTTTAAAGTGGAAAAAAATTGGATTCAATTTGGTGGAGAAATAGCATATTCAAGAATTAGAAAAGACAGTGAAATAAGTTTAATGCCACTATTAAAGCAATATCTCTTGCATTCATCAGGCTGCTTGTTTGACTGTACTTGCTCTGTACATACTAGTTTTGCCATTCACTTTGCTTTGCAGGATGAGTTGAAGAAACTGTATGCCCAGCTTGAAATCTATAAAAGGAAAAAGATGATTGCTAATAATCCACATCTCCAGAAAAAAAGGTGCTCTAAAAAGGGCTTGGGGCGCTCGATAATGCGACGTATTACAGAAATCCCTGAGACAGTCACCCGGCAGTGCTCCAGGGATGAGAAGGACTTGATGGAGCACAGTGCTGTGAAGAGCTTGGCCACACTGAAGAAAAATGCACAGGATTCCACAAGCTCTGCAAAGCCAAAGGAGGAGACTTTGAAAAACAGGGTCTTTTCCTTAAAAAAGTCCCACAGCACTTATGATCATGTTAGGGATCAAACAGAAGAACCAAATGGCTTAACTACAGAAAGTGCAGAAGTTATACCTGCTGAGAAAACACTCCTGGACTCCTTGAATGGTAACAAATTAACCAAAAATGCTCCTGAAAAAGTTGAAGCTGTCTCCACTGAATCGGTCCCTTTGGTGTGCAAATCAGTAAGTGCACATAACTTAAGTGCTGATAAGAAGCCTCTGCATCCAAGAACGTCTGTGTTACAAAAATCCCTCAGTGTTATTGCTAGTGCCAAGGAAAAGACTCTGGGACTAACAGGTAAAACACAAAGTCTAGAAGAAAGCACTAAATCTCATAAATCTCAGCAGAAGGGTAAGGAGGCCAGCAAAAAGCACTCAGCCTCTGATAAGGGGGAACATAAGGATTCCCACAGGAAAAACTCTACCCCCTCTGAGGAAACAAAGAAAGCCCATAAATCTGGAATTATGAAACAGCAAAGGGTTAGTCAAACACCTGCAAATCCAGACACAGGCCCAGGTAAGTCTTTGCATAAGGACAATTTTGACAGAGGAGAAGTTTGTCCTTGGGAGATATATGACCAAATTCCTGGTCCTGTGCCTTTTGACTCTAGAGCTCAAAAACATGTATCTATTGCTTCCTCAGAGGCAGAGAAAAACCACCCTTCCCAGCCAAAGGGGAAGACTCATCATAAGCTGAAGACACTTGAGGGGTACCAACAGTCAGATCAAAAGAGCTCGGAGAAGGTGGAGGCAGCCACTCAGGAGACACAAGAACAGCAGGTCTTTGAAAATGAGAAAAACCAGTCAAATTCCAAGTCTCAGGTCGTTCCTGGGCTGAAGTGTGAGAATGTTAATAAATATACACCTAATACCTGTGCTGGGGAGCGGGAGGAGCTGCCCCAGAAAGCAGCAGAAAAGGAAAACCTCAATAAATTGGCAGAACAGAAAAAAAATGCCTCTTCCGACAGAAATGTGCTTTCATCTAACTCCCATAAGCCAAGTAGTTATGTACAGCAACCTTTAGCATCTCGAGCTGAAGTCTGCCCTTGGGAGTATGATACACCAGATTTACCAAATGCAGAAAGAAGTGTAGCTTTATTGAACACCTCTGCTATAAGTGCAAATAAAACAGCAGCACCTCGAAAATAAGAGGCTTTTGGACTGAGGAGAGTAGCAACATTGAGAAGAAAGACAACAGGAAAGACAGAGGGGACTTAGGCCAAAAGGATCTGAAAATTCCTAAGGAGCATCACTTAAATCAAGAGAATCAGCACTACAAATAAGTAGAAGTTAAGTGTAGTAAATTATCATTAATGTTGTTATTATTTATTTGTTGAGTGCCAACAATGTGATTAGCAATGCCCAGAATATGGTCCCTGCTCCAAGGATTTTACTGTGTCAGTGAAAGAAATCTGCCTTTGTGAAATCACTTCTCATTTAAAAGAAAAATAATATGATGGTAACAAACGCACAGTGTAAATCTTAACTGAATTATTTCTGGATGCCATAACTTGCTTTAACTTGCCCTTGGCACTTTAAAGATCCAGCAGAAGTAGGGCACAGAAAATGTTCTGATGGCAGAAAGGGGTATCAATGAGCAGCCTATTAAAATGACGACTTTTCACTTTACATATTTAATCTAAATAGCACTGCTAACTCAGTGCATCCCAAAAATATTTTCTATAATCAATGCTCTCATTTTCTTATTACTGTGTGTTTGAGTACACCGTTGTGTCTCAAATCATTCCAGACTGTATAATTTTTGCAAATAACTTTGATATTATGTGACACAAAAAAAACCTTTATGCAATCTGCAGATACTTTCTTCTAATTGCAAGTTAAAATATCTTTTTGTTTATATATAGAATTGCAGTAATCTTTCACTGGCTATAGAAGCCGTAATTCTTATCAGGAAATTCTTTTGGTCTTTGGAGATGATTTTTTTTCCTTTCCTGTGATTTATATAGTGAATTTTTTTGTTTACTCTCTGTTATTTAAAGTTATAGTTTGATACTGTATTATTCAGGAGTTTTATATGCACTTCCCTGTTAATGCTCATAGACTTTGGTAGTAGTGGAAATTCAGTCGTCTTAGCTGCATATTAGGACAACTTCTCTGTTTTTTGTTACTAATTGGAAAATATCATCTAACAAACCATAAATCTTACTTCAAACATCAATTGTGATGATCTTGTTCAGTATTCCCTACTGAGCATATCCTGCTCAATAAGTCAAGCAAGAATGACAATGGATATACCCCGGAAATGATCACCTGTTTTACTAAAACCAGACACCTCTGGGAAATGTATTAGCTAGCCTATATAGAACAACACTGTACTGTTTACCCGTGATGGCAAACCTCGAAAACTTGGCCCTTGAAGTGAGAAGTCCAAAATACTACTCCTCCCCCACATATGCAATTGTAAGAGGTAATGAGAATGGAAATGATGGCATTTCTCTCCCACTCTCCAAAATGCTTTGATTTTTTTTTAAACTTATTTATACATTTACAGTAAAAGTTAGTGTTTAATACAGTGCTACTTTTCAGCAATAGCTACAGTCCTCATCATGCATATGAGCTTAATTCATAGATGGCCCATTCTCAACTATGAGTCTTAGTGATGGTTCACCATCAGGGCCTGAGGACTTATTGTAAAGATTCTGAGGAGTATCATTAATAATGAAAAACCCCCAACCATCTAAATGCAGTACCAGTAAAGTGCTGTTCACTGGAATTGTCTGTATACAGTGTATTCCAAAACAAAGACAGCTCAGTCCTAAAGAACTTGTGCAATATGAGAGAAGTGATGGGATTCAGTGGAAGAACATGAAATGAGGATGATTGAATAGAATGTGTTAATATATATATAATATATATAAAAATAGATATTTATATATGTTTAATATATATATATAAATGTCATATCTAATACACACATGCACATACACGTATGTAGTATAAACTGATTTTTGTGGCATCATAGAAAAAGTGGCTTAAGATAAAATGCAATGAGCAGAGGGGCATAGACAACCTGGGCATGAGAGGACTTTTTCTGTCCTTTAAAAGGGAGAGGAGTCTATGGGCATGTCTAGACTGACAGATCAAGATGGATCTGATCTTCCTACTGCCTCTGCTAAGCCCTAACCTGGAACGTGCCAACACTTAAGCCAGCTGGGGACAAGTTGGCTCAGGTCTTGGTGCTGTCTAAACACATTGACCTCACTTATAAATTCTCCTCATAGCTCCAGATTAAGTGGCTGAGCTGCCCCAGCAAACCTGGTTAGCCGAAATGATGCTCAGTTACACCACAAGGACATGCTGACTTAGGTCTTTACAACCCTGGGCTTGTCCAGCTCTCCCGCCCCTCTTTTGTAGGGTGTAAGTAGGGCCTAGGAGATCTGACTGGGACCCTTGCAACCCAGAATCCCTGTTTTCTCCATGAAAGGAAGTCAGACATATGAGCCTCAGTGCTTTGGACATCAGTGCACCCACTTTGTACACACAGTGCCGCTGACATCCCATGTGCAGCCCAAATCCAGCTCTGTCCTTAGTGTGGAAAAGAGCTGAGGTTAGACCTGGTGATTCTCCCTTCCCAGTCCCAGACGCTAGTGGAATTTGTCTGTAAATTTTCTGTCAACTTCAGTGGGACTTGATCAGCTCTTCAGAAAGTACCCCTATATTTCTATGGGAAGAAGTCCATCCTGGGAACATAGCTTTCTGGGAGTCCTACAGGAGCACATTGACCCTGTGTGCAGAGAAATACACAATTTTAAACCTGAGGAAATGATTACCACCTCACACCTCCCCTACCCTCAAAGGGAGGTTCTGCAGCCCATCTTAGCAGTGGTTTGTGGGAACAGGATGGGGGGACAGCTTACTGCAGGCTGCCCTGACTCACACAACCAGTGCTTTGTCAGAGCCAGGCAGTGAGGTTAGAAGTGGCGATCCGTGGAGGAATCATGAAAGTAGATATTTGTATGTTCTCACTGCCTCTTTGGAGACAGATGGTTGCAAGGAGCAGGCACCAACCCTCTTGCCCTTGCTCGTCTGGCCCTCCGTCCATTACCTCGGAGCTGAGCAAGGACACACCGCCCATGCCCTGCTCTGCAGGAGCCGTGTCGGGGTGCAGCGCGCAGCAAGGGTGAGGGGATCCCCAATGCCAAAGTGTCCGCACAGTACCACTGCCCCTTGCATTCCTGGCAGGATCAAGCCCTTTGTGCATGACTGTGTCTGTGCCACTGCTATACATCTATAATTCCTTGCTTGGTTTCTTTTGCCTTTCTTTCTTTTTTTTTAAAGATAACTTCATTAGAAACACAGAAACAAAGCCCAATCCTTGACTGGTATCAAACAGCCCAGCTGCACAGCAAGCAAAGAGCAATGGCTGGTTTACCAGGGAGGGCACTGGCTTGTATATTCTCGTTTGGGTTTGATTTCTTTCATCCTGACCTTTTCCCTCACTTCTTAAAAAGTGTCTGTTATGGTTCTTTAGGCTCATTGTAGTCACATCCCCTAAGACTGACACAATCGGGGAACTTTTCTTTAGAAGACAACAAAGCTTTCCCCAGTTTATTAAGCAACTGATCTTTGGACTAGAGATTCAATTGGGACCTAAAATTATTTCACATTTAAGAAAATGAGGGGCCAAACTCACACAACTATTCTATTTCACTATGATGCTGCTAGAAACATTGCTTAATGAAGACATACTAAGTTAGACATAAATAATATTCTGTATTTCATAGATTTTTCTCCACCAGCAAATATGGGCTAGATTGCTTAGTTGTCTTTTTCTGGAGTTTCATTGTCATTGTTCAGCCAAGAGAAGTGCAACTCTAGAATAAAAATGTTATAAAGATGTTTTCTAGCAGATCTGTTCAGAGAAAAGACAATAAACATGAAGGTCACAAACATTTGCTAGGTTGTCCTTTTAAATGCATGTGCAAGCTGCATTTCTCCTTTATTTCTAAGCCATGGTTTATAAAGAATTAGATTTATACCAATCTTATTAGACTTGTATAATTTATGCAAGATTATGCGCTTTAAAATATAAACCAGTACACACCTATCATCAGCTTTGGTGGCATCATAGACCTGAAACCGGACAATACTTTTATATTTGCTCTCCTTAGGCTTTTGCATGCATATGACAACAGGCAGGCCTGAGCAAACACTGCCTTTGACTTTTAACATTTTAGCTACTCCAAGTTGTAGAGTATATAAAGCTGTAAGTCTCTTCACTTTATAATGTGGCTCTTATGACAATGTTATCTGGCAACCAACAGCATCCACCATGAAATACTTGATAGATTTATGTTGTAATGTGTTGCAGCATGTAAATAATGTAACTTCTCTGCAATAAAGCACATTTATATGAAATCTGTCTACAGCCTTATGTGTTGTGGTTTTTTGGAGTCATTACTGATCCAAGCTAAACAGGTTTCCCCTCAAACTTCTAAAGTAGCTAATTTTACAACTTATATGATCTGATCATGTCGTTAGCATATTCTTGATTTTCCTCATATTTTCTTAACATCAGCCTTTAGAGTAGATGTATACTGTGTTCAGGATTTCTGGTTAAGGAAATAGCTCTGTTTTCTCAGTGGTTGCAGTTTTGAGATGAAAATTGTAGAGTCTGTTATATTTTCTTTTGACTTTAAGGGCAACTACAATATTAGAAAATAATAGGAAGTAACTGGATGGCATTTTACCATGTCACTGTAAAATCCTGTAGTTCATCTGTACTGTATGTATGCATACCTGAATTCCTCATCTAAGATATTTGTCTAACAGATATAGGAAAGATACGAAGAATGGTGACAGAAAAGATCAGAGACAGAAAATGGCAGCTGTGTAAGTGCAACTTGTTTAGCTTGGGAGAGAGATGACTCAGAAACGGGGATGAGACCTACATAAAATTATGAAGGATATGAAGGTAATTAGGAGACTGGAATTTGCTGAATTTTATCATGTGGAAACTACAGAACACCCAGGGTGGCCATCATGCAGCAGCTTAAATGAAGTTTTCTTCTGTATATGGCATAAATAAATTGTGAAGCTCATTTTCACAGACTACTGTGGATCTCAGGAGTTCAAAAAGCATTGGAGAGGTCATGGAAGAGAAATCCATCAAGATCCCTGAAAATTCTTAAATCCCTAACCTGTAGATGGCTGATAAGTAGTAGAATTCTCTTTGCATAATCATCCAGTTTTCTTTCCATAATGACCTACTGCTGGATATGCTGCAAAATGAACATTTCATTCAGCACAACCTCTGTATATTTTTATGCCTGCATAAACACAGATAGTTAGGCTCAATTAGTTTATTTTTTGTTGCCATCCATGTGTTTTTTAATTTATTCTGTAAATTAATTTATTCTGACATTTTCACAGTTTTTAAGAAGTAAGGGAATGATTTCCAAAGTTTTATGGCTTTGGAAATCATCCACAGTTGTATTTTCAAATACTGTCTTGCTTCTCTTGTTATATTCCACGAGGGGAAACCATGGCTGCTCCTGCCCAGCCAGGAGAAGCTGGGGCGGGGGGGTGTCCCACCATCAGCCTGCTGCCACCCATGGGGAGAGGATAGAGAAGACAGATGGGCTCTACACAGCAGTATACAGTGGGAAGAGAGATACAGACATAAATTCAAACAAGAGAGGCTCAGAATGAATATTCAGAAAACTTTGTCACCATGAGAAGTCAAGCAATGGAGAAGGTTACCCAGAGGTTGTGCCGTTCCCATCCTTGGAGCTTTTCTTGGATAAAGCCTTGATCCTGTAGATTGAAGCAGCAGGTTGGAGACCTCCTGAATGATCCTATTGTCCTATGAACAGTGTTTACTACCAGAATTTACCCCTCACGTGATCCTTTGGAAAACCTGCAAGTGGATACCAGGTGGCTCTGACTCCTGCCCAGAAGCACAGGACACGCATTCATTTATACAAAACGTAACCGTGGGCAAACCCTCTTAACAAACACCAGCTGCCATAACAGCATTTGGCTTTTCCTCTGACCTCCAGAGCCCAGATGATCATGGTAATGAAGTGAAGAAGGAAATTACATTTTTTAGAGCTGGTTGGGTAGAAGTTTTAGTTGCCTATGTTGAGTGAGTACTTGAGCTGATGTACAGTTGAAAGAAACTCTATAAAAATTTGAATGTTTTTCTGTAACACTTTGAGGATGTTTTTAAATCACTGCTAGGTTCTGAAGGAACCGTTAAGAAATTCTGAATCTGGGGGGGGTGGGTGTTGTGAATGCAATTCTTCAAAATGGCAGTTGATTTGATTCAAGGTTACAGGGCTGCCAGCCTGCCTGCAGAGAAGTTATTTCAAGCTGAATGTGGTTTTGTTTTTTTTTCAATCAAATAATATTTCTGACAGGGTTGGAGCCAACTTTTTCCAATTCATAAGGAGCTTTTTCATCAACTCGGAAATTAGCTTTAGCAATGCTAGAAATTTACTAAAGGATATTGATCGTTGGTTGGCAGGCTGCCGTAGTGTTGCAATATTCAAACTTCTGGTTCTTTAACACTTGGAAAATTAAACATTATCGCTCCATTTCTGCAGGTGATTTTTTTTTCTTTTCCCCCCCCCCCCCCGCATTTATTTATGAGTTAACTCTTTTAGTCACTGAAAATGCACAAACAAATCAAACACTGGACATTCTACCGTGAAATTACTGGATTTTAGATCTCTGGATATGTGAGTTAAATTTTTCATTGTTTCAAAGCATGAAAAAACATTACATTGTACCCAAAATAGCCATATATTTTTGAAATATGCATTTATATTCTTCTGTATAATATAGATGTGCATAGCTTATCTATGTATAAAAGTACAGAATCATTACTGCAGCCATGTAGCTGCAGAAGGCAGTGTTTTCCAGTAGACAAGTAGCAATTAAAGAGAAGCAATTAAAAGAGAAGATTGCTAAACCTGTTCAATGGAAGTCTTTTCATGAAATTCAAACCACTTGGTGTCTTTTGGGTCTATGAGTATAAAATGTGTGCTAAGTTAGGGCCTGCCTGTGTCTTTGCTTCTTGGCTGTTGGGGAGATGTTCTGAGGCAGAGCAAATGCAGACCCACCACAGCACAAGTTGTCGTGCCCACATGTGTGAACTCTTGCTTCCCTGCCCTTACTTAATGATGGGGAATCATGGACTAGACTTAAAAACCTCTGTTTGGCTGATGAGCTTGGCAAACACCCGTGATGGTGACTCTCTGCTGTACCTTCTCCCCTGCTGCTCCACAGAAGCTGCCAAGAGCAGTGGAGATGAGATGGGTTTGGATGCTGCAGGGTTGTCAGAGTGGGGCAGAGCGAGTCTTCTGAAGGCTGCCTGGATCTTTTTGAACACTATTAGTTGTACTGCTTGACAGATGATGTTGGCAGGGAGTTTAGAATGGCTGCAGTACTACAGATGAAAAACACGTTGATTTGACATACTGCAGTCCTAAAAATAGTATCATATAATGATATCTTTGCCATGAAAGGTTTTTTTAAGCTGCAGGGGGGTAAGAATCGTGTGGTTCCAAAGCAGTCATCTTGGAGACATCATCAAAGGAAAATCACAGCAGCACGGGAGAAGCCACCTGTCCAGCTCTGTTCCCACATGATATTTTATGAGGTACTTGGCAACTGCACAGGGTTTGTGTAAGCTGCAAAATTGGCTAGTGCTTCTCTGTATACAATATATTTTATGTTTATATTCATTTTAATGCTTTTGGTTTACAACACTTCAGTTTGTCTTTATTTACAGCAGTTTTGATATCTGTGATGATTTTTTTGATCCTTTTACAGGAACTTGTTACTAAACTCGATTTGTATCTCAGCAGCTTCATTGCAAGGCCAGCATTATCCTCACAAAATTATTTGTGTTTAAAGTCCGAAAACAATAGTTTCACAATTCGTGGAATTTTCCTTCAGAAATAGTTAAATATTTTAAAATACAATTGTATAACAAGTGTTTTAACACACAAGCTAAAGTACTTGCTAAACCACCTGCTTCGGTGTTTTATTCATTGTCTTGTAAATTTAGATATTATTCTTAATTCTTTGGGAACAATATTAAAATTCAATATAATGGACAAGCAGATAATAATAGAAAAACAGTGAGATAAAACTGCATATTCTTTATTTTGTTAAAAATGTGATAGTGAAAACCCTAGCATTTCTGGTGCAGAAAATAGAACAAAACAATGAGGATTTTGTTTACTGCTTTCCCATTCAGAACCAGTTATTTTAGTATTAAGGAGCTTAGAGAAAACTTTTGTACATTTCTAATTGATCAAATACTGCCATGTACATTCTGACTATTTAAAACCCTTGTGACTTCAGCTGAAACAACTATGTATCTTGTAGTTATTGCCCAAAACTTATTTTTTTCTGGGAGTGCATTTGACCCAGTGGGGATGAGTTTCAACAGAAGGTGCAGAAACCACAAATATATATTGAAGTTCCATGCCTGCGTATGATTTTTGGGTTTTATGCACCATTTTATGCTGTTCGTGCTTTTACCTCACAGTAAATTGCTTTTTTAGGGAAGTAAATTATTTGGATATTGTTACTTCAAAAGTGTGTACATGTCTGGAGTGTCAAACAGGTAGTTTATAAAAGGAAATACATTTACACAAAACAAACAATGCAGCATTTGGGGACTTTTTAAGCAGAGTTCCCACTTTCCTCTGCTTGTTTGTTGTCTCCTCGCATGGGGAACATATTTTCTACTGTAACTTAATATGACCCAAAAGAAGACTTGGAGGACACTTTACCAAGTTACTGAATGAGAGGCAAACTATTAGTTAATTCTCAGCATAGAAATTACTGATTTTCAATGCCACTAGGAAATTAATTTAGTCTCCAGTCTGAAAGTCTAGTTTATTGGTCTTGATGGCAATAAAAAAACCTACAAAGTCAGCAGTAGAGTCCATGCCCTTGTACAACTGCTTGGAGAAACAGGCTGATGTGAAGCCAGGTGGACTCTTGGAGTTGGAAACTGTTTGGAACAATACACAGAACCACACATTGACTATATCCAGCATTAATTTTGCACTACCAGGAATTAGTTATTAGAGCCAAACATGAAAGAAAACATGTTTGACAGTATAAACACCTCTTCAGCCCGACTGTGAAGGAGAAACCACATGCTCATACAAAGTAGGCCACCAAATTAGGTGGCCTGTGTTAAGTCAGGATCTGGTTCACATTCATACCAGGGAAACAGAAACCTGCAGTCAGCAATTCACCTGATACAAAACCCTTAAGGAACAAAAAATCATTCATTATCCCAAGAGCTGCCACTGCCCATTCAGATCCCTGCTTTCCAGCTGGTGGTCCCACCAGGTGCTTACTGCACTTTGCCACCTTGCAGGTAGTACAAAAGGTTTGCCTTTTCATTGGAAATGTCACAGAGGCTTATGCTTGGTTCTGCTCTCTTTTCAGCCAGAGGCCAGAAGCATTGTGCTGCAAACTAAAGCTCTTTTCAGCTTTTTCTCCTGGCTGTTCAGCTCCCTTTAATCACCAGTTACTTTCGCAAGTTCAAGTCCTGGGCAGATGGCAGCACTATTATCCTCATATTCTTCAAACATCCTACTTTATTTTATTTAAATCATGCTACCATACAGACTAAAGCCATCTTGGTAAAATACGTCCCCCCTGCCCCGGACCAGAGATAGCCAGGACAAAGCCACACTCATTCACTTTTCTGCTTAGCTGTAAATTTCCAGTGTAATATTTGGCAAATCATTAAAGGGCAAATTTTTTACATAGGTACTGGTCTGACTCCCAGGCTCCCTGTTGCCTTGATTTCCCATCAGTGTGTGAGGAAGACCTGACTACTTCCTACTGATGGTAGGAAGAAGGATGCAGTTAAAATCTTACAGTCTTTAGATAATTTTGATAGCATTAATAAACCCATGTATGGTACTGCTCCTCACCTTCTGTATGACAAAGGATTATACAGTGTTGAATGACAGTAAAAGGTGATTCACAAGGCAGGTTATCAACTTCCAAGTTACAGAAGCTTGCTTAATGTAAGCAATTTTATACTGTGAGAAATTTCCTCCTGGCTCTTTTATAATTTGCATATTTCCTTAGCAAAATGAATAAAGCCCAGACAAACTCCAAGCTGAAATAACCTGACCTTTTCCTATATTAAAATTCTTATAGTCTCCTGAGTTGTTCAGAAGTAGGAAATTAATACTTGTTTTTTAGAACCAGTGTCAGGAGTCGTCCAGAATTTCCCCTGCCCACCTGCACAGCTTGCTGGTGCTATCACAGCATTCCTATGTACACATGGAGAGCAAATTAAAAATCCTCCTTGCTTCTCCAAATACTATCAAAATGTCACAGGGAGGGTCTTGGGTATTTGCGTCTCTGGTACATCTGGTACAGTTTTATATGTGTCTGTTTAATTTCAGCAGGTCTTCCTCTCTGTTCAATTCCACGGAGCCAGGTAAATTCAAATAAATAATATCAAAGTCTGTTCCTCTTTACATCCTTAAGTAAAATAGCTGGGCTCTGTTAAACAGAGCAGACTCTGCTCAGAAGAAAGCTAAGTTGTGGCACAGTGTGGGGATCAAATCTGTTGTGAGCAGCTAGTTTGTATTTAATGTCACTGTCACAACCTTCATGCATAGTAAACTCAGATTTTGAAGAAAGCTTTAGATGCATTTCCTGATCCTCTTTTCTAGTGTTCTCTGCTGATCTCCTTCAAGGGCTGTTTTCTCCCCCTCTTCTTTACAAACAGTGATCAAAACGAGCTCATGTACTAACATTGGCTCAGATGCACAGATGTCTCCTAGTCTTTCATATTTCTTTTATAACCCCTTTTGCATGCCTGAGGTCCAGCCCTTGCTCAGCCTGGTTGGAGGTCTTCTCCTTCAGTGGGGTTTTTCATCTCTACCTGTTGATTCCAAGCAGGACACTGAAAACAAGAGACACTTAGAAGCCCCAAGAATCTAGGTGTTTTTAAAAATCTTATTTACCCCATCTCTCCTGCATGCTTCCTTGTCTTTGATTCTTAGCTTCTCCATCTGTGTCAGGCACAGGCTTCGTGTTACAGTTTTCCTCTGCCTTCTCCACTAAGTCTGTGCTTGTGCCTTTGCTAAAGCCCCCTGTTTTTTCAATTCAGCTTCAAAATAATTTCAGCTAGCAAAGACCATGTGCTCCATCCTGACATCCCAGACATTCATCACCCCTCACCTTGACATCTGCTTTGAATTCTCTTCTCCCCATGGACACGCGTTTTGCTTCAGACACTGCTGCCCTACTTGAGTGAACCCCCCTCTGCCTTATCTTCCTCAGTCTTTCTGGATTCCCTGACCAGCACAGACTGGAGTGGCATCACGATTGCATAAATTTCTGTTGTGTTGGTAATTGTACAAAGATGCACATGCAAAATTAAGTGCTGATTTCACTCTTTATTTAATCTTTACAGCCTATGATTATGGGAAGAAAAAGACAAAATCAAAATAGGAAGAGGGATAACTATCACGTGAGTATAATGAGCACATCACTGACACAAAACAATGTTCACCACTTTTCCAGCTATATTTGCCTATTGAGATATTGTCTATGATTTGTAAAGAGTACTTTTCAAACAAAAATAAAAGAGAGAAAAATAATTTTATGTTATTAAAATAATTGTTCACTAAACTAAATTCTGCATGTATCCATACTGTTTCAGGAAACATGAACTTTACAATAATGTAGGAAGACTCCACACTTGTTTACATAAACTACAGATTCTTAAGAGAATTTTTTAGCTCCTTTTTCTAAATGTTTTGCTGATAGCAATGTAGCCATGTGCACAGACTGCTGCTTCTTTCAGGTCCAGTTCCCAAAAGCATGATTTTCCTTTCTTAGGACCATGCTAGATTAAGATTTGCTTTCTTTAGAAAAAGCTGTTTCAGTAGCAGCTGGCTGTAACAGGGTCTGTGATGCTGATAAATGAATCACACTGAAGGACAGTCTCTGCTGCTGGTGTGCTGTACCTTCTGGATACATCCTTGAAGTGTCTTGGATTTTGTATTGAATGCTCCCTTACTACTGTTAATACTTGGGAGGAGGAGTCCTTTGACCTTGCTGCTGTAGTTCCTCTGTTGTGTGACATTCATATGCTCTGTCTAATGTCTAAGACTTCTCTGTCTTGCTGCTCCTAACCAGGTCAGCTTTCTAGATGAGGGGCTGCCTGTCCCCCACTACTTTTCAGTGAATTTAATGCCTCGCTCTCTGGGGTCCATAGACACCTTATATACATGTTATGTAAGTATTTTTTTAGTTGGCAAGTTGTCTATTTAACTGGACATTTTCTCTTGTATGCTGCCCTGCTGGGGCTTCTACATGGGACTGCAGTGCACAGTCTACTCACAGAGGTTTCTTGTGCTCCCTTAGTCTCTGTGGCAGACTTGGCTTCCTCAGGGGTTTGTTGCAGTTGTTTGGCATTGCCAAGGAGGGATTTTGCCTGTTTTGGTGGCAGTGTGTACTGGCAACTTGGTCTTTCTGTTGCCTTGTGGTACCCAGCAGCAGATGCTTTTGGGTAGTTGGCACTGCCTTGAATGAATGTCACCATGTAGAAAAATACATGTCGGTGAGTCTTCTTTGGGCCCTTGTATGGTCAATGGAGATTTATTCAGTATACTTCCTGGGGTAAATGGCGTAATTCCTTTCACACTAAAGACAGTGCTTACAGGAGGTAGTTGCCATCTTTCCATTTTCCAAGGAAGATTAGGATAACTAGTTCAGCTTTAGAAGTATCCAAGATGTCTCATACTAGGTGAGATGTGGGATCCCACATAGGACGTGATTCATCTTATACTGTACATATTGGCACTGACAATGCTTTAGTCTTCTTTCCAGCCTCCCAACTTTTCAGCTGGCAAGGATCATTCAAATAGCTAATCTTACAGCACTGGTGATTGTATGAGTAAGGCAGAACAGATGCAGGCCAGATAAATTCTTTGCTTTTACAGAGAATACATAGTACCTGTTAGTATTCAGTATAGAATGGTCATGTATACAGAAATAATGTACTCCTTATCACTAAAAGGGAACTTTTGTCTCTTGGGATCTCTCTCAGGAGCTGAATGGGGATTTCATTAAATTGAAGTGTCTCCATTTGGGTCCTGATTACTGTTTATTGCACATTTTTTATGGTTGCATGTTGTATCTATACTCTCATTTGGTCCCTTGCACCCAGCAAATGGGTACCAGCCTACCATTAGAGGATCAACAAACCCTCATCAAGTCCAAACAATTATTATTCCACTCTTTCTGCAGCAGGGAAATGTTGTGCTTTCTGCAGTAAGAAGTGTCTGAACGAATAAAATGTAATTACAGTTCCACCTAGAGCTTGGTCAAGCTCCATCTGTCTTGCTGAGATGAACGTTACAGCTACAAACTGTGCCAAGAGCTGATGTGTAGGAGTCTGCCTGAATTACCAGCCTGTTGTCTGCTCCTTTCATGAGTGTGGTTCTGTTATTTAGTGGCAGTCTGATATGAAACCCAGTGAAACCAGAGGGAGTTTTTCCACTGACTTAGAGTAGGTTTAAATTAGGCCCCAAAATATAAATTCTCTCTTTAGAAGGCAGGAGATAACAGAATGGTGAGGAGCTGTGAGTGGCTTAATCATTACATTTACTCAGCTTTATGACTAATGCCTATGTCAGTTAACAGGTTTTATTAACAATATAGTGACCTTGAAAACTCTGTACGTCTGACTAACTCATTCTCTTTTATGAGTAAATGCTCTATATATTGATCAACGATGTAATTGAAATGATGTCATATAAAGTGACTTGAGGCTTAAAATTATTTAAATAATATATGGATTTCCCTTGAAACTGATGTAGTTTTTAAACATTGAAGGAATACTTTAAAGTACTGAAATTATGGGTGGCAGCATAATATCAGTATCAGGTAAAATATATGTGTATAGTGAGATGAATATTAAGGCTATTAATCATAGGTATGAAGTGCTAGGTAAACAGAATCATTGCAGCACTGAAAACTATTAAATGTGGATATGATGAATTTGGGATCTGTAATTTGCCAAGTGTGAAAATCTGTATGACAGTGAGAATGGAGATCCATGAACTGTATGGATCATGATGTTAATGTTGTGGCAGGTCATGCCTAATGTGAAGTGAGGCTTTAAAGATGCTCCATGCACAAGTGAGTGCAGAGTTACTGTAATACAGCAGCTGAGATTCACCGTATTAATGGTGAGGGTGCAAATGGAACATCATACTCCAACCCACTCAGAGATCTAACCACTCCTTTGTTCTGCCCCTGAAATGTCACTTATCACTGAGCTAAATCAGCACATCTACTTAGCCATTTAAGCTCTTTCTCTTCCTCGAGACTTATATGCCATAGCACAGGTGTGATATATGCAGTGTGATCACACCTCCCAAGATACATAGCTGGCCTGCTTGCTGTTGAAGCCAACCTTCTACGCCACTCAACTAAATATCATTCTTTTGTTGAGAAATGACTATCCATACATTTCTCTGTGCATTCATGTTGTGTTTTGCCCTGCATTATAACTGCAGTCCATAGTAACCATCAGTGTAGTAAACAATATGCAGCAGTAATGCACTGTGGTCAAGTATCACAACTCAATGTTCCCCTTGATGGCCTCATTAACTCAAGAAACAGATACCAGAACCTCATGCTGACAAACGTGACTTCCTTTCCAACGCTTTCTTACTTAAACCCTCTATTTAACCCTGCCTAAATATGCAAGGACGGTACTTCTGTGTCAGTCCCTTCATTCAGGAACACAGTATTGGCACCAAATGTTTCTGAGTGGCAACACGACTCCACAGCCTTGGGATGTGCTGTCACCACAGTGTGCAGCTGCTGCTGCCCAGGCTCCTCTCATCTCTGTTGCACATCTAGCACGGGGGTGTTGGCATCATGTCCTGGTGAAAGGGCTGAACCCAGTGCAGGCAGATGAAACAGAGCTTTCTGTCAAACCTGCTGTACAGATCACAATGGCTCACCAAGAAACCACTCTTCACACCACATTCCAGCCAAATCTGTTCTGGGAACCAAGAGGACCCATGATTCTCTTGTGCTGCAGGAGCTGGGGAAAAAAAAGAACTCCACAAGAAAGGTGTGTGGGAGGGATGAGGGAGGGAATTGAGTAAACCTGGGAAGTATCAGCAACTTTCTTTGCAAACACTACCCAAAATAGTATCCATCTGAGTAAAAGCCAACATCTCTATCTGTGAGTCTCCCTCCATCCCCTTTACAGAGATTGAATCAATATAGTTCATGGAGTCTGGGACACAGTTAGTGAAACTCCATATCTAAGACAACAAATAAAACACTCCCAAAAATTTCCTGTAGAACATTAGAACAGGCTGCCCAGGGAAGTGGTTGAGTCACAATTCCTGGAGATATTTAAAAGATGTGCAGATGTAGCACTTAGGGACACAATTTAGTGATGGACTTGGCAGTGCTGGGTTAACGGTGGGACTTGATCTTAAGGTTCTCTTCCAACCTAAATGATGATATACTAATTTCTGTCTCTTGAACATGAAGGATGTTAAGGTTCAAGTTCAAGCAACAATGCTGACCATTTACATGTCTAAACTAGGGTAAAAGCCATCACTGTTGTCTTTACTGAGAAAGCCACACTTTCTTCCCAGAATACTGTTAAGCAGGATTACTACTAAATTATGAGGTGTTAACCTGTATATGTCAGGTTTGTCAATAACTCTAATTGTTAAGCTTTCATTGAACTTCTGTGGGTATACTGTAATTCTTCCCCCTGATATTCTACAATGATAATTATCCACTTTAATGTTATTTTGAATAAGATTGAAACATTTAATAGACGTTTGGGGGAGTCTCAAGTTTGCACCAATTCAATTCGTTTGCTGTCAGTGAAGTCAGTGTTCTTAGTGCTGTCCCTGTGCCTACAGTTCCTCACCACCTGCCTGCTGCCTGTCCTGGGCTCTTCACTGCACTGTGCTCTCCTTCCCCATGAAGGCTGCTTTGACTTCATCCAGAAATTATCTGGAAGCATTGACAGTAGGCAGGCAGCAGCAGAACATGACTCTGCTGAGAGTTTTCAAGCTCTCTCTTGTACCATACTTTCATGAATAGCCATCCAAATTGCATAGTAATCTATGTATAACAAGAGGGTTTGCATGTTTTTGTGTATATACATATATATAATGTATATGTAAATACATGTATGTATGTACATATGTGTGTGAATGGTGTGTGTGTGTGTATATATATATATATATAAAATGCATTTAAATACACACATAGGCACACATAGAATTATACACAACTATATCCAACTATCCCTGATTTATCTCCTAGGTGCTGCCTAAAAATCTTGACATATGAAAGCAGTTATTTAAAAAAAATTCAACCAAAAGCTCTAAAAGCAGGAAGCTGGTACTGCATGTTAATTTCCTTGTTATGCAGATGTATCCCATTACCACTGTAGTTGCAACCTTTCTCCAATAATGTTTATGCAATGCTCCAGATTTTAATTGATCAAGTAAGATGACAGTCAGTCCATGTACACTGAGTAGATGCTACTTCGGAGAACTATGACTAAGAATAAAGTGCTGTCGGGGAGGTTTTCTGTCTTCCATCCACTAAAGTGAGTCACTATGGAATGAACTGCTGCTTTTTGCAGGCAGACCTTTAGACAAGAGACTGAAACATCAGCCTTGTTCTAGAGAAATCCTTTTATGTAAAAAGCCAATCTACTGCAATGTACTCTGACAGGAGATGCTAATCCACGTATTCTTCTGTCTTGGTTTATTTGGTCTTATATGGCAGTGTTTTTCCCAGAGCAGAGTAATGTTCTGATGGTGTTAACTCTCCCATTCAGAGGTTACCAATGTACAGAATGCATGTACCTTTTGGGCATGAGTGTTATAGATGACTATGCTATTGCAGCTGTAGTCTTGATTGATGCTGGCAATATACTGTGTTCTTAGGATCGTACTGAACACGTTTAAGGTTCACCATACATGGCAGCAGCCTGAAGAGAACTAAGCTGCAAGAAAAACTGTAGCGACTTATGAATTCAGCCTGTATTTTAAATCTAAAATATGATCATTTTTAAAAATAAGGCAACGCGTAGCTAAAATACCGTGGAAACCCCAGCTCTGCCCCTCTAGCAACAGCAATCCAACTTCCTTCCTCCTGGCAGAGCTTCTCTGAGATATGTGTTCTTTGAGGCAACACACAGCGTGTTGTCCTTAGGGAAGGACTAGGGAGAGCTGGAGAAATAAAAAACCTGTTCTGTGGAGACTTTCATTGCTTGCATATGTTGGGTTTTTTCAAGCTTAATTAAAACAATCTAGGAAGAGTGACTGCAGCTTGGAGATCATGGCAACATGGGTGCATCATGGAGAGTTATCGTCTCTTGTTTGACCAGGTGTACATTATGAATTCAAGAAGCTCCTACTGAGGAAAGGTACATCAGTACATTGTCATGAACACATTCAATGGGATGACATTTTCTGGCAGCAATATGAAAGGTTTCATGAAAAATTCATCTTCACCATCTCAAGTGAGGGTGTCTGTGCTATTGTCCTGGCACAATAAGCATCCTCTGTAGCTTAGCTTTTACCCTTTGATATGTTGCTTTCAGAAAGGCATAAAAAAGCTTCCTGTAGCTATTGCTGCCATCTCCAACTAAGCCAGGTCACTGTGCAGAATTATTTCTCTTCCTCAAACTTAATGCTGAGGAAGTCAACAATGCTGAGGAAGTCATCAATAAGATGAAAAAGTTATCTTAAGCTGTGTCCAAAAACCATTGTTTGCTAGGAGGGAGGAGTGGCTTCAGCTTCACTCATGGTTTGCACCTCTGTGGTTGAATGAGAGAGAAATGCATTTCTTCCCTCTCCCTCTCATCCTACACCCGTAAATAATAATGCAGGAAGACATTTGAAATAAATAGTTCTTTGATAGAAATGTGTATCTTTAGTTTCCTTACTTAAATGACTTTCCTTACTTAATTAGTTGGAAAAAATCAGCTTTTGTGTACATGAATTTGTATGAAATAAATAGCTGCAAAGAGGATCATAAATACGTGAATCCTAAAAGCTCAAACATGAGAAGGCAATTAAAACTTGAGGCTTTGCACATACTGAGAGAAAGAGCGGCTATACAAAAATAACTTTGAGGCGGATACTTCCACGGCAGAGAAGCAGCTAACTCCTACATACAGCAACACATATGCAGCCTACTTTTTGTCAGGAACGGATTCAAGGGTCCCCGGGGGTCCTGTGTGAATACTGTCACTCTGCATTCACAGCTTCAGGCACAAGAAAATCCACTGCAATATGCACTTAATCCTTCAGAGGAGCCTGAGAAACCCAGCCTGGACTTTGTTACATTTCAGAAATCTTACAGATCCATCACCCCACTGCACATTCCAGAGGGAGCCCTTTACTGCACAGGTGACAATTCACATCTCCTCTTCCTTTTCCAGTAGCACTGGTCTCTGGGAAGTAACGATCCAGGCAATTGACAAAAGTTCTCCTTTATGCAGAGGTGGATATACCTGAGTGAGTATTTAGGCCACCTAACAGTGTGAAACTGTACTGTTCCAGCCCTTTCCCAAACAGCTGGGGCATCATTCGTGTTAGCTGCTGAGTTTCCAGGGTCTCTAAAATATTTTTTTACAACTCTCTTTCAGAAAAAAACACAATAAACACTTCAAATTCCTTATCTGATTTAAGTATTCCTTGAACTCTATTTAAATCAGGTGCAAAACAACATCTCCAACACCAGTGGCCATACCAATTAGTGAAAGAGGATATTTTAAGCAGAATTCTCTGTGGGAGGCTCCATTTTCCCATTAGAAACTTCCTGCTCCTTGATTATTTCTGCATCATCACTGATGTTTATTATTCCCCTCATTTGCTGAGAGCATCATTAATATTATGCACCAGATATATAACAAAGTGACTTTTAAAAAGGGGTAAACTAGTTCACAGTAGGAAGCCAGAAGTGTACCAGGCTGTGGAGAAATCTGTAAAAAGGATCTCCAGTTAAGAGGCCAGAACCTCACAGTTATGTATGTGGATGTGTATTTCATACAACTGCCTCTAAGTAATTTATTTAGTCTTTCTCTGAGCTTCAAGTAATGTTACTCCACTGGGAGGCTGTGATTGCATAATTCGGGCAAAGACTAGGAAAAAAAATTGGGCCCAGCATATTTCCATCCAAAGATGTGGAAAATTTTGCTAATTCATTAAACAAGAAAGAGCAATAATAAAATCTCTATTCTTATGGTAAAATTAAATCAGAAGTGCAGAAAAGAGGGTAGCAGCCTGCCACTAGCCTGATCCTTCTGAGTGCTACAGTTTAGGCTAATGCTGAGGCAACTGTATTTTCTGAATTCTGATAAAAGAGTATATGTCCATCAGGGCTTGAGAAATCATCCTCCTCTCCACTGTTTCCTTTTTTTCTCTGTAAATTTGTGGCATCCAGGTTTGAATCTGAAAGCTTTTCTTGTGTCTGAGTTTGTGTGTATTTCAGGTGGTTTTGTTAAATGAATCTTCCTGAAGTACCATGGTACTTGCCACGTTAACAAAGATGCTATAAGAAATTGCTCCGTTCTTCCATTGCAATAGGGAGCACTGAAATCCTATGAATACCATGTTTGGGTTATTTGCTGGAGAAAGACAACCTGGAAATGCAAAGTATCTCTTTACTGGCAAAAGATGTGAGAGACCATATTTCTGACTAAAGGCAAATGTAATTCTTAATAAATAAATAGGGTTTACAGACAGGAATAAAAATATAATGCCTCTCTGATTTGCTGTTTTCTCATTAAGTCCTCCTAAATAAACTGTCTTTATAGACAAATTATATTGCATACATGAGGTCAGTGAAAACATACAAAGCAAGCTGATGAAATTTCTTCTATATTATGATAGAGTTAGCATGGATCTTGTCTTCAGAAAATAGACCATAAGATATATCAGTCAAAACTATAACAGTGGTTGGAATAATGTTGTTAAACATGACTGAATCTTAATATAGAAACACAAGTATTGTCATATTGGCTTCCATATACTTCTGTCTCCCATATACCTCTGATGCAGTACAGTGACTCAAAAAGGAACCAAGTGGAAGATCCTAAAGTGAGGATGCAAATATTGCTTCCATAAGTCATTATAAAATAAGCAGCCTATTTGGAGATGGCTCACTCACTCACTCAACTGTATCCTGATGTTGGCTCTCCTGATGTTAAATCCTGCTTTGTTGTATTGATCAGATTTTAAATCCTTTTCTGGTCACAGACAGATTGATGATTTGTGATCTGCAACAATGAACTCTCAGTGCAACCTCTTATGCCATTTTCTTTTCCATTCTATGATTCTGTGATTCTTCCTACTCTAGTTCTCCCTGCTCCCTTCCCTGCTGCCACTGCTTGCTGAGCGGTGGGGAAGGTGTGGGTGGAGGTTCAACCCAACACTGCCAAGCTTGAGGCCCTGCCTGTCCTGGGACTTTGTGGAGCTTGTAGGGCCCCTTAGGAAGCATAGGAGAGAAGATACCACAGGCCACCCACCATCCACCTCAGGCACCTGAACTAAATACCTAATTTTTTAACTGGCAGTACTAATTTAGACTGCCATAATCTCTAATTATTCCTGCCAACCACCACTCTGCATGACATGTTCCACCTCACTGCTCACTCAGCTTTGCTGCAGTAAGGCTTCCTGAACTCTTCTCCATTTCTCATATTTTAATGTAAATATTTTTGGAGGGCAGTATTATCTGCAAATTGTCTCATTTCACTGGAATTTTCCCACAGTACTTAGTAAGCAGATTACTCCAGTAGACCATATTGTAGGCTCACATTGTGCCCTGCTGAAAATATATTTATGCTGATTGTTTCATTAACTGCATTTGATTCTGGTTAACCAAACAAAACAAACCAAAACCCAACAAACTCACGTAAGAGATTAGTGAGGCAGAGTTTTTCTTTGTCGAAGTTCTGGCAAGAAGCTTATGATATCATGACTACCTAATGGTTTGACCATTTCAGATCTAAAATGATTGTTGCACCCAGTTACCCACCACTGATAATAATTCTGGGTAATGCATGTTTTTCCTGAGTTATCCCTACTTTTTAATAATAAGGACAAACACTTGTTGCTTTCTGTTTCTCTGTTACAGCCATTGCATTTTAAGAGCTCAGAAAAGCAGACTGTGAGAAGTGGGAGATCCCAACAGCATGGAGGTGTTTAAGCCAACAGCCCATTGCAACTGAGCTGTGTCCAAAGTGAGTCTCTGAGAGCAGACCTGGTGGAGAAGTTGCAGACAACGATTCAGACCTTGGTGGCGTAGGATACAGTAGTGGGCATAACACAAGGGTATAAAGGAAGCAGACAATGCCATAGATTTACCCTACCCCTCGTAAATACAGCATGAAGTATCTAAAATTTATTCTTAAGCTTATAGTGGTGGCACTAGGTTAAAAACATGGTAGGATTTACAAAACAGGACTTCTTTGTCATTCTATTTGTTCTGCATTTATTGATAGTTAAATAAAGTGAGCCTGAGGGGATATTCTGCATGAAAAAGGCTTGTTTTCTTGAAAGTTTAGTTCATTAAATCAAAGTCTGACCTTTTAGAGTTTACACTGGCTCAGCCTTTCTGCTTCCGGGATCTCCAAGCAAAACTGTTGGTCCACAGATCTCACTTTTTCATCAAACATTCTCCACCTTCCCAACCATTAAATGCCACTCCTTGTTCTTAAAGTGCTTGCTGCTGTTCATCAAAATGCAAACAACTAAAGGGCATCTATGAAGCAACTGTTGAAACGACATGGCTTCAATTCTAAAGGAAATACTAAAGAAAATAGTTTCTGCAATCACAAATTTCCAAATCAGCACAAATGTATTATTATAAGAACATCTGCACACATTTATGCACACACATGCACTATATATAAATACATGTGTAGCCACATGCACATTTAAGCAGACAGTTTTTAGCTTGCTGTGCTGGCTGTGCTGGGGCCCTCACCTGAATGCATCATGCTCTTTTAACTCCAGCCCAAGATGAACAGATTGCTGGCTGAATGGAGTCTTTTTATAGCGCTAGTCCACGGGGGAATTCTTCCACAAAAACGCTTTTCTGATCACATTTGCAATTCATATACGCTATGAACAGGATTCTATTAATTGAACACTGGGAAAAAATTCCTAATTACTGCATATATTATTAATGACCTTCGTGCCTCTACAATAAGCAAACCAGCAATGTTCAGTACCAATGTACATTCTGAGAGTTTTCTCACTGTGGTTTCTGTACAACTGCTCTTCAAATGGTTATTTTTTCCCAAGGATTTCTACATTTAGATGACAAATCAAGCTTTTCTAATTGCCAAATTGTATCTCTTCACTAAGAGATACCTCACAGAGCTTCTGAGTCAGAGTAACCAGGCAACCCTAAGCCTCTAGACTAGGAGGCAAAGAAAAATGTGAACTCCTACAGCAAGAAGAAAAATTATCATTTCAATCTCTATTCAAAAATCTGTCATAATAGAAATAATGTTTGCTGTGACTCAAACATTTCAAAGAGTGATATAAATTCTGAGGCTCAAGTTGTCCCAGCCAGAAGCTGAGGGGTTTCTTGCCAGTTCTCCCAGTGCTGCTGAGCAAACTGGATGCCTGGCAAGAGCTGGTCAGGCAGTTCTGGGCCTCTGAGCTTTTGATTTTTCTTAACTGTGTAAAGTCATACCAGGGAGATACCAAACGACAGTCTGTTGTTTTTTCTGGGTGGAAATCCCCTGATGGTCCAGTCAAAGCCAAGTCTTTATAATGCAAATTTCTGCAAATCCTAATGATGACCTTCCATCAAGGGCAGCTGCATAAGCCTAGCTGTGCTTTAACTCTCTGAAATTTATCCAATGACCTGACAAAGGCCACAAAATCATATTAATTACCAAAAAAATCCTTACAAATAACTATTTATATACATTTCTTGGAAGAAGCCAGAGGAAGGGGCCATCAGCACTGGTCATGGTTCAGAAGGTGGCTAAAATGGGAAGTTAGGGCCTTCCTTGGGGTGCTCCCCCTCCTGAGGAGTGCTGCCTGTGTTGTGGGCAATGCAAAAAGGAGTGCTGCCATGGTTTCAGCAAGGAAAGCAGCAGGCTGTAGGGCCAAAAATTCAGTGCTGATTGTGTGCTTGTCCCTCTCTCAGAGGTGGGCATCTCCCACAGCTCGGCAGTGGGGAGGCTTAGATGAAATCCACTTCACAAAGAAGCAGCAGTTTAGGCCGTCAACCCCCTGTCCTGATTGCTTTTGATCAGCTTGGCTGCTGGATGCAAAGTGCTAAAATAGCAGCAAAGTGGCAGATACTCCTCCCTCAAGCTCTCTAGCTAACCTTCCCTTCTCTGAAAGTGTACTTGCTGATGTCCAGCCTCCTCCCTGCTCACTTTGTGGAGCTTTTCCCCCAGCTGTGGCTGACAGTGGGGTGACCTAGTGGCTAGTGAGTCTCTTTTCCATCTGTGGCTGTGGTTTAGAGACTTTCATCCCAGTCTAAGGAAATGCTCTCCTGCCTTTAAAAAGCTGACATGACAGCTCCAGATTATTCAACAGCACTCAGCCACCACAGGGTGTCTCAGGTTCAATTACAGAAGACCGTGAAAAGTCTCGGCTACACTGCAGGTACACCGTTCCCAGGGGAGCAATAATTTCTGCAAGTGACTATCAGAACTTCCTTGTGTTTACCTAAAAAGAAAAATGAAAACCAAGTACTGGAATTATCTTTGCATGTATGTGTTGCATTTAGTCTCATGTTTTCAGTGGTGGAGAGTTACCTTATGGCAGATACTTCTAACAAAATCCTCTGGGACTCCTACTCCTCACACCTGTGTGCATCTCTACTCTCTCCTTGAAGGATGCATCAAGGAGCAGCAGATCTCACTTTGAGTGGTCTCTCTGGCTTCCTGTTTACATCCTTTTCCTTTTTTTCTTTTCCTTTTCCTTTTCCCTTTCCTTCCTTTCACTTTTTTTTTTTTCCAATTTTCTCTTTTCTCTCCTCCTCTCACCTCACCTTGCTTCTCCTCTCTTTTTTCTTTCTCACACAAGTCCATTAGTTTCTTCCAGCTACATACACTCTGGGCACTGGCCCAGTGACTGACACTGCAGCCTCTGCCACAGAATTCAACATCCTCACAAAGCAAAATGCTGCTACTCAGAGCATTTCCCCTTGGCCCTGAGAGGTGAGGAGGAGGAAAACAGGGCCCCAGTCCTGGATAGCAACCAGATGCATGCTTAACCTCAGCCCTGGACCTTACCTCTATTGATTTCACTAGGAGCAAGAGAAATGCTGCGATCCTGGTATCTGTGCTCTGGGCAGCCTGGCTGGACAAGGCTGCACACGCCGGCAGGGCGGGCAGGAGAGAGGGGAACATTCAAGGGGCAAAACTGATTAATGGCCAAAAGACACCGGGGCATGCCGGGTTCCCGGCAGCCGAGCTGGAAGCGGGTTCATCGCGGAAGCCGGGAGCGGCTGGCAAACTCACAGGGCTGTAAGTCAGGGGGGCACCGGGCGCTTCCCTGCAAACTCCCCGCTCGCTGCGCGTCCCGTGCCCGGGCACAGCAGCACCGCACAGCACCCCAATGTCGTTTAGCACTGAAAAATGAATTCAAAGGACATTCCCTGAAAACCGCGTTTGAAGGACGTGTGGCCTCACCCCGGCAAAGGCAGGGGCTCGCACGTTCGGGGAGGATTTTGCCGGCGAACCGCGGGGCAGGGCTCCACCTGGTGACGCTGCTGCGGCTCTGCCGCGTCGGGCGGCTCCGCGGCTGGCGCCGCTGCAGCTCACTGCTGCTGCTGGAGGCTCCCGGTGCTCATTCCAATCGTACCGCCTGCGTAGGAGGCCCCGAACAATATTTTATATAGGGGAGCTTTAAGGGGAAAAAGTCCCTACAAGATTTTCACAGATACATGCTGAACAATTTCTATCACGGCATTAATCTAACTGTTCAAATTAGTTATCTTACAGCACCACAAAATCCTATTTAGCAACCAAATAACATTTCCCCATTTTTGTAGATCACTATAGAGTTCAAGACTTTTAAAAAGGTCTTTCAGAGCTGCTTCAGTGCTTAATTAGGCACTCACTCAAAGTTTCCCAAACGATACGATCAGAGTAAGGAGTCTAAAGAATGCTTTATCTGCGAATGTACTCAGCATTTGACATTTCTTAGTGAAATCTGCTGGATTTCTGTGATATTCAGTGCTCATAAAAGCAGCTGAGTCAGATCACTGTGTATTTGTGACAATACAGCTTTTCATCTATAATTAACTGCAATGGGAAAAGTTCCCCCAAGTGGTTTCCAAGTCCATTGCAACATAAAGTAAAAGATGTGGATGGCAGTGGACGGAAAAATTCCTTTATTTATATAATGGTTACAAAATAACAGAAAAGGAAGATGCAAGGTAACTGAGTGAATATATAAGGATGCTACACAGTATTTATGCCTCTCCTCATTACTGTACTCCCCAGTTATTTCCAGGTGGCATGTTGGTGATCAGAACAAAAGGAACTGCCCATGCTTCCAGGAAGGTGTTTTACATCTCAGTTTTAAGAGATGAGTGTGCAAGGGAAGTGCAGTGCTCCGAGGGCTGCCCCTTGACCCCTGCTGCAGCAGGTGGGCACAGGCACTGAGAGCTGAGTGCTCAGCCCTGGTGCAGAGAACTGTGTGGGCAGGCACTTCATCACACCCATGTGGCAGCCCCCTCTGGGATGCCTGCATGGGATGGCAAGAGCAAGTCACCATAGCATACTGCTGGGTTTGCAGGCACTGGACAGCAAAGGATAAAGAACAAGGCAAAAAAAAAAAAAAAAAAAAAGGTGGGAGCTTAAAAGATTCTTACTGACTTTGGCATGCTCTGCTATATGTGCTGCTTCTTTTGCTCCTGTGAGCAACTCCCAAGCCCTGCTTGGGAGCAAGGCAAAATCTGTGCAAAAAGGATTTAAAACAAAATGACAGCATTTAAAAAATATTTTCATCCACCTACTGTGGGAACAGCAGTGCAGGTGAGTAGACGAGTAGCCCTCACTCCTTCTGAGGCTGAAACCCTCAAAGCCATACACGTTTTCTTCATATTCGAAATTCAACCTGTGGATTTGTTGCTGTGTTTTTCACAGTGGCAGCTGTTTCTCTCTTGGCTATCACATTCTCTTTCTGTATCAATTTCAAAAACTGCACTTTATATGAAATTAGCAAAATGAGAATGTTTTTAATGCTATGTAAGATGCAGCTGGGCAGTTCTGGGTGGCAGATGTGGCCCTGGCAGAGCCATGGAGATGGCGTCCACTGAGGCATGCACAGGGAACAACTGAAAAACATGGTGAATGGGGACAGCATGAGGGGTGTCCTGCCTCCTTCAGTGGAAGTGCCTGCCTATGGAAAATTAACCCCTCCATCTTGAGTTGTTATATAATGAAAAAGACTCCCCAAAAATGTAGTTAAAATTGCATTAGTTATTTTCTTATATTGGGGAAAGAGCAATGGAAACACCCAAGATATGTTAATTTCTAGGAAGAAAGAAAAAGAGAGACTAAGTGTGGCAGAGGTCTATAAATTTTCCATGCAAATATAATTCAGATAGTAATATGGTGATAAATTAAATATAAAATACTTCTTATATTTAATTTCAGTATACGTAAGAGGAAATGTATTAAGTCTTGCTCCTCCTTTTTCCATACAGAATGTCTCTCTTCACTCATCTCAAAAGAAGACATGCATGAATCTTTTATGTGACTAGAATAAAGGTTGTGGGATATTTTATTCAAGGAAAAGTCTATGAAAAGAGACCTAAAAGGATTGACATACCTAAAAAGGACATGTTGTTTAAGAAATGCCCTCATTACATGTAATTCATTTCAAGCTGCAGAGCTGTGTATAGAGGTCTGTGCTTCAGCAGCCACAAAATCAGAGCCTCATTTAGGCTGGAAGACACATTCAGAGGTCCAATGTGTGGTGGCAGGAGGGCTGGAGTGAGCAAATGTCATACACTTAGAGCACAGAAATGGAAATCACAGCACAGCTGTTGATCTTGTTCCTGGCATTTTAATAAGATGCTGCCAAGGCAGATCACAGCATCTTTCAGTAAGCTGAAAGAAGCTTTCACTAAAAGATGTTCAGCTGAGAAGTTCAGTGAGAGGCCAGAGTGAGAATAACCCAAAACCCAAATTCTCGGCTTCATATTTTAGCCTTACAAATTCTGACCAAACCAGAATACCTGGAATAAAACAGTTATAAAAGACCACTAAACCTTCATATCATGACAGCTGCAGAGACAAGCATTTACAAGACAGGGCAAGTGCTGGAGATGTGTGTGAGGGCCTAGGAAGGTGTGAGGTGTTTCCCTAAAACCAGTCTCCACTGGTACATGGGGCAAGAGGTGAATAAAATTAATTGTGCTCTGAAAAAAGGTGCTCAGTGCAGGTTTCCTCTCTGCTCTGATCCCTGAGAGCATCACAGGGTGTCTCCCAGGAGAAGGAATGTAGATGCCAGGGTTGGTTCTACTTTGGCAGCTGCTGCCTCTTCCCCTCCCGCTTTAGTTTACATTTGAAATGTCTCTGATCTAGATCTGGGAAAAATTATGACCTCCAGAGTTACTCGCCCATCTTCTGCCCACTCCCAATACAGTAGTGAAGACAAGACAGAATTCAAATAGCAACAAATTCTACTTTAGAAGGTAAAGTCTGGCCAAATCTGACATGTATTTGTCATAATAACATGAATTTGCTTCATTCACTCTTGTCATCACAGGTGGACATCACCCTCATAAAAGGTGATGGCAATGAGTTTGGTATCAGATCTTCCACCTTCTTTCTCCTTGGAGGAATGTTAACTTTGTCTCCTGCCGCTGTGAATGAAACAGTTTAAATGACAAAGTGGCTGTCGGATCCCCCAAACATTCTGTGACTCTGGGCTTACACGCCAAAGTGTCACACAGCTATGGGGCTCCTAGCAGTCAAGGGGGACTGGTGGACAGCAATCCCTGCCTCCCCCCTTCCCTCCCCAGAGACACTATTAAGGAACTAAAATGCAGGTGCAATTACACTCTCTGGTTTCTTCTTTTTTGCAGAGGAGGAAGATGTTTTCATCAGTGGGTCAGCAGAGAAAGCCATGGAGGAGAGAGTTGAACCTCATTTGGACAGCGAGTGGCACCTCGATGCTAGTCCTCAAAACATGAAGCCTCTGTAGTGAGGAGTTAGCCACCTGTCCTCTGCGAATGCCTGCCTTAGGTGGGAGTGAACTGCCCTTTATAAGGCTTGTCTGGAGCCACTGATTTTTCACTGATTCACTTATTTCAGCTGAAATCTTTGCATTTTGATTTTCCTAAGCTGGACAAGAGAAATCTCAGGGATGGTCTGAGTACAGCACAGGCACAGACATGGACACAACAGAAATACCAAGGATGACTGGACAGATATGGACAACAACTTAAAGTTCATGACTCTAGAATATTTCCTGTCTTTCTCTAATGTAAGTTAAAATAGTTTACAGTATTCTTGTAACAGTAGCAGTGCAGGAATACTCTTTACTGACACTGACTCTATTTTTATTTATTTATTTATTTTAATTTCTGAAAAGATTACACTAGGCCCATGGGAAACTAGACTTTCTCAAAAGGGTGCAAATGTTTACATTTTGGTCTACTCAAAGAAAGATTCATCCTAAGATTTGAGAAAACATGAATAATCTTTTATCCAAGAGGCAGAGGCAGAGTGAGGAGAGAAGGTGGAGGAGCCTGTGTGGCCATGGAGAGCCAGCAGGGCTCAAGCCATTCTGCCTGCCACGGCTGCCTACAGTGCCAATTCGCAGAGCTAGTCCTGCCAGGAATATGAGGGGAAACAGCCAGATCTGTGTTTTCTGCAATCCCCATCAAATCCAACTCCCTGGCTTTTTCACAGGTGCTGAGAAACTGATGGCAATGCAAAGAAATATCTTTGACATTGTAAAGAAATTACTTTGAAAGACACAGAAACAAGTAGATCACAATTTGTTCACAAGCCACTATACAACATGTCATTTGGTATCACTGCTTGAGCTCACTCATAGCCCCATCAAAGAAATCCATCCCGCACCCACAGCTGTCAGCAGGATTGAAGAGCCCAAGCTTCTGTGCATTTTCTGACTTAATCTTTTTGAGGTGTAGATGTGGATGGAGATGAAAGGTTATCTCTTGGTCTGAAAAGCAGACCTTCGTGCATGCATTCTTCTGAGATACACAGCACATCTCTTTTTCGCTTTTGATCAGACCAGCTATTTTTGCACCTGATAGCTACATCCCAGAGTCAAAACCTCTCATTTCCAGGAAAGCAGGGCTTCATCATGCATAATGGTTATTTGGGAAGACAAACACCATGACTCCAAATATCCCCCCTTTCTTTTTTTTTTTTTACCTCCAGATTTCATTGCTGAGCACCTTGTCATTCAGTGTGGGATATCCCTCTGGTCAGTCAGCTTCCACTGTCCCAGCTCTGTCCCTTCCCAGAATCTTGGCCACTGTCAGCATACTTGCTGGAGGGGGAAGCATGAGAAAAAGAACTGGTATAGAAGCTGTGGGTTTTTTACAAGCACTACTCATCAACAACCAAAACATTGGTGTGTTATCAGCATTGTTTTGGTCACAAATCGGAAACACTATATGGACTTCTATGAAGAAAATTAAGTCCATCACAGCCAAAATTAATACACACAGAGAGGGCATTTGTGATGCCTACAGTGCCCATTTATGGATGATCATTCACAGTTCCATTACCATCACGCAGCACAAACTATCATTTGCAAGTTGCCCTCTTGCATTCTGTAATAGATAAGCAATGAAATTGTTCCATTGGTTGCTCCCCTAATCCAAAACTGGATTTAGTCAATGACAATATTATAGAGACATTCTGCTTCCTTTGCAAACTTAGAATGGTCCTTGAGAAATTAACAACACCACATCTTCCTACCTTGACAGTTCTGAACAGTCACAAATGGAGAGGTAGTATATGGATCTGGATTTGCTGTGCAGAAGGACAGTCTGGACAGCTCAGCATTTCTTCCTTGGGAGTATAGGCAAATTTACTGACAGAATAAACCAAAACAGCTAGGAGGCTTTTGGCCTAGTCTGGTAGCAAGCATAAATTGTCCTGAAAACTAACACTCATCCCAGGTAAGAGGTGATGCATATTGGGAGCTGTCTGCCATCAGGTACAATTCATAAAGCCTTTTTGGAGAAAACATTCATACTTTAACTCTCTTCTTGGAGCCAGGTAGGTATTCATGCCATCACAGCACACCTATACCACAGGTATAGGTGATAGGTGATGGCTGGTGCCCCTGTGGTGAGGAGCAACGAGGAGGTGGTAGTTCAGCAAATGCACATCTAGTCCAGCTGTGTTCACTCTGGGAGCCCTTTGCTGATGAGTGAGCACCAATGATCTGCTGTGATACACAGACAGTGAGCTGCAGGTTTCTCTGGGTGCCAGATGGAGTCTTGAACTGGTATCAATCAAGCGCTTTCAGTTGAAGTACTTAGAAATTGAGTTCAGGCCATTTCACTACCAGTTGGTTACTGACAATAGAGCTAAACAAATATCAGGGAAACAGAAGAGAAAATTACATTAATTACTCATTGAGAGCTCCTGACAAAATATAATATTCTACAAAAGCCAGGAGGCAGAGGGGTGACTCCCTGTGGAAGCACCACTGTTGATGGCAAAGTTAAGTAAAAGACTGAAAATTATATAATTTTACTTAAGCAGCATTTTCTGTGTTCAATGTTTAAATCATTCCATTAACCATTTATTTTCAGCTTGCTAAATGTTAAAGCTACACAGCTAATCATGTGTATATGTACAGTACAAAGATAACTGTGCTTGGGGCTCAGATGAAGCCTCTGGCAAGCACAGAGCCTCCATTCAACCAGTGCAATGACAGAAGTCCTCACTACTGAAATTGCAGCATAACCATGGGAGTTAACAGGAATGTCCAGGAGTGCCTTGGTCCTCAGGGGTGCTGGTCACTTACAGCCCCAGGTGAAGCACAGTAGTGTTTGTGATATCCAGGCCCGGCAAGGTTTCCAGAAGAGGGAGAACTCTACACTTCATCCAGGGTGGGATTCAGCTTATGACTGACACATCAAAATGTGGACCAGTGAGGCCTGGGCTCCGCTTATTTCAGCTGCATCAAGATGAGAGGGAACATGGGTGTGTGACCCAGTCTCATGTCCATAATCCCAAACAACCAACACAGCTGTGGGCAGTGGAGCCAGAGCAGGATGTATCCCACTCTGCCAGGGAAACCAACTCTGTGACAGCCTCAGTTGCACCCTACACTTCATCAACATTACTGACTCTATCCGCTATAATGCATCTCTCATACTTAGCTCACAGATATATATGTATGTAGATATCTAGGTTTGCATTTGTATTAATCTCATGCTGCATCCCACCCCCACAAAGGCCTATGCAGTCAAAGACAACTAAGCCGCTGACTTCCAGCTTAATTGTAGAGCTGCATGTAAATTTAGGAGAGGGTAACTGAAACAGCTTAACATAACACCATGGTAAAGGATGGGGAAACTCTTCTTAGAGCTGTAAGGCTTCTTTATTTTCCCTCAAACTAAGAATAAATAAAGCAGTTTCTTTCTGCATTGAGGACATCTAGAGGACTATGCCACTTGCTTTCTCCATTGCATAGCATAAGCCATGATTGCTTCACCTGTCATTGGGATACCATGCGTACAATGCATACTAACCTACTCCCAGATGGTGCATGACCATCAGAGGACAATAGGATGAGTCTTTCTCCTTGGCTGACCTTGGTGATGCTCCTGCATGCACGCAGCAAAACTGCAATTGGTTTCCTCATTGAAAGGCTGCAGAAAAAAATGAAACAAAGCCAGGCTGCTATGCTGAAGAGATGCCAGCATGGCCAGAATACTGTTGCCAAGTGAGTGTAAGTGATACCAGCTGCAAAATATACTAGCTAGCTGTTAGATCATCATTTTAAAGTAGCCCCCCAATTCCATCTTGTATCTTAATATGTTCTGTGCTACCACTAAGATGGAACCAGCCTAGTTAGCTTTTCCTTTGGCAGCCCTTGTCCTTTCCTGTAAAGCCCAGAACACAGATACAGTCTGCTGTGCTGTGCCTCATAGAAAAATAATAATTGAAATAACTCCATCTTAAATGTTTGCTCCTAAAATTGATGCCTCTCTCTACAAGTGTAAAGTAGGTGACTAAATGTTCTAGGACATGTGGCGTGGTGACAGTTTAAATCAGGTGCTGTAATCACCAATTTGCTTATCCTTATGGATATTCAATCTAAGTGATTCAACATCCTGAAATTTGCCAGCTGTGAGTATGGGTGCCTTGCAGCTCTACAATACAGATTTATGAGGCATTTTGGTTTCCTTCTTATATTATACCACTAGGTGTATAAGCACTGCCCTTGCTGGCTGCCCTGTCAGACTTTTCACACCACTTACCCATTCACTCTTTGGCAGAACATGTATCACAGAAACATGTCAGAGATCTGTCAGATTATACATGTAGTTCTGGATTCCTGAGCAGATGAAATTGGCGATAAACATGCAAAGCTCAACAAACTTCCAGTTCTTATATCAAGCAGCATCTACTGATCTTTAAGCATCATCTACCTGTCCACCGTATCCAGGGCATTTTGCTTCAGGCTTGTGTATATAAAAGGAAGAAGGCAGAGCCATCAGCAAATGTAACCACTCACGAAGGTGCCAGTTCCCCTTCCCCTGTGGCTGGGGAAGAGATGAGAACTGTGAGGTTTGAAGGACCAGTTTCACCTGCTGCAGCACCAAGAGAGCTGGTGGAGTGACGTGTCCCTCTGGGCAAGAAGCAGGACTGCCCCTGGGCAGCAGTGAGACCATCTGACCAGCACAGGGGCAGGGTCAGCTACAGGGTAACTTATAGTTAGTTACCTGATGATACATTTTTATTACTTGTGGATTTCCGCTCACCTACTGCTGCGGGCTGGTCCTGACTTACTGAAAACTTCACTCTGAGTAAGAAATAAAAATTGTTGGTTATTCACATACTTGAGTGTACTCTCAGGTTTACTGGCATAGTTCAAATGCTGAATAGACTTAATGGATCTTTTCCAAATGAACAGAACTTTAGGATAATTAAAAACTCCAAAGGGAAGAAAGTTATCAATGGTATTGCGGTTGTTTAGAACAAACTGGTTAGATACAGACTAATTCTTGCACAAGACTGTATTTGACATCAAGAACATAAAACTCATACTTGGCATGAAAGTCACAGTATTTGAGCAGTTCAGTCCTTTCTGCACCATCAATAAATATTTTGAAAGTTACATATTGAAAGATATGGTGTCATCCTCCAAATTATGAGAATGCATTTCAAATATTGCAGTTGAGGATTTTTTAAAATTATTTTTGGCTAGAATTTATAAAATAAAGCAAAGACTAAAATGCTGAGGATGCGCCTTATCTCCAGGAATTGAGATTTTAGAACACAAAATATTAAAAGAATTCTGAAAAATTTGAGTGAATTGGCAGAGTACAGGTAGAACACTATATAAACAGACAGATAAAACTGTACTAACTTAGGCTAAGCAAAATGCTGTTCTGACATAGTAAGAAATTAAAATAAATTGCACAAAGCAGTTGAAAGTCTTTTCTTTAAGGCTGCCATATCCCTTTCATGTCCTGAAAATGTAAAAATGAGGTAATCTATTATCTCCCCACTCACTGTGACATCAGTTTCCAGTCCCTACCACTAGCTTCAGCATCCCACACATGTCTCCTTGTCAGCCTTTTACTGCCCTCAGACACTTCATGCTTGACAACATTTCTTGTTAATAGTTGCTTTTTTTACATAGCTGCCATGGACATTTGTGCTGAAATACCAGTTTCTGCTTGAAGAGATTGGGAGTTCAATTTGTTCTCCTGCTCTGCAGTAGCCTGGTAGCTTCCACAAGGACCTCCCAGGATCAGGCACTGCCAAAGCCAAGGATTTTGTGGAGATAAAGCTGCCTGAATAATACGGCATCTCCCTCTGGGAAGCTTCCTTCTTGTCAGCAGTGCAAGGGAAAGCCCTTTTGGTGTCCTTCCACCTAGCACATCACTTGTGCATCAGTTGAATGGATTCACAAAATCATAAATGCAGTTTTTGTGTGACGTGAGGCTTAAGATCAGGGAAGAGAAGTTCCCACCCTGGAGTTTTGAATCTGTAAGCAGTAACAGCAGCACATCTCCTCCACTGTATGTCTAGGTGAGGGTAAGTGCTGATATCTTACACTTTAATTAAAGTCAGAGTCCCAGAAGGAAGCTTAAAGCTGGAAGGTCTGACCCACTTTTCTTCTGAGAACACTAAAGAGCTACTTTGAAGACTTACTTGCACTTGGCCTGCCATGTGCCTACAGCTGTTTCTCTGCAAGGAAATCTGCCTGAATGTATTTTTCCCAGCAGATAAATCAGAAAGTGAATACCAGAGATTCGACACACAGAGGCAGATTTCCTCACAGAGCTATGGCTGTTTAGGAGTAGAGAGGCCACTCATATGGTCTCTGATCAAGAACCTTTGTTGATGAACCCCCAAAATCCTGAGGCTGGCTGTCCCACCAGGGGTGGTTCCTGGAAGCATTCAGGAGATGGTGGAGAAAATATGCAGGAATGGAGAAAACCTGAACTGGGATGTGACTTCGGTGGCAGGGTGTTCACTGCCTGGCCACCCACCTGCTCATGATTCCCTTTCCACACCAGGTGTGGTGGTCTGGATGAGTAAACAGTGAAGCTTGGAGTATCCTCCCAACCCAAACCTACCACTCACAATGGCTGAACTGATTTTGGCTGGAAGGGGTGGATGAAATTACTATTTTCTGCTAATAATACTGACATGAGTTTGGAGGTAACTGTCTTTCGATTACCTCTATGAAATGTCTGTGAGAGGTGTGATCTATGTAGTAGCACTTCCTTAGGACTACGTGTCATGGCATGAACAGTCCTATAGCTGTGTGACCTGTCTTTATCAGGACATGCAGCATGCTTCTTCCAGGTCTTGGAGACATAGAATAGACAAACATCTCAGCTTTCACCTTTTAAAAAATTCCTGTAGTTGTGAAGACGGACATGAAAACATGATGCAAGAGCAGTCTGTAGGCACGAAACTGAAAATACCCATCATGCTGCCATTGTAAAAGGATTAAGTCAGTTCATTTTAATTTTTGTCTGTTAATGCGATGGCTTGGAAACTGCAGTATTTCCAGGCTCAGAACAACCGGGAGGGGACTCTGTTCCAGGGAAGCCTGGGTTGCTGGAGTGAAGCTGGTAAAGTCAGTGGTACAAATGAAGGTGAAGGTTTGCACGTAACCCAAACAAGCAAGATTTGTCATCTCTTCAGGGTCTCTCTAAGTGGTTGCCTCTTCTGTTTCTGATCCAGAACCCAGTTTTAGCAATGAAAAAGAGTGTATCAGAAAGTACCAGCAAATTATACCAAAGAAATCTCAAGATGGTTTCACAAGTCGTTATTATCATCATATGAGGTCAGGAGGAAACTGGTTTGTTTAGTGACACATTGTTTGATTTAGCAGCTGAGTGACTCACACCAAATTGAAGATTTGTTGCTACACTGAATGCTTAATTGCAAAGATAAGCCGTACTGTTAGTTCAAAGACAGTGTGTAGGCTGGGATGAGCAGATGCCAAAATCATGAAGACAATTACTGAAGTTTAAATTATAAAGTCTGAATTGAAAGCTGTGATTAAATAAGGACTGTTCTTCATTAATCACTATTTAGGTTTTCCCCTCTTTGTTTCATTCTTCACTTTGACAGAAGCAATCCTATAGAGAGGACCTGAAGCAGAGCTAAATATCAGTGTCTGATTTGAATCTTGCTTACATGGATCTTCCATTTCCACCATGTAATTAACACCAGCAAAGCTACCCAGGTGCAAAAGTAATCAGAATTTTGGCCTTATTCATTCATTTATTCTGAGATGGGTTGACAGCATCCAGACCTCTCCCGTGACCTCTGTGTCCTGCACTTGTCCCAAAAGCCATGCATATGGGCATCACGGAAACTGTTCCATGTAATTACCGATGCTCACTCCTTCCTCACTTGCTGTCTGTGGTGCAAACAGGAGCATCTCAGCTGAGCACCCAACATGAGTGCAGGCTCAGTGTGGCAAAGAGTCTGCAGGGGCATGGAAAAAATGGGGTGCTGAGGTGGGTGCAGCTGGAGCCCTCTTGCTGGGGCTGCCTGGAGCTGGGCAGGGAGACAGCAGGGAGGAGGAGGAGCCAGTTTTCTTCTCAAAAATGTCCATTTTAAAAGTGCTGTCAGAGGCACTACCTGTTTCTTAACTGGGAGCTAAAGGTCTTTGTCTCTATGTCCTGATGTCCTTGGTGATTTAGAAGGGAGATAACAGAGATGAAGCTCTCTCTGGAGAATCAACTATGTATGTTAAATCTAATAATCTTAAATTTTTGTCTGGTAAATCCATGAATAACATAAACCATGGGGGCAGGAAAAGTGTATTTGGTTAAAACTGAAGCTCCTAGCATCATCCGCCTTGCAGCTGAGGGGTGAGCACCAGCTGTAGCCCAGCATTGCTGCTACAACTCATTGGAGAGCAGCCTCATCTCCCACCACACCTCCCCTTCGAGGGCCACCTCTCCCAGATCACCTACCCACCTTCCTGCTGTGGTGTCTGCCCCTTCACTTTAGGATCTTGCAGTAAGGCCACCACCTGAGCATCACAGTGTCTTCATTACATGGGGCAGTGGTGATCCCCCCAGCACATTCTGGGGTCCATTTGGGTTTGGCCCCTCTTGTGCAGCAGGTGGGGACACAGGGACTCCCCACAGTGGGTTGGCAGGACGACGGGGTCCCAATACCCCTGGGCAGCAGAAATGGTCAAGACACCCTTGCGACACTTCCTTCCCACGGGAAGGGACATGATGCTGGAACTCCCCTTCGCTGCTCCGAGCTCACTGCTTTGCTCACCAGCAGATGGGGTAACGTCTGACACCAGCAGCAGCAGCTTAACTATTCGTGCAGGAGAGCCCGGATGCTCCCCGCTTCCCCCCCCGCCCCCGCTTTGAGGGATTGCTGTCGGCTATGCCCACTTGGGCACAGCCAAACCCATTCGCTGTGCACGCACGTAGCAGAAACGGCTGTGGCTGACAGGAGTAAAGGTACAAAGTGTGATGCAGTAATGCTGCTACTCCCTTCGACGCAAGTAATGCCGTGTTTGCAGGGACGCTGCTCGTGCTCATTACTGGACCATGATGTCCAGCACGGCGTGGCAGCTCCGCAGGGGCCTTCGTCACACCAGTGCCCTTGTGTGACGGGTGTGGGATCACCACGTCCTGCGCGTCGGTAAACGTGTCTGCCAGAGCACTTCCCTCTTGTTTTTCTAAGTAGAGACCATCTTAAAAATTCCCTTTCCTCAGCCCAGAGGGGAGGATACCAGCTGTTAATTCCCGTGGCTTCTCAAGGAGCTACAGCAGGGCGGTCTGGCTGGCTGGCTGCCGTCTGCGCGGCGGTTCGGCTCCGCGGCTGACCCCGCAGCACGAGCTGGTCGGGGGAAGACTAGAAGAGGTATTGAACACGGTAAGCACACAGTGAAAGCTAAGAACAGAAATCACCAATAAAATAAGCTCCAAAGCTGCTGGCTGAAATCCCACAAAATGGGAGCCAGGAAAGATGCGGGCGTAGGTTTGTGATGCTGTCGGCCTGACACTGTGTGCCGTAAGCCAGTTCTCGGTGTGCCTGCACGGCTCCCGCGGCTGTGACCACAGACCCAAACCTGTGTGGAGATGACAGAGCCCTTCATCTGCAGAGGGCACCCCAAGCTCACCCCATTGCTTTCATCATGCCCCAGATCAGAACTCAACAGCTGTTGTAGTTCTATGGAACTTACAGACAATAATATTTATTATCAACATAAAGCCAACGGTCATTTTTTCCCATTGCTTTGGGGAAGATTAAAAAAGGAACCATGACTTTATGGATGTAAAGAAGCAAAGCGATAATTGGTTTTGATTCAGAAATCATGGGTTTGGGGGGCAAATTAAAAAGCAAACCTTTTCCTTTTACTGAGAGAGGGTACAACTGCACCGGGTGAATCATCACTCCCAAGGGACAAATAGGGGGGTGAAAGCCTCCCCATCGCGCCTGTGAAAGTGTTGTCTGTGCCCAGTTGTTCCCGTGAAATAACAATGTTGGCTGCAGGGCTTGTTCTCTCTTGCAAATAGATTAGGGTGCTGCCGCCGTTTAAGCTTATTGGAGATACTGCCTTCAGCTCGAAGGATTACCTTATCAGCAGCAACCAGATGGAGCGTATCAGGGCCATGCCAGTCATTCCACACCTGTTGATCCTATGTGGGAGCCAAAAAATTAATTGCTTAGAAGTGTGAAAGCAAAAACCTAAAATCATGGCGGGGGGGGAGGGCAGATTAAAGGGGGAAAGCAGGGAGGGCTGGGAACTTCTTGCCTGAAACTGGTATCGGTGTCAGCATATTTTGGAGGTTGTCTTTCTTATGTGGCATCTGATGCAGTTTGCAAATGCAAGAAGGTGGGGACCCCAGAGAGCAGATAGTTTTGGAAAGAAATACCTATTTAGCGGCTGCTGGCCGTGTTTAATTTGCATACATATGACTAGTGGAGATAACAGCAAATGCAAAACGCTTTCTGAAAGGATGCCGCACAGCGGTGCTGTCAGCTTTTCGCTCCCGGGGTGTCCCTTCCCCTCCTCGAAAGGCTTCCAGGGGGGCTGGCGCTCCCTGACGCGTGGCCTCGGCGGGCAAGGAGCCGCGAGGAGGAGCTCCCGTGTCGGCTGAGTCCCGGCACAGGGCGGGCTGTGTCTGCCTCCCAGCATCCTTGTGCTGCGGAGCGTGAAGGAATAGCGCTTCTCAGCTCCCTGCCCGTGACAATCTGCAAGTGCCCGAGCGTGAAGCGGATTAGATCTCCACGGCTGCCACGGGAATGTGTACCATGAAACAGTTTGGGAGTAAACTGACATGAGAGCAGGATCAGGCTTGTTCCATCTTCTGTAAATCACTAATCACATTTTGGGTGATGGGAATAATGGCAATAAATTGGGCGAAAATGCATATAATTACGGATATAGAAAAACTGACAGTTTTAGCATTGCCTTCTGTTCTGAGGAGCCCCAGAGGTGGGAAAGAAGTGAGGGTGAAGGGATGTTACTCAGCTCCCTGCACCCGTGGGGCCTCATGCAACCACCGCATCAGCACTGGAGGAGGTAGACGGTGGAATCTCACCCTGCCCCACAACTTGCAGGTGTCTCTGAGCACTCTGCATGCTGCTTAATTTTACACACAAAATTTAAATGCAGCTCTGCCTGACAGGGACACGGGCTGTGGCTGGGCAGGCAGCACAGCAGCCTGGGCTTTACAGCAGCCACCGATAGGCAACGCGCCCGCGGGACGAGCGGGGTGCGCGGAGCATCCCGGCTGGGGGGAACGCGGGCTGCAGCCCCGGCGCACTGCGCACCTCCCAGGAGTGCCCGAGGTTGCTTGATAGGTACAAACCTCCTGGTGGCAATCAAAATAAGACCAAGAAGATGCAGCCAGTGTGCCTGTGCACACACTGGGGAGACATGTTTCCTTTCACTGCCTCTATACGAACCAGTAGCCCAAAGATGCAGGTGATGGCAGAGATTTGTGCTGTGGATAAATGGGGGAATTGCCTACCAAACGTCAGAAGAGCCCTGCTCCAAGCAGTTACCCTAGAAAGCCTTATTTTTTGAAAGGTCTTATCATTTTGATTCCCTGAAACTAACTTTGCATGATTCAGACATTTTGCTGTGCCCTACTAAATGACAGTAATCTTTCCACGGTCCCTTATTTATGCATAGAGAATGAAAACAGCACTGCTAGAAACAGCAAGGACTGAGGAGTGCTCCTATTCAATTTGCACAGCACGCATTATTCCTCCTAGTGGTTTTAGCATCCTTTTTAATTAAAATTGGCAAATCTCTTAGGCCAGTCTGCATTCATGACCTTTAGCCCCAAATTTGTTAACTCTTGACTGGAATAATTGGGCTTAAATTCTCAAGCTTTATGTCTTCTTTTTAATTTCACCCACGAGGTGCTACAGGCAACTATCAGAAATTTCTTAATCTCCTTATTTACACTGTTTCTGGAAATTCATATGGGTTGTGAGATGGAGAACAGTTAACAGAGCTAAACTATTTTCATACAAATAAAGGACCATTTTCTTAGCATTGTATTTCATGTCCTGTCATAAGTAACAACAGTTTTGTTGTCCTCAATATACCAGATGAACTTCTGGGAGCTGAGGACAGCGCTGAAACTGAGGTCTATGTACCTGCCACCAACAGAAATATAGTTTCTCTTTCACTTAAGCTGCAGCACTGAAAATGAAATGGCACCAGAAGCCTTGTTGGGCACAGCAATGCCACTGTCCATACTGCCATATTGTTTGGGGTGAGTCACTGGGCATCACGTGCCTTTTTGGGCATGTTTAGCATTAGGGAAATATGTAGAAAGATGGCTCAAAGATCATTAGTAGCGGAGTGAAGTTTATATAGAAAAGATCTACATACCCCTGCTGTAGAGGTGTTGGGATTCTTCTTGAAAGGTCACTGAAGGCTCCTGCAGTGTTACTTGGCAGAAATAGGTGCCTGTAAGGCTTTACCTACCTGACCTATCTGCTAGAAGTGTTCTTTCAGACGGGATGAATCACTTTCCTGGAACTGCCTGTTCCTCTCCACTGACTTGAAAGAGAGTTATTTGTCTTCATTTGGCCAGCTAAATACCACCCCAGGCAACTGATGGTGGAGGGGGGCGGGAGGGAAAAAAGCTTTCTCCTTTATAAGAAATAGGGCCTCAATTTCTCACTGACTCTTACTACAGGAGGTGCCTGATTTAGGAGCAGAGTCTCTGCAGTGCTCTGTAAGACTAGAGGGAAGCAGACACCTCCAGGGTAATCCTGATTTATGGACAGAACTGCCCTGGCAGTGCTCAGCTCTCTGGGCTGCAGATAGACACCAGCAGATCCTGCTGCTCTGCAGGCAGCTCACTCCTCCACTCCAACACAGCTGCAATCAGTCCAGATGCAGTGAGTTAAAATATTTCACAGGAAATATAACAAACGGAAGCAAAAAAAAAAATAAAAAATTGAAATTTATTGTGGCCGCTCGCCCATGCTTTACATCTACCACAGCAGAAAGCAATCCTTTACAGAAAAGATGCATCTTAGAGTGCCACAAAGGGACCCATAAACACAGTCTCTGTAAAATAGTCATCAAAAATGTGAGTGAGAGCCAGGAGGTTGCAATCCTTGTGCAGAGAAGTTGTGGGGAAGAGAATATAAATACACATATATTTATTTACTAAACATTATCTGTCAAAAAGATCACAGTAAGATTTTTGTCTTTCATGAAACAACAGTGACATCCAGTGGTACTATAGGTGTAGCCAAGGAAAGATAAAGCCTTTCACCCCTGAGGTGACAGGTTCCCTCACCTTGGGACAGCCTCCCTGTGCTCCAGCCCCTTGGAGGAGGCTGGCAGGATGCAGAGAGCTCCAGCTGCCCACAGCCTGGAGCAGCAGCTCTGTAAGGGATGAACCTGTAAAGGAAAATAGAGAGAGAGAGAGAAAAAAAAAAAAGGTGGTTTTCAGAGCATGGAGTGAGAACACATGCATTTCAGAGGCTTTGTAATTGCACATATAGGTTAAAAAAAACAGCCTGTTTTCAGAAAAACAACATCTGCATGTCTATCAAAGTCTACTTCTATGTAAACAAATGCATCCTATAAAAACCCCTACTCTCAGGCACTTAATTTCACTTGCTCTAAGACATAATTAAAATTGCCTTTTTCTTTTCTTTAATTTCCCCTCCATTTTCTGTTTTCTGTACTAATTTATAGCCTTCTTAAAAATATTTTCCATGGGCTTTCTCTCTAATCTCTTCCAATTTCCCTTTATTTTTCTACCATTTAGTTTTGGATTGGCTCAATTAAATTTTCTTTTCTACTTCTGATCTCTTGAATAAGCTCTCAGAGAGCATCTGCCTCTTTCTGCTGTCATTTTGACTTACTTCCTTATCTCTTTCCATTGATTTTCCCATAGGACTTAATTTTAATCCAATTTACAGTGTCCATAATCCGGGTAGTTTCTTTTAGTTAGATTTAGATCCCAACTAATTTTCTTTCCATTGACAACTGTCCAACTTTCTTCATTTAAATAATTGTACTCACTCTGTCTCGGCCAGGCTGTTCCTTTTCCAGCTGGGGCTTGCTGGCTCTCAGCTGCTGCTGGCTGGAAAGCAGAGGCAAGGACTGAATGGCTGGGAGATCAGGTGGCAGGAGGCAGAGCATTGCAGGCAGACACCCTCCCCACTGTGGGTTTCAGTTGTTTAGTTGTGGCAAGAGCAAGCAGTGGGAATGCAAATCTTTCCTCTGTGCCAGCATCCCCGGCAATCTCCATGCAGAGTTCCACGGGATGCGGGAACACAGTGCCAGAGGTGATTGATTTCAGCGAGGTCCTGCGGGACATCAGATCCAGCTTCCCTGACATCGATGGGAGTCAGGCTCTGTCTGTGTGGGTCTACCACTCCTTCGGTTTGCGAGGAAGTTATTTGCCAGGGTTGCATGTAAAGAGGCATGAAGCCCCTACTCAGTAATAAAAGCATTTGAAATGCTCCCCCTCATCCCCAAACATATGATGCATGTTCTTGTACCCACAGCAAAATGGTCAAAATTTGTTTTGCCCTTTATCAGGAATAAAGTGAACACTCTTCTTTCCAGGGTGATTCCAGGTTCTGTTTGTAGCTTTATGATGATCTTCTCACTTTAGTTTCTTTCTTTTTTTCTGTCTTATTTTTCTTGCATAATTTACCCATCCAAATCCTTCTTTCAAATGTAAATAAAAAAGCTGTTTCATCAGATCTATGTGGGAAATCATAAATCCTCTTATCTCTAATAGCCTAACAACACATTTGGGGGAAAAAAAAATCCACACTATAATATGAGCACATTTTTCTCTCAGAAATGTACTTCTTTATAATATTAAATTAAAGATAGAAAAATAGTCTTCCCAGCTATTTTCTAGTAGATCTATCTTGCCTTTCTTCTGTAGGAATATTGGTCAATATTCCTATAGAATATTAGAAAGGAGGTAAAAAGTAGCTGTGATTGAAAGCCAAGCTGCAGTATTTTCTGCTGCTTACTTTGAACTTCACCACCACAAACATCTGCTGAATCTATTAGGAAACATTATGTGCTCTTTCCCTGCCATACACCCATCTTTTGTGCCGTTGCCAACTGGCTCAATCATTCATCAGCAAATAATTTTCACTTAATGAGAATTTACTCTTAAGTTCTTTCTTCCTCAGGAGCACACATTTCCTCTTCTTCCAGCACGAGTCTTTCTATGCAGATTGCAGCAGCTATTGGAGCATGATGAGCCTTATTACAGGTATTGATTTGTCTTTGCCTGCTGTCTAGACAACTATTTGCACTGAACCATCACACCATCACACACCTACACAAGGATCTGCCTCTGGTTTTCAGGGGCTACTTGCTTAACTCGTGGGGGCACAGGCAGGCTTACTCTGGTCAGCTCAGGTGACCCTCTGCAGCTGCACTGCTCCACACCTTGTGAGGACACAGTGAGCGAAGGTGGAGACTGCCAGGGACCGGCACATCTCACAGACTGCACAGGTTTATTTTTAGACCAGTACATAAGACACGTGTTTGACTGATGGGAACTTGCTCTCAGCTGCTCCTTCTCTAAGTGACTTTTTGAAATAGCTCTGTGCTCTTCCCTGCAATGACTGCTCTACCTGTCCACTCCTGAGGGCCCTGAGAGTGAAGGCTGTCTGAGCACTGCAGGAGGAAACTAGAGAGGCTTAAGAGGACAGTGAGGGCAGCACCTAGCCATAAACATGGGCAGGGTGAAAGTCATGACAAATATCATCAAGATGCCCTATTATATTCTTATCCTGACATGTGCCCACTTCTTCCTATACTCCTTGCACTTGCTTAATTTTTAGCAAATAAAAAGTCCCACCAGAGTTTTGGAGCCCAAATTTTGTTCTCTAATAACATGCAAAAACCCTTGAAGGAAGTTGCATGAGCAACATCCTATTATCGTTGTTTACATCTGCATTGATACTTGCTGTGTTGCATATAGAATGTGTAAACACTTGCTCTCAAACTATGTTCACTTCTAGGAAACTGCTGCCATGACACTGAGTACTACAGCAGCATGCAGGCCTGGGCAAAACTTTCCAAGGAACAATTTGGAAACACAAAGAGATTAATTTCCTTCCAAAAAAATTCTCTGAAAGAGATTAATACTGTTTCTTTATTGTCTCCAATATCACACTGGGGCTGGTTTTCATGTATCTGGAGATCTGTACTGAAGTGCTGTTCAGTACAGCTGCTCAGTATTTGTGTCTTCATTTTTTTAAGGGCCACAGTGTTATTTGCAGTCTCCATTTGTCTTCTTCTTTTAAAGGGAAAAAATGAGCACCACAACCATTATCTTGTATGGTAAAAGATGAAAGAAGTCTTGCTGTAAAGCAATTTTAAAATCATGAGGCTGTTTCTCTACAACAAGGTGTGTTAAAGCAATAAAAAAGTTGTTCTTTGTCCCCTCTTTACCTCTGCTGGACCTCTGGTCTCATCTTCCCTGCATGGTACCACAAATGAATGAGAAGCACTCCAGATTGGGAATAGGGCCTCAGCTGCCCCAGGCAGGGGATGTCCTTGGTCATGTGCCCTCCTCTGCAGGCTTCATTGGGCTGCATGACTCAAGGGTTCCCGTGCAGGAGATCATACTAAAAAAAAAGTTCTTTCATCAGTGCATCCTCGGGCATCCTTGTTCTTGTGAATTCAACACTCTCCTAAAATATGCGAGATGGAGTCTGATCCCTCCCAACTGAGCAAGTCTTGCAGCACTGGCCAAGTGCCTTAACCAGCACACAGCCCTCACAAGAGAACCATTTGGACTAAACCCACGGGGTATTATGGCACCTACCATACCCCTCTGGGTATTTGTGTTGGTGCAAGGGGTGATCCCTGCCTCCTTTCATGTCCTGGAGGAGCCCTGTGGTCCCTCAGATCTCCCCAGGCAGTTGATGCAGAGAGTAAAGCCCACACTTGAGGTGGGCTGGGTCTCTAGCTATGACACCTTTCTCCATGCGATACAGAAGTTAGAAAGAATGGGCATTCCCTCCCCTAAAGTTCTGGGGACACAGTGGGCAAATTAAACTCCCAAAGTGAACATTAAGCCTACCTCACACATACCCTAGAAACACCAAGCTTACAGATATGCTTCTCTTCTCTGCTGTGACCAATTTGTAGAGTTACGACATTAGGCATAATTAGTTGTACTGCTGCATTTGCAATCAATTTTAAATTAGCAATTTCTGTTTGTTTTTTTCAATAAAACTGTCTCAGAGTCTGAAAGTAAGTGCAGATTAAGAAATAATTGAAGAGGTTTATAGTTCAAGTCAGGCAATCTCCTTAGGGATTTGAGGGCTGTTCAGAAAATACCTGTTGTCAGTCACCACTGGACCTCGATCTCACGAGCACTTCCATGCAGTCAGTAGCTTACATTTTCAGAAATGACTAGTCATCACTGAAGCCTGATATGAAGGAATTGCTATCTGCCTGTACACATCTACTACGGTGCCTGAAATCAGACCTTGAAAGTGCAGATCTGCAAGGCCACTGGCAAGTTGGTAAATACAGGACAAGGTGTGTAAGTCTTTTTCAGATCTTTAGCATATAAATTTGGTTCCTTACATCTCATGGACTATTTGCAAGGTAGGGTAATAGAACCACAAGTAAACTTAAGATGCAGCTGGAGCAGAAATAGGTATCTGGGTGCTCAACACTGAATAAAGGAGGTGTTTTCAAAGAAGTCAATTTAACAAACCCAATTGGTATGCATGCTCCCTTAAAAATTTTATCTTGAAGGGAAATTATCTGAAGAAATACTATCGTGCATTGGCATAGAAAGAAAAGGAGCGATTTCATGCTGCTTGAAATGACGGAAGCTCTTCCAGTTGAAGTGGATGGGAGCAAAGCCTGTGTTTCATGGTCCTCGAGTCAGAGCGGCTCACGCAGGCATGCAGCTCTGTTACCATAGCACCGGGGCTCCTCCTCTTACCAGCACATTTCCCATCAAGTGGTGGCTAAGATTTTTTTTCTTAAATCCAAGAATCCAAAGCAAGTAACACATTAATGGAATATCTTAAAAAGAAAATATATGCTCTGGTATTATTATATTGTAATAAGGATACTAAATCTGTGAGTTTCCCTTTGATTTTTCTGTCTCCTCTCTTGCAAGATGTTGAATTATCATCTTCCATCTATATACTGTAATTTTCACTGTCTAGAATGGAAATTTGCCATTAACTATTAAAAATGGAGAGGAGAATAAATATAGGTACTTCATCATATCATAACACTCTATTTTGTTTCTTACCATGACGTGATATAGATACTGCGCAAATTGATAGATTGTAAGGGCAAATCTCATTCAGTTTTGGTTCAAGACCAAATTAAACAGATAAAATAGGAAAGGAATGACAACAAGGCAGCAATACCTCCTTACATTTTTAGCTTATGGCCTGTATTTAGGAGCTTCAGGTATTTTTGTCGTTGTGAAAAATAGAAGCCTCATCACCCAAGATCCTTCATTCTTGCCTAAATAAATAGTCCTTTACAGAGCACTTTTGATCCCATTGCACAGAGTGATAGTCTAGGGTATTGATAGTCAGCTAGCTCTCATAATTAAATAGGATAACTTTGACCCCATGTTTACAGTTTGTAAATATGGAGACATTTTTAAAAGTGCTCAGTTTATGTCCAGGAAGTAGTTAATCATTTACAAATATCTAAAAGCATAAAAAGCTTTTGACTCAACCTATACATTTTTATTGGCTTCTCTTCCCTCATAAATCAAATCAATGTGGTCTCATTAAGTGTCAGGAAGGCATACCACGGCTGTCTTCCCATAAATTTGGTATCTTTTAATAAAAGAAGGAAGCCTTGTATTGTAGCAGGCAGCTTATAAAGTGGCTTTTACCAAGCTGAGCCACTTATTTGTAAGCCTCTCTATTACGGAGCTACAGATAAGCCGTTTGAGAACTGGACAAGGTCTGATGGCTGGAGCCCAGGGTCTGCTCTCAGATTTGGAGCAACCGCCCCGGAGTTAATAGCTGGTTGTATAAGAGTTGAAAAGTCCTCCAGCCACACACTCATCCATCCCAATGCGCAGGTGTTTATTCTCTAGAGCTTCCTGTTGTTATCGGATGAAATATTTTGTTCAGAGGGAAACAGGAACACCATTTTGTTTTTCAGCACGCTTTTAATCTTGCAGCAGGATTAAAATGCTTTTTGGTTTAATGCTAATCATATGCCTCCTGATTTTACAGTGGCCTGGAGTTCCTCTGAATGGTTCGTGTGGTGTGACGAGGCTGCTTCTGAGAGGATTAGAGAATTGTGCATGTCACTTAAGGACAAAAAGGTCTCCCATTCATTTTCAAAATACCAAAACTTCTTTTCCTAAAAATTCAGTTTCCCTGCAAATACATCTATAATAATAATACTGAAAGTTAAGATGTCTTTTTGCACTTCAGGGGCCACTCTGGCAAAGGAAGCACCCCACATGTGCTCAGCAGTGATAACAGTGTGCTCTCACTGCCAGAGGGGATGCCCTGAGGTACCCTCAGCCTTTGGTTCCTGAGAGAAAATCCCCTTTGGCACCTTGTTGTCACACTAGCAGGGCATACCCCAGCCGTGGGGTTTGTTACAAGATTTCTCCTTTTGCCAAGCTGGCATAGTGGTGTTTCTTTCATGTATTACTATTTCTTTTACCTCGTTTTCCCCCTCAGGCAAGACCACCTGGAAGATTAGGTTCAGGATTATGCAAACATGGATTAAAATCTCCTTAAGGGTCAAAACATCTGTCTGCAGATCTGCTACACATTTTGAAAAGAGTGATTTTGCTAACGTAGCCTGCTAAGTTCTCAGACACAGTCATGAAAGATAGAGAGATTAAATCACCTCAGAGAATTAAATAATTTTCTTATAAATTAGCCCTTGCCACTTTTCCAGTTGATAAATTTAGAAGCATTTTTCAATATCTTTTCCTAACCCTCTGTTACATTTAAGTGGAAAATTTAGTTTGTGCAAGAAAGTGATGCAAGACATTTGAAGGTTTGGAGTCTTTGTCAGCAGAATTGATTGACAGCCTGAAGCAAAAATAGCTCATTATAGTGGGAAATATATAGAATAGATTAATTTCTTATTGCATTCAAATGATTTTGGGGAGGGAATTTTCTATGCTAGTTTAAACTCCTTCTCCCTTTCCTCCTGCCTCCTCTCATCTCTCCCACACATACTTAGGTGGTTCCTGCTGATATTTTTACTGCTTCTTTATTGCAATATATATATTGTCAAATCTTTGAATGTTTAATTTATCCCGAGAGCAGAGGACTAAACAGTGAAAATAATCTTACCCATCTCAGCGCTATCTGAACTGAACTCCATCTTCAAATAGTTATTCTTCTTAGGCATATTAGCTTTATTTAAAAACTTATCATTAATTTACTTGATTTATAAATTATTCATTTAATATTCAAATGTTGTCTATGGGAATATTTTCCATATAAGATCAGATTAAAACTCTTGACTTGGGAGAGAGATGTATAGAGAAGGTGAAAAGTTAGTGACTGTTTCTCATATGCAGCAACTAAAGGCCATTAAATGACATTTCCAGCAAGTCTCAAAAGATGAAGCAGTATGTCACAGAATCCATAATTACACTGTGGAATCAGTTGCTGCCACAAAGTGCCGAGTGTGGATACCCATGCAGAGCTGGGCACTGGAGATACGACAGTGAGCTAACCTGAGCTTTAGTCCAGCTGACCTGTTGGGTCTTACACTCTCAGGTTCTTGTTGTGTTTCTTACCTTGTATCTAGGAAAATTTAGCAATTAATCTAGTTTCAGAATAGTAGATAACAAGTAAGTCCATGCTAATCCATGGACGTAGTGGGAATTCTTTCTGCATATGCTGAAGCCATAACTCCCTCACTCCATGTAAGCAGGACTCATATGGCTCAGGATGACTTTAGCTCTATCCTCATGGCCCATTCAGCATGTGAAACAGATGCACCCTTTTGTTTCTTAGCCCTCAAGGAGACTGATCACATTCAGATGGTAGATGGCTTTTTGAAAATAAGAAAACAGAATTTGAATAGACATGCATGAATACTTTGGCAGGGAAAAATGTTTCCTTTCTGTGCCAGTCCTTCACTGCCCTCTCAGGTAAATACATTGCCTGCCAAGCAAATCTAATGTTTGCATAGATACAGAAATATGCAAATCTTCACCACTGTGTTCCAGGAAAGGCAATAGGAATGAAGCACCCTGGACTCAAAAAGTCTAATTACAGTCAGACTTCAACTTTATGTCTTTTCCCCTCCCTTTAAAAAAGAAAGAATACATCTGTATTGTTTGGAAAGCTGTGCCTGAAAGCTTCTGGCAGGAAGCTTTTTGCATCATCCACTTTCACAAGCAAGCCAAAACTTTGGTGAGGTGAGCATTGCACAGCCCTGGGATGAGGCTCAGCAGAGAAGCCCAGGTCAAAGCTGCTCTTCCCTGAGCTCTCTCCCGCAGTGCTCCAGGGGTAGCGTGGTTCATGATGCTGCCAGAAGGCACTTTTTGGGAAAACTTGGATGCATTTAAGTAACCACTGCCTATTCTTAGGGGTCAGCTATGAGAGGCACCTCAGGAGGCTCTGCGCCCAGTTTTCATTTTGTAAACTGTGCACCTGGGGATTAACTAAACTGAGGACATGACCTGAACTCCGTGGTCATGAAGTCCAAAAATCTGACCTGAATTCACGGTCAAGCTGACCCAAACTCCTCCATGGCCCTGACCTGAACTCCACAGTAAAACTAGGCTAGCAAAGGTACATGGAATTTTCTTTAAAACAAGGGAAATTATATGGCTTAGTAGCCTGTTATAGGAGAAAGAGAAATTTGATCTCTTTGATTCCTTGTGCCCTACTGATTTAGAAATATCAGGCTTTTCAGGTGGGCCCCACTTTCCTAGGAGTCAGAGTGTGCTGTAATTCTCTCCTCCCTCCTAACTACAGCAGAGCTTTAAATAAAGTATTGATAGCTTTTTGTATGTATAGCTCATTTGTGCATGTGTTTTGGCAAGGTTGGAAGAGCATTTGACAGCTCACAGAGGAAGAACCTCTGTCACTCTGTGGCTGCCCATGTTGTCTATGTCCATTTGCCCAGCAAACAGACAGGATACCCTCTTGTAGAAAAAACAATCAGACAATGCAATGTAGAAGCTCCACAGCATTTCACCAGTGCTTCAGCCTTTAGGACTCCCAGAAGGATCAGTATGCGTCTGTTTGGTGTGACACTGGGGAAGACAGGATACTCCTTTATGGTCACCCCAACGCTGTTTTTCTAGGCTGATGCACTGTTTCAAAGTCATGCAGCTTCACATGGCAGCACTTTGGCTCCTTTACTACTTCTGATCGAGTTTTTTGTCTCCTCCATCTTGGCAGCTCAACAAATAAGCTCCATTTAATTTGAAATAAAGACAATGGATCAGAGCACTGAAAATTTCTACTCTTTGAGAGGAGAAATAGTAGTCAATAAGCAGCTGCCACGTGCACAAGCCCTTTGTGAGGGCTTTTCTCAGACTCAGCAAGGGAAATGAGATTCACGCAGACTGTGTAATCAGTGATTCTCTTAAGCTCCTGAAACAGGGCAAATAAACTTCAACATCCAAATTTAAAAATTCAGATGAATGGGCCATGAAATACAGTACCTACAAAACTAGCCTGCTTACAGCAGTGCTCTTCACTTTGCAGAGGGTGTGGCTCCTGTGCATGAATAGCTGTGGGGAGAAAAGGAAGAAAATAGAAGACAGCTGTGCAAAATAAATATCACTTCTGTTTTAAGCATAAAATATCTCTAAGCTCATCAGAGTTTGTAATAGAGGGGTATTATTTTTCGTAAATGAAAATGTCAGAAGTCCAATGTAAGGGTTCGTGAGTTTAATAGAAATGGTCTCTGTTGTGATGGTGTGCTTTATATTCTAGTCACGATGCACCAGCAGTTTATTCTGGAGTTCATTCTGAGGAGGTAATGACTAGGAAAATGACAAAGAAAACTGTTACTGACCATTAGTGAGCAATCACTCTGTCATATTACCAAGATAATTTAGATAAATATGGGGTTTAGCTGTCTCCAAGGGAGACGGGATGCTGATATCTTAGATAGTGCTGCTTTTTAAAGCTTTTCCATTTGATGAATATATATTTTTGCCTCAAAGACACAGACTAGTTCCCCATATCTTCCTGATGGAAATTGTAATAGCTCATTTCAGTGCTGTCATCTTTGCTCACTTGTGTAAAGCATGAAGCTAGAGTTTTGCAGCAAATATGGAAAGCTCTGTTTGGAAACATAAGGTATTTAATAAATGAATGTAGAGCATACCATGTTTTTCTTCAATTGGCTTCCATTATTTTAGCAGCTGCTAATTATGCAGTGTTGATATTTAGAGAAAGAGTAACAGACTTATCTGTTCCATCTGGATAATCAGGCTTTTAGAGCATGTCCTTCTACCAACATCGGACTTAACTCTTCCTGTTCCTTTCTTCCTTCTGAGGCCACATCAGGTTAAATTAAAAGGTGGAAAATTCAGTTAAGATAACTAGACAATTTTCTTCTAGTTTTTAAAAGTAGTTTCACTTTAGTCATCATTGGCATGAGATGGCTTACAAGGAGCTGTACTGGATCGGCTGGATGTTAAGGCATGGATTCATAATACACAGGCCAAAGACTTTCAAGATCCATCTGCCAACACTAGCTTTAGGCACCATGGGCTTTTCCATGTTGTACATCAAATACCACATCTTTCTTCAAAAGTATATAGTTTTGCGGGAAGGTTTTGCAGCAGTCAGATGATTGCCCAGATCTAAAATCAGATATTCAGATACGGAGGACCCAGAAAAGTAACATTTGCATGTTGTACATACTGAGTTATACATGCACAAGGCAATCTTGCACAGCATGTGGAAGTGCTGTAAAGCCATTTCTGTAAAGAATTCAGGTACCATTGCACTCATAATCTCTGTATGTCCAGGAACTGCCCCAAAACGGATGTGCTTCTACACATAATGCTTGGCAGGAGCCACCCAGCTCCTGTTCCATAACCTGAGCTTTTGTGTTTGAACCGACTCCACATTCTTGAGCACTGTCAAAGTGATGAGACCTACCTGGAACATAAAACATTCTGAGCCACGACCAGAGGGAGGTGCAAATCATCTTGATTCACCTCCAAGGTCATCAGGTCTTCAGGCACAAATGATAATTTGTATCTTCAGCTTTAGCAATCTTTTTACTAGGGATCAAACTAAACAAAAGGAGGGCTGTCGTAGTCTCAAGAATCAATGGATGGGGTGTGGTGGTGCTGGAAGGACAGAACTCGTGCAAGAGGCTTGTGAATGGGCAGACTGGAGATGCAGGCTCTACTGTGTCTTGGAGTTTGATGGGATGGAAATGAGAGCTGGACAGTGCATCTGGATTAATTTGGGATGTAGAATAAACTACCATAGGCCTTCTGTGGACCTGAGATTCTGTGGGGCTCTGCCGGTTCATGAGAATAATCAGTAGCTCTGACTGCAGCCCACATGCACACACTCTGGAGTAGGGAGCCTTTGCTTTCCAAAAACTACTTAATTTTTTTGCAGAGTTAAGTCCTGATTTCTCAACCCTGGTGTCAGCAGTGCTGAGTGAGAGCAGATACAATCACCAAAACTAAACATGTACTCAACAAAATAGTGAACTCATTTTGGATGCTTGGGGGCAAGTAATCCCTGCCTGCTGCAGCCACCGTTCCTGGGGGGAGGCAGTCCTGTGCTTGAAGGTAACAATGGCCCAATGACAGTATAATTATTAAAGGCTAAATTTTCACCATTAATGTATCACTGATATAATTCACTCAATTACTTTACTCTATTGTTTTATTGTACTCAGGCGAGACTTTCCTGTTTTTTTCAATCTGCTTTTTTTTGCAGCAGAAGTCGTATTGAACATGCTATGCCATGGCTATTTCCATAGCAACAGACTCTTCTAAATCTTGAATAGAATTTCTTGGCAGTGCTATTTTCTCAATGTCTGGTTTTTGAAGGAGAAAGCTTTAGTCAAGCACAAACCTTTAGAGAAGTCATACACCAAAAAAAATGGGAATGGATATATTTATTTTCTAGAAAGGTCCATCAGAATTTAGTAGGATGTCTTTCCATAGGATTTTTGAACCCACAACAACTGTGAGATAACATATATGCTAAATATATCACATGGTATTTGGTCTCAGAAGATGAGCAATAATATCAGCCTCAAGAAAATACTTGTTTCTTCATATTTAATCCACACATTTTTCCCCAAAAAGTCCTGTTGCAATGCTTCCTTTCTTTCTGTACAACAGATTTTTCACTGTGTGCAGGTTCTTCTTTTGAGTCAGATGTGTTTTCACCAAGGCTGCCTGGCGTTTAACGAGGGACCAAAGGGAGAGTACATGTTTCTGAAGTCACTTAGCAGCCACTCAAATGTATTTGTTTTCTTTTCTCCCTAATACATCTCTACTTTTCTGAGCCTTTCAGCCTCCATGTGTTTAATTCACTGTAAGTGCAGTTCCCAGAGCAGGAGAGGAAAGGATATATACTTGTTATGCAGTCAAAAAATTTGGGAATGGAGGTGCTGATGAACTGACATGATCTCTTTAATCCTATGTAAAGGTTTCAGGAGCTTTCTGATTAATCTGAATCAATCCTAAGAAATAACAGAAGAATAACAAAGCCTCAGTGCACTTTCTGCAAACAGTAGCATAAAGGCCAGCAATTATTTAATTTGGTTATATAAGCAAAAAAATTTTTATTTCTCCTTGCTGGTAAATTAATATGGGCATGGTGACCCTCCAGCCTCCAGTCCTCTGTACTGGCAGAGCAGAGTTGTAGAGCTGGGTCAGTTATAAAATACCATTTCGATCCCTTCACTAGGCTGAACAGTGTAGATTAACTTCACAGAAAGCCCCTGTCTTGTCAGACTGACCATTGATGAAAATGTTTAAGCCTGCCACAAAGGGACAAAACATATAGAAATGTATCTCCCCGACAGACCCTAGCAGGACAGCAACTACCTCAGGATCCATTACTGCACTGTAAGACATTTGTTAGTTTACTATTTTTCAATTCTTTTCTTATATTTGTATTTAAATTATTATTGTAAAATGTGGGAAAGTGTACTTATTGTTCAACACTAGTTCTGATGGGAGTGGTAGTAGCGGCCAGACCACAAGCACAGGTAGCCCAGGGCTTTGCACTTAGCAGTGCCCAGCAGCTAGAGAGCAATAAAAGCACAGGGCAAGCTTGGAATGAGGCCTCCTGGTTCTAGCATTTCAGACTCTGAAAATTTACACCTCAGACACTTCTTGAGACAGAAATAATTTTATATTTGATTTTTGTCAGTGGATTTTTCTTCATGGAATTTGTCTCATTAGTCCCATGGAAGCCACACTTAGAAGTTACAATTCTGCAGCAAGGAGTAACAGTTTTACTGTACATCATCGGGAAAAAAAGCCTTATTTGATTTGCTTTGGGCCTACAAATTTTGCTTCTGAAGTCCATCTACTCTTTCCTCACTATTATCTTCACTCTGTCCAGGTCACTAGTGCTTTTATAGGGAAGTACCCTTTTCATTTATTGCTAAGCAAATGCATCCTAGTGTAATTAATCAGTGCTTTAATGGAAGCTGCACTGTATCAATAACCATCCTATTTTCCTTCCTCTGAACTTCTTCCATTTCCAGCATGTCCCCTGCAGGCTGAAATCTGAGGACCAGAAATACATAAACAAATAAAATTGAAACACATCATGCATTTCTACAGAGGCACAATCATGTTCTCTAATTTGTTCTCTGTTCCTTTCCTATAACTCCTCATGTCTGGTTCATTTTTTTGACCATTCACCCCTTTTCCAGATTGTCTACGTTCATACTGCAGCACTCAGACCCCCCTGGTAACCACCTCTACTGTTAAAACTGATCATTTTATTCTCACCCCCTTCTTGGTTCCTTTAAACCAATGAACTTGTTCAGGGTAGAGCCATCTCTCTTCAAATACATGACTACGTATGTTGATGTCTACTATTGATGCTGGCTGGAAATCATCTGATCTTAGCAAGTTGTTGCAGTTTTGTTTGTCCATATTTGCTCCATAACTTTTCTTACTGCCCCTTCATGATGTTTTTTTCCACATGTATTTGTAACTAGATGTCACTAGTACAGTCTGATGGCTCGTAACTAGAATCTGGAGCACAGGCTGTATGGGGCACCTGCTGTACGAGAGCACTGAAGGTAAAACGAGACAAGCATTACCAGAGCTCTCATTTCACATCCTTCTCATTTTTGAAAGTAATTCTAACACTTGTGCTTTCATGTGCAATACGGATACAATTCATTGTTCATTAACAATATTTGTTAGCAACTGGACACATTATTTAATTAATATGGTAATTATCATGTTGAAAAAAGAAGTGTCACCTTTACAGACCCCACTACAGCCACCCCTACAGACACCCTTAGAGACAACCCTACAGCCTTCAAATTACCCTGCCTCCCCACTGCCCTGCACAGCTGAACAGCCAGTAAGTTTTAATAAGGGAGGAGGGAAAACACAGACTGAAATGGCAAAGCTGCCAGTGAAATAATTTTCCAAGCTGTTATGCTTCCCTGAAATGGTGATGCACTTATACAGCCTAGGGAGATTTTAAAATTGTTGTTTCTCACAATACCATTATTCAGGTTGTGGACATCTGATAGCACAAGTGAGGCAAACTGTGCCACTGTTCACCCATGACTGGGAAGAGACATGACCCAGTATTGCAAGCCAAAGAGTAGAGTCTTAATTTTGTTCTATTTTTTAATGATGAAAAAGAATTCTGTTATATGTAGTAAGTGACACTACGATATTTTTTTGGTCTTCAATCAACATACCTTTCCCCTGCAAAATCTTTATTTTACAAAAACAGGAGGAAAAAATCAGCCTACTGTCACAATTTTCTAATGTTTTGTAGTCAGCTGCTTGAGGACACTATTACACACCAGCCATTTTTTGAGCAGAGATTTCAGTATATCATAGCAAGTGGTTATATTTGGGGATAGAAAATCTAGGCAAGATATATGAAGCAAAAGGATCTGTGGGAAGTAAATGAGTTCCCATTCTTGCTGGATCATGCATAAGGTCCCAACAAGACAAAATAGGGTCACTTTCAGATAAAATATATGTAATAATATCATCAGAGAGTTTCTTTGATTAAAGATAACTTCTAGAGGAATTAAGTGATGTTATGAAAGCAATTTCTAAGTATAGTTTCAAGATAACCTTTACTGTACTGCTTTTACAGTTATAAATTAAAATACATATCTCCATGAAATTTAATATGTCAGTTGTAATAGCTTTGTAAATCTTAATAGTCTTCCATGTGTAGTTCCAGAGGTAAATTCATGGCAAAAAATGAGTACATACTCTTCCCTGCAAGGGAGTATCTGCTACTCCACAGGCATAACAAGTATAAATAAACATAAGCTTTTACATATACTACACACACTTATCCATACAAATACATGAAAGCAAGTTAATCAAAACCTTGTACTTCTTTTAAACACGCTGTTTTTATGGTGCTCTATGTTGAACTAGTTGATTAACTCCATTATTTGAGGTAATGTGGCTTCAACATGGATCATATTTTCCTTCAGCCATAAATTCAGCATGAACTAGACAGACATGGTTTCTTGACACCTAGTCCGCTGCAAACAAGACAGAGAAATTGATAAAGAAATAGATGTCATTATTTGCTTAGGTTTATATTTGGAAAGCAGAGTCCTGAGCAAGCCAAGTGATCATTTCTGGAGAATGGCTCAGTGCCCAGTATGGTGTTGATGGTTTTGGACCCTAGTTGCCTTTTGCCTACATTGAGCATTTCAGCCCTTAGGGATTAAGTGTGGCCTCCTAGCCTCACACATTTCAGATCAGACTATCCTGCATCTACCTCACCAGAGCTGCTTTTGTCCACCATGTTCACTGCTAGGAGAGTAGGGTGACGTGGTGGTGTGCTCTTGTGCTGTCTTTCTAAGTCTCCCTGTCTCACACTACATGGGAATTAGCATCAATTTTCTCAAGCTATCAAAAGATAATCCTAAAAAAGACTTGTCTGGCAAAACTTTAGGAAAATTCATCATACTACAGAAAATATGCTTTGTGAGACAGACACAATGACACATGCCTAGTTGTATTGCTTTGCTCTCTGGTGAACTCCTTTTATTATTGTATTATGACATCATGGTGTTCTGGTTTTGGCTGGGATAGAGTTATTTTCTTCACAGTGGCTGGTATGGGGCTGTGTTTTAGATTTGTGCTGAACACAGTGTTGATAATATAAAGATGCTTTTGTGATTGCTGAGCAGGGCTTACACAGAGCCAAGGACTTTTCTGCTTTTCCTACTGCCATACTGGCAAGAGTGTTGGGAGTGCATGAGAGGCTGGGAGGAGAAACAGCTAGGGTAGCTGATTCCAGCTAAGCAAAGAGATATTCCACGCCATATGACATCATGCTCAGTGGGGAGAAGAAGGGGGAAGGGGAGTGATGGTGTTGTTCTTCCCAAGACATCATTATGTGTGATGGGCCCTGCTCTCCTGGACACGGCTGAACACCTGGGGCCTGCACATGGGAAGCAATGAATTAATTCCCTGTTTTGCTTTGCTTGTATGTGCAGCTTTTGCTTTCTCTAATAAACTGTCTTTATCTCAACCACTGCGTTTAATAGCTTTTACTCTTCTGATCTCTCCCCGATCCGGCTGGTGGGGGAGAGAGCGAGTGACTGTGTGGTGCTTGGTTGCTGGCTGGGGTTAAACCACAACACCTGGACAGGACTACACATTCTCTTTATTCTTAATGATCCCATGCATTTAGCTGATTTTTCTTTCAAAGTGCTGGTGGGGACATTTGCTCTCCAAGAGTTGTGTCATGGACATGCTATAGCATTGATTAAAGCAATATATAATATTCAAGCATAATCAAACTTGTTTTAGGTTTGGTGAGACGGTGAACATCACAACCATAAATTATACGTGAACATTTCTCCAAAATAATTCAGATACCTCAGGTAAATGCTGCCAGTGTTATTACAGAACCTTGCATACTCATAGAGCCTTAGCAGATTTATTATTAAGCTTTCTTCCCTCAAATCTCCTCAGTTTTCTGTATGTGACAGGTATAAACTCAGAAGACCGACCCTTCGCAAATGCCAAACAAATACAAAACAATTGCAGTGCCTTTTGCAAACACATCAGTCACTCACTTCTCAAGGCTGCAAGTTTTTGATCTGAGTCATTGCAGCCTTTTCTACTTCTTGTTCTCTGTGTCCTTTGTCAGGTTCAGGATTGCGTCAAGCCTCAAGTGAGCCTGCTGCTGCTTGCCCTACTCCTCCAAAAATCACGTGCTTCACTTCCAAAGGGAAGAGACTATTTGGCTTTTGTATTATTATCCCGCTTCCCTCAGAAGGTGTCCTGGCGCGGTCCAATATACCTTCACTTGGCAATAGTGAACAAAGAGGATGCGTTCGCTTGCTAACCTCAGACCCCAGGCATTTTCCTGGCATTTCTGGTTTTCAGAGCATTCCCTCTAATTGTGAGAACTTAGTTTCTACTGAACTAAAATATCAGCAAATTATGTCCAGGCGTTGGTTTTATAGGATACCCCAATTCAGCAAAACATTCACACCAACTTCAGTCCTAAAGCTGGTCCCCTTCAGGCTGGTGCAAATGTAAAGAGTTGATGGTACATGTTTTATAATAAAACATGGCACAGATCAATCTGTTCAGTGTGATGTTTGACTTCTGGATTCTGATCTTCCAGATGACATTGATTACTCTGCATTCAGCGAGTTAGTATCAATCTTTCTGACATTGTGGGGTCTCCATAGATAAAGATCTTGATGCTTTAATTTATTAGACTGACATTTTGCTCTGCTATTAAACAAAAAGAAAAAGAAGAGTTGAATGTCAGTGTTCATCAGACTAGTTATTTCTGATTCAGTCACTGACTATTTGGAGCATAAATATAGTTGTTTCATGTAAGAGCAAGATGTATTGCTTTTAGCTTTGCATTTAGGGAACAGATCATTCAATTTCCATTGCATTTAATTTTACCACAGGGAAAAACTTAATGTGACTTATGAATAAAATAATTATAATCATGATTATTGAGCAAGATGAGAATAAAGTTTGCCAGGAATTGAGCAATTTCTGTTCCTTGGCTTCATATTCTATTTACTGAATAATAATGTCATTTGGAACACAAATGAAGACTAAGATTAGCTTTGCTAAAGAGACGACAAGAACTGCTATTAGGCAACATTTTCTCAGGTTGTTAGAAATAATGTTCCATATGTTTCAGCATTTCTAGAGTTGATCATGTAAATATTTTTCCTTTTACATAACTGACTTAAACCATATGTCTTAGAGACTAAAAAAAACACATGTCCCTCATTTAGATAGCCAGATCCTGCTATCATCTCAAGACTAAGTCCAAGTCCATATCAAACTGTCATACAATTGGCCGTGGGAATCATAAGATGTTGTATTTCCTGCTTCTTGAGGACCCAGAGCTGATTATTATCATAGTCAAGTCTTATCCTGGACTGAGGCATTTCTGTGCCTTGATAGTGGGTGTGTGTCCACATCACCGCTATGGTTTGACCATGAAAATGCAGTTTAAGCAAACCATCACCACCTACCACACAATGTAATCTGAGAGCCTGCAAGCATCTCCCTTTGGGGTGAAACAGAGCAGAAGCTGGGCTCTGCAGGCACACCTCAGGTGCTCTGGTCAGCCCTGAGTGTTTGGAGGCTGTCCAAAGTGGCCCTCAGCTGTGAGTGACATGGAACTCTGGCCCTCAGCACTGACTGCTTTGCTCATCAGCTGTGCCACTGTCATTCAAATCTTCCTGCCAACAAAGACAGCCGTTATCCACTCATTCCTCATGTCAGGAAAATGATGCTAAATGAGCAGTTGACAGGTCTGTTTGAGATGTGGCTGGTAACTGATGGGTGTCATGGGACTGATAGATCAGTCTATTGTAAGGGCACAAGAAGCTGCTGTGCTCGCTGTTGTGTATTGCAAAGGAGAAAGATCTCTCCCACCATTCATATCTGAACTATCCAGTCTTAACACCTGCAATAGGTGGAGGAAGCAGGACAAATATTTCAAAAAGAAACCCAAGATTTGTTTACATTTTCAAGTGGTGGCAGCAAGGATACTTGATCTGTAACAATTTGTTCCATGGCTTATTACTCTCCCTACTTAAAAAGGTTTCATTTCAAATCTGTTCAGTTTGCTGAGCTTCAGCAGCTCACCTTTGCATCCCTGTAACAGCCAGCTTGTCCTGGATTACTCCAGAGCTATCTTCTTGAGGCTGTCCCACCCATGTCCAACCACTGTCCCATCCAACTCCTCTCCACGGCCCCAGCCAGGTTTGCGTGACTCATACACAGGACGTTGCTGCACCCCTGGCTTCTGCTGTCCCTGCCACATGCAACACATAAAGTTTTTGAAGAGAAAGGGAGTAGTTTGAGGATTAAGTTCCTTGCACTGAGCAGCACAGAAAGAGCAAAGACAGTGCATCATCTTTGCAGGTGATTAGATGGTTTCCCAGCCGGTTCACCAGTGGGGCATCCTCAAGGCGTTGTCTTTTTAGATGTCCAGAGCAGAGCAATGCATGTAGTCAAGAAACCGGTTTTCTAGGTGCTATCACCAAGCTCTGAGACATGGGTTTAGATGCAGACCCATCTCTCACCTTTGGAGCTGCGACTGTCTCTGTGAGGAGATGATACCTGACATGAATGATCCCTCTGGACTTTAGCATCAGCATCCACATGTATTTCTAATGTAAAGAAAAGGCCAGCTGTGTATTTAAGAAGTTAAAAAAAAAGAAAACATAAGAAGTTGGACAATTGTATGTCATACTGGTTTAAAAAAATGTGTCTTATTTGGCATTTTCTCCCATAAGGTGTTCTTTGGGTGAGGGGGTGTGTGTGGAAGGAGGAGAACATCTTTCAAAAAACTTGTATCCAAATAAGGTAAAATTTAATAATCTCACCCAGGACAATTGCTTGGATTCTAATAAAACATGTAAATATGGTAGAGATTAAAATTCTCTTGTCAATAGAGAATTTGAATCTTTAAAAGTTCACACTAAACCAGAGGGAATGTCTCCTGACAAAGGCAGTTCAGTTCAGCAGGATGCCATGACTGTGGCTTTGCAGTGGAAGTCTGGTGAAGAAACAAACGACTGTTCTGCTGTTCTTCTGCATCCTCCTGTACACACAATAATGTCAATTAGCTGAAGGGCTTGCAAGGCTTTCACTGCTTCTGTGCCCTCATTTTAGTTCTGCAGGCACATCTGGCAGGGTCACACTTCACTAACACTAACTGGTAGCATATAAATGGGTGAGAAACAAATGGAGGAATATTATTAGCCAATATGAAACTGCATCGGTCATGTTAAGACAGTTTAAAAGTAATAGCTATTGTCAATTTAATTAGAAAATGAATACCATTATTAGTATCTAGCAGAAAACTGTAGATAGTTCTTCACCAAGATTATGTTATGCCTATTGATTTCATATAACTAACCCATAACTCTGAGCTGTTTTAACAAGAAATAGCCCCATTTTTGTAATGTATTTATATTTCAAGAGGTGGTTTTAGTCTTTTTTGTGTGTTTGGGAGAATGTGGGACATTTTACTTTCTTGTGTTCATTTGTATGTTGCAAAAGATCAAATATATTTGCCTTTTTACGATCAAGATGATGCCAAATGCTGGATGAGGGCTTGTGAAACCACCTGGTATATACACCAACTGTTTAACTCTTTTATTGCCCTAGTACACTCAGAGTGAAAACTTTACAAAATTCAAAGCTCACGGATCTCCACATCCAGTAGCTGCTGCTTAATTTCTACAGACTACAGACTAGCTGAACAATGAGGCTCTTCCATGCAAATAAGCTGCTTTCTAAATTCAATATAATATTAGTGCCACTTAGCTGCTAGCAAGCCTAAAGCTGCACAGTGTCACCGGGATCAATGAATTGACTATTTATGAATGGTTGTATTTTACTAAATGGAAAAGAAGTCGTTTAAGCAGAAGTTTGCCAGGGAAATGCATCAGAATTTTATTGGGATGATGTCTGACTTTGGGGAAGTCACATAGTTAAATCACCAAACAGATGAGAAAACAAATCTTGGCCGACTGTAATTGCAAAGTGGTGGAATGCAATTGATAGCAATTAATCCATCAGTGCTTATTCCCTTTTGTTTTCTCAGCTTTAACTAAATTACCTGGTTTTCTACTAAAAAGAACAACCTAAGAGTGTAACTACTGCTACTTGTAACATATAATTGAGATGTTTTATCTTTAAAGTGTTTGCAAATATTAACTAAATAATCTTCAGAACTTCCCATCATGCATAACTAAAGTAATAAAATGTTTTCTAGACCTTCAAGGCAAAATTTAGATGTATTTGGTGAAAATTAAGGGTCTGCAAGCAGCTCAGATGTATTTTTAGAGAAAACTGTATTAAGTAGAGTGTTCTCTCCACACACACTAGTTCCAGTTTGATCTCGTTACCTGTCTGTATCTTTATCAACTTTCAGGACCTGTAAAGTCCTGTTGGGTTGCTGCAGGCTGCCAGCCAGCCATGGCGCTGCTGGCCTGCTCTGCCTGTGCTGAGCCCTAGAACCCTGCATGGCAACTGCTGGCACCGATGAAGGAAGATGTGAAGACTAGCAGAGAAGCAATTACTTCCAAAAGAGCTGTGATATATTTTCCAAAAGACCCTCTTTCACATACCAGCAGCAGCAGAGCAATTGTGTTAATGAAGTTTCACTGTTCCTCTTTCCTCATTCCCAGACCCAGTCATACTTTATCCTAGTCCAGTTGCTTCTCTAATGCCTTTATAGCCCCTCTCCCTGTACCATGATTGTCAGCTATGCTGTGTTTTATTCTATATGCCCCCTGTGCTTGTGTTAGCAAGACAGAGAAATTGCATACCACAAATAGATCTTGTTCAGGAAGAAAAAGGACGCAGGCAGGGCAGCAGTAAAAGAGATCAGAAAAAGATCAGAGTAGAAATTGTATTTTGGTGTAGGTACAGAGTTCCCTGGTCAGATACCGGAGCAAAGAGGGCAGTGAGACACAGATCACACAATTGCATCTTACCTCTCTGGTAGAATGACACATTTCTAATGTAATACGAAGTGAAGAAAGAAAGGGCTTTTTGCATAGGATGGAGCCACTCAGTTCCCAAAGTGCCCCTGAATTGCTCAGCTGTATCCCACAGCAGCTTCGAGTTTGGAGGTCTGGGGCAGGCTACACATGACAATTCATATCTAGGGAGGGTATCTGCACTGGGCTGGAGCATTCCATTGTCCAAGAAATGAGAAAGGGCAGCCAGTACATTACCCAGGAGGGATGCCAGAGAGGCTGAAACATGAGATAATTATGGAACATTTCCCCAAAATCTGGAGGTATTTCAAAGCAAACTGAGGCAGCTGCCTTGTGTAATGGCTGTGATATCTTGACTGCAAGTGGTTATCACTCCTGCATAGCTAGCTGTGAAACCAAGGGAAGAACCTTTTGCTCAAGGGTGTATCTATTTAACATCAAAATTAAAGAGATTAAATTTCTGCAGCATGAAGCCAGTTCAAACACACAGAGGAGGAGACCCCCCTGTACCAGTGCTATTTAACTGAACATCAGACAGCTGGTGCCCTGGACCAGTACACCTTCACTAAGTGATGGGTCTTGTACTATTGTAATTAGAGATCCTGGAAACCTCACACCTCCTTTGCTGCAAGTTCCCTGTGGTTCAGAGTGAAACCATCTTGTTTGGGCACATATGAAAAAAAAAGGAGTCTAGTGAGTAAGCAGGAGGACAGAGCAGCTGAAGGGAGAGGTGTTACACTTGCTGGGTCATTAGGAGAATGGACATGTAGTGGAGATGAGCAAGGTTTGGTGCCATCCACTGTATGGATTGAAAACCATAACATGTCTCAGGAGAATACTCTCTAAAGAATTTATCACTAGGGAAGAAGTGATAGCAGGAAGCCCATTTCTTGAAATTTTGGGGTTTTTAATCAACATTTACATTTCCTCACACCCACACAGAAATAGAGTGAGAATAATGCTCTCACCTACTGAGCCACACACCATTTTCAGTAATTTTCTTTTTGTCTAAGTGATTCTTCAAGTATTTTAAAGAGCAAGGAGGACAAAAGCACCTTTCACAAGGATAATTACCTAACACACCTGCATCAGAAGAGGGCCTCGGATTTGATTACTTTAAAGAAGAAAAAGAATCCAATGACAAAAAATGAATTATAAATCTATTATTTGGGATCACTCTCTGACAATAAATCAGTGGCTATATCCCTCGGTTCCATTTTAAGCCTCTGTAAACTTCTCAGTACGCCTTAATTGGTTTGATTCTCTTATTGATTTTTACAGCTTGCAGGGTCACTAAGGTTGTAGAAAAGCTCTATTTCTTCTACGCTACTCTGTGTTGCCACCCATTGTGTAACAAGCCTCCTGCTACCTTTTAAAATCCTAACTTTCAATATTTGAAACAAAGAACCAAAAATCATCATTGAGCATATAAGAAGCTTATTGCCTGTAAAATACTAAATTTTTAATTAATTTTGAGTGTAGTAAAATACTGCAGAACCTTATTATAGGGATTTTAGCATGACTGAGTTTGCTTACATATTTCAATATTTATGTCTGGAAGAGAGACAGAGAAAAGGAGGGAAAAGACAGAAAAAGAAGAAAAAAAGGAGCAATTATTCAGAACTCAGTGGCCTGAATTACTACTCACAGTAGATATAGGATGATGTACCTCCCCTCCATCATTGTCATCACCTGCATGGGTTGCTAATAGACATTATGAGGATCTCTAAATAGAAGTGTTAATAGATGCCATTCTAATGCTGTCCATCATAACAAATTATAATAATTTACAGCACATCCATAGAGAGATAGGAACAAAGCAGAGATCAGTAATTGAAATAGTGCAGTGGCAATTAAAACACTTGTGGTTAGCAGCTGCTTCTAAATTGCTAGAAATGGGTATTTCTATAAACAAGGGCTTTCCTTTACAAAAAAGGGGCTTGTGTGTTGAGTAGGGTTTGCTGTTCTCTTTTCTAGTTTCTGGGCTTCTAGCAGCAAATGCAAAAGTTCAGCTGCATGACCATATTTACTCCTTTCTCCAGTGAAGAGCTGCTTTAGGGCATTTGTATGACTCGGTGTCCCCTAGAAACAAAGCAGTAAAATTACACTGAGTAATAAACCGCATCCTTAATTTGTAATTTGACTAATTCTTAATTTGACTACTGTCAGCAAGCATCTAGACGGGATGAAGATTTCTCAGAGTGCAGGTTCATTTTTTTCAGGAAATACAGATATTTAGTCAAAATGTCATATTATAGACAGGCAATACAATCTATTAGTAAGAAATTAAAACTGGACAATATCAACTTGATAAGAATCACAGAATCATATGATGGTTTGGGTTGGAAAGGACCTCAGAGATTGTCTAATTCCAGCCCCCTGCCATGAACAGAGACACCTTCCTCTAGACCAGGTTGCCAAAGCCCCACCCAACCTGGCCTTGAATGCTTCCAGGGATAGGACATCTACAACTTCTCTGGGCAGCCTGCTCCGGTGTTTCACCACCATTACAGTACAGAATGTCTTCCTCATACCTAATCTAAACTCACGCTTTTTCATTTTAAAGCCATTCACCCTTGTCCTATCATTACATGCCCTTGTAAAAGGTCCCTCTCAAGCTCTGTTTTAGGCCCCTTTAGCTACTGGAAGGCTGCTAAAAGACCTCCCCAGAGCCTTCTCTTCTTCAGTCTGAACAACCCCAACTCTCTCAGCCTGTCATCATAGGAGAGGTGTTCCAGCCCTCTCATCATCTCTGTGGCCCTTCTCTAAACTTGCTCAAGCAGGTCCATGTCCTTCTTATAGTGTATATATCCTTTATGGTATGTGCCAGTTAACAATCCAAATTAATGGAATAGAAAGGTAGTAGTTTCCCCATTATTTGAAGTCTTAAGACTACACGATTTTCTAAAAAAAATTCTCTTAAATGAAATTCTGCAGCTATATTATGCAGGAAATCATAACCAAAGGATTATGGTGGTCCCTTTCTGCCTTTAAAACACATAATTTCATTTGCAATCTGCAATCTAGGCAGAAATACCAATTTGTTGGAAACTTCTTCACAGGTGTCGGGGGATTCTGACACACACCTTTTGTTCATTTTCATTCTCTTGCACAACTTTGCAAAGCCTTGACTAATATTTTTTTCTTGAAACACCAATTTTTTAAACCACACATCATTTCAGTTTGATCTCTAGGCTGGCAATGTCTGCCCTAAGTTACTGTTAAGAATTTCTACATTACTGTCTGTTTTGGCTGTTACAGTACTGATAAAATCGGAACATTCTGAGAGCTTTCCACTGTTGTCCACCCAGACAGCTGTAACTGCCCCATTTTCTGTTGTAGGAATAGTCCTTGTTCACTGCTCACAATTTATGACAGAAGGAGTCAACTGCGCTAGTATGAACCTTCCTATGTTTTTTTCTTTTTTTTTTTCCTTTTTTACTATTAAGTGATATACCACTCTTGTGTGATAAAGTGTCAAAGTCGTTATTGGGTGCTTTTTCATTTTTCTTATATCTTTCCATTCCTTATCATTGATTAATGATTCTCATAGACTTTTGCCTTTGACTTCTGTTTTCACCATTTTTCATATTTTATGATTCTATGCAGAAGTCTGTGATAAAGACTTACCAATATCAACAACATTCTACATCTTTTTCTTCCCCGAAGATCATTTTATTTGGCTGAAACTCTGTTTACCTCTTTCAAAGAAGGGGTATTCAGGCTGTCTCTCACTGATGCCCTGCTTCATGTTGGCATGTTTTGTTGAGTAACCAAAAAAATCTAAAATCTAACATTTGGGGTTCAGAGTTTTGAGGAATTGTTTGCTTTGTCCTACCGGACATGTCTTAACCTGAAGGTGCAGTGATGTCCCATTGCAGCTAACACAGCATTAGGGTTCTGAAAATTTCAGTGGAAAAGAGTTCTAAATAACTGTTTTTCTTTATTACAGAGTGCATAAATCCTGTTGACTTACTGGTGCTTATGACTTCCTCAGACAACGCCAAGGAGGCTGACTGCACATCCCTGAAACTTCACAGTTAACTGGTACCTGTACGTCCGTCACTGGTAACTGATGGTAGCAGATACATGCTGCATCTTCCAAGCCCACAGATTTCTTTGTCCATTTCCTTCCTTTTCTGGATGACAACTAAAATTTTCTTTTCTCAGTGGTGGTCTTTTCTGTTGTGTCACTTGCCCGGTTTCATATCTTCACAATAATAACACCTTTTACTGTGCCTGTGGTGCTGGTGTTACCTGCCATGTGGCAAGACCTGCATCACCAGGTGATAAAACACTTGTTTGAAGAACCAGCCACACCAGGGTGCAGGCTACCACCCATCAGTTCCAGTATCTTGACAGTTTGTACTGCCTGGGTTTGTTCCCAAAAAATATTGAAGAAAGAAAATTTCCATAGGATTGGAGCAAAGGCCCTTTTACAGATTGAAAGCTAAATAAGGAGCAAGAAGCAAGTGGTAGTATTTAACAATCACTTTTTGAGATGGGAAGAAGCCAGAAGTGTGGAGCAGTTCTGGGATTAGTTTTGTTGAACATCTTCATCAATAACAGTGAAACCTCCGGGTTTGCAGACAGACAAAGCTTTTGGACAGTGATGTACAATTTAAACCATGCCAGATGCTGGTGAATGCAACTGGCAGGACCAATACAGGAAGGAGATCTTTGACCTTCAGGTGCCCTGAAGTCCTTGTCTCTATGGGTAGCAGCAAGCAAGAAAGCCAAGAAAACATTGCCTATCAACAGCAACGCTACTGAGAACAGGAGGGAGGGTTGGTGCTACATGTTTCATGTGTTGGCACACTGACATCTCCAGCGGTTCTCAGTAGAGACATGTGCAGGGGCAGCCCAGGGATCAAAAAGGTGGGACAGCTGCCCTACAAGGAGAGGTAAGAACACCACCAGTCTTTGAATGGGGCACTGGAGGAGAGCCCAGCCTGCTAGTCTGTCCTAATAAGGCAACTGTAATTCACCCACCGAGGAGATGCTCAACACTTACAAGATTGTGAAGCTCATGGAAAAAAATTAATGCAGACATGTTATTCACAAAATCCCTATCCAAGTACTACTATAGAATCATAAAATATCCTGAGTTGGAAGGGACCCAAAAGGACTGCAGGGCTTCATGACACAAGCAAGAGGTTAGTTTAAAGCAGACAAAAGCAGGCACTTCCTTACAGAGCAGGTAGAAACCAGCTGCAGGAACCTGTTGCCATGGGAGGTTTCAGAGGCAAACAGTGACAGTAAATTCAGGAGAACTTACATGGAACAAGTACACAAAGAGTTCTTGAAAGTTTTAGGCTGGGATAGTCTTTCCAACATCTGTAATACAACAGTCATGGTGCTAGGGACATGTAGGATAATGGAATGCAAAATGAAGCCAGGCTCACATGTGCTCCTCAGACGCCACCTGTGACTCTGGCAGAGAGAGAGCAGGTCATCTGGCTGTGACTCAGCAGGGCACCTCTTCTGTCCCAACACCTTCATGTCTCTGACACAGTAGGGCAGTTGCAGCCATTACAGCAGCCAGGCCCTTCCTCTCCATCCACCAGCGATTCCAATCCCTTCATTGCCCTGTGCCAGACACAGTGGGATGACCCTGCTTGTAGAGCAAGAGAAAACACAGCTTGTCTTCCATGCAATCTGCATGCACTAATAGACCCTGGCAAACTGAAGACAGAGGCTTAGATCTGTCTGATCGGAATTTCTGTTACCTGAAGAGTTAGGACAGCAATTTTTTTTCCCCCCACACAGCCAGGTCTTATCTGGCACACCCAGAACATGGTAATATATAACAGATTTCTGGATTCAACCTAATTCTTACTGAGCAACTTCCGTATCTCTCCACTGTACTTCCCCAAGACTCAAACTACGGATTAATAACTTACATAATGAAGAATTAGCAGTAAACAGATTTCCCATGAGGCTGATGTTCCAGTTCCTGTGAGCCTGAGATGTGGCTGATTCTGTTTAAAAAAATAAACAAATAAAATAGTGAAGGGTTTTGTATGGTCTTTATCACTTTAAAGGAGGGGGAACACTAAAGAATAGGAAAGTAAATCTCAAGGTCAAAACCAACGTTGTCATCATACAGTCAATGCTATTTTCATCCCAGTATTTCTGGTAAGCATTTACTCCATGTGATGCTGCAGGAGTGATGTAGGTGTTCTTCATACCCTTGAAAGTCCTCCTCTGCACTGCGAGGAAGAGGTTCAGGTACCTTACTGGATGGATGGAATCAGGAACCACATCAGAGTCAGGATGTATTTCAGGGAGCAGAGACAGATTTGACCCTGAGGAAATGTGCGAAAGTCCTTCAGAGGCCTCATAGGAAGAATGATTAAAGATTTCTTCCTCTTTTTTAGTAGTCTGGAGAAAGATTCAGAAGGGATTTTCCAAGGAAATGAACTCCCATAACAAAGTAGTGTTCAAAAACCTGTGACTTCAGGAAGGAAGATCTCAATTCTGATTTAATTCAAAGATGTTCCAGATTTTCTCTTATGTCTCAAAACATACATTTTAAAACATGCCAGCAAAAACTTATGTCCTAATATGGAGCAAGTAGCTGAAGAACAGAAAGCCCAAATGTGAGTTGAACAGATCTGACCTGGAAGTAAATTGACACAGCAAAGAAGGCTGTGTCTTCTGGCTGTGTCTGCCAGGTCTGTGCAGGAGGAAGCAGAGCACAACATCTAATCAGAGGACAGATGCCTTGAATCTTGTATGCAATGTTCCCAAGGATCAGCTGTGGTCCTTGGAAATACCTGTTCCTCATGCCACAATAGACAGCTGTAATATATAGCTTTTACTGTTGTTTTTCCCAAATGCCAATTGAGGAAATCTTGCAATTCATGGGATTCTGAGGAATAACTGCTTCCATCTATGAGACAGACTGGGTTGACTGTAACTTGTTTTCTTCCCTGTTTCTGTCATTGCAGCTGAATATCAGATAGGGAGATCCAAAATTCAGGATTGAGCAGTGCCCTAAAAAACAAAAAAGGAAAAAACAGACAAAATGCAAAATCATTGCCAGTGCTTCTGCTTAAAGCCAGGCAGGCTGCCAGTTCCTACAGAAAAGAAGATTAAGAGATGAGAGAATTACCAAGTTCAAAGGTAGAATGCAACCACAAAACACTGAGCCCAATTCACTGCCTGTGGGTAAGCCCTGTGTGAAAATTGGGGAGTCAACCAGCTTCTAGAAGAGACTTTAGGTATTTGACTGTATAAAACTAAAAGAGTTTCTCCCTGAATGTTTCCATGCCTGTTCCAGTGTATTGCAATAACTGTTCCCAGGCTTAGTGGCAGTATGAAATACCCTGAGTATTTCCTTCCAAGGAAAAACGACATTCATAACAGAAGTGAGATCATCACCTGATTCAAAGCATTGAACCACTTACTCTGCCCAAAGTTGTCCCTCAAAATATTTTTTTTAATTAGTATTTCTAACTTTTATCTGGATCAACTATCTCACTTCCAGAATCCATCAGAAAGTTGGTGTTTTCACTCATGCCATTTCACTTACCCTTCTCTGCCCCTCCTTCCTCCCTACAATAGTCCAAACTCACCATTCCTTTGTTGTTTGTATTCTCCTTTCTCCGCAGGCATCCTCACCAGCTTTGGACTTTTCCTCCTTGGTGCAGTAAAGATTACCTGCACTGTGTCATGAACTTGTTGCTCATCTGGTAACTGCCCTGAAGGCAGAGATAGCCCATGTGCAGAAGGCGTTCACACTCCCCATTGGATGTGACCCCAGCTGAGCTGGGGTGGAGGATCTGATTTGCCTGGATTTTGGGGAGATGTGGACCTACCAGAGGAGGTCACACTTGGAAATTAAATTTTAATGATCACCCTCTCGGCACCAGTAAGAACCCCAGTAGGCACTACATGAAGAGGGGCAAGGCTTTAAGATGGACCACAGGATGACCACAGAGGAGGATGGAAGTGCTGGGACTGACATGTTCTGACCTAGATATAAGAGGATGAATTCTCTTGAGCTGAACCCTTTCGGGGAACTTTTGTTCATGTTTCTTTGTTTGAAGCAATTTTCCAGTTCAGAGGAAGAGGACGAAATAGAGGATTATAGCCAAAGTCTGTGGAAAGAGAGGACACTCAAGATTGTAAAGAGAAAAGCCTCCAGAAGCCAGGATATTTTTAAATTGCAAATGCCATGAGAAGATATTCTCAGAGAACCAAGCAGATTACTCCACAGCCCATACATTAACTTCGTTCTTTGTGATCCGCCACATTTTACCCATTTTGTCAACAGCATGGGCTATATTTCCTGCAAGGCCTGTCTGTCCACAGTGGCAAGCTGAGAAACCAATGGCAGACATAAATGCAGATTCAACCTTTTTTTTCTTCTAAAGAGTATTTTGTACAATAACATAAAGCACTTCAAGGCCAACCCCTCAACCTCAGATGTCCATCTGTGTCAAAGCAGGTGAGCTCCATCGGCACAGCCTCGGACACAGCTCATGTCCAAGGCTCAGCGCGTCCACTGACCTTTGTATTGCACCCAACGTACACAACTTGATGTCAAGGAGTTTCTTCTGGTGTGGGCATGACAAGAACCCCTGTCACATGCCCCACTGTGATTAATATGAAGGAGATGGGAACACATCAGAAAACAAGAGCACTATGAATACACCTGGCCTGGGAAAAGGCAATTCCACATGAGGAGGGGACAGGCAAGTGCCAGTCTTCAATTCTGTGAGCATATAATGGCTGGCTGCCACTCAGTACATTTGTACTTTTTTTTTCTTCCCCCCAAACAAACATTACACAGAAAAAAAATCCAGATTGACTCAAAACAGTGGTTTGTTTGGGTTTTTTTCCATTTTTCATTTTTACGGTGGTATCAGAACAACATCAATTTATTTACACAATTATAATTTTAATATCTAATTTTTAAAAGCAACAGTAGAAGTAATCCACCTCTGCAGTTCTCTGTGAATCTTCACATCATGGCATTTCCAAAAATCTGTCTGTTTCTGGTCTATTCTTTATATCTCTTTCCTTCCAATGAGAAAAAGACAGTACTTTCCTTCCTTGTCCTTTTGGTAGTGAATGACAAAAAGTACCAAAATATTACCACATATTTCAATGATTATACATGTGACCAAAATATTTTCTTGCTACAGTCCAAAGCCCTCAGCAAAAGTCATTGTGCACAGCAAAATGGCATGCACAGTGCATAACTACAATAGCTTGAAAGGGCATGCTTGTAGTATATTCATATTTAAAAATGATGCAGTCATTTCACTATGTCATTGACAGTATTAGACTTTGTGTTTCTTTTCCTAAATAAGAGAACACCAAGTATTGACACAGTGACATGAAGTAAAAATATTTGCTTAATTGGTTTAAAAAATGGGAGGAAGCCTTCAAATAAAAATTACAGTGCAAGAGCTTATAAAACCAAGCTTCATTATATGATCAGTGTATTAGTGGTATTACTGATTCCTGTAGAAATTATTTCTAGTAGAAATTTTATATTAATCTTTCTTATTCTACTAATTAATTAAATAGCCAACTAGTTCTTTAGTGATTTCCTTCTCTCTAGGGTTTGTGAGATGAGCTTGATGATCTGATATGATTTTTTAACTCACATTATGTTGACTGTGAAATAAAGGAGTATTGCTGAATGAGGCAGCAAAGTATCTAATCATGAACTCAGTTTTAAACAATTCTTAAATCTCATTAACATTTGAACTGACTGTACATTGATGAGCATACGTAAGACATAATGCACCAGGATGCTTAGAGAAGTGGTTTGGAATACATACACATATATATATTACATATGTATTTGTATACATACATGCATACATATTTGTAGGAGGGCTGGGGTAAATCATTACTTGCAGACTTGCATTTTAGTAGATTTGCTCCAAAGATGGGGTGAAGAAATGAGTTCAGCAATTGTATTCCTTTGTTGAGAGCTCTTGTGGATGCTATCTTGTCACTAAAAGTCAGAGATAAAATATCAGATGTACCTCAAAGACCATTGAATATTCCCTTCTGAACCCACTGGTAGTGTGGGATAAATGATAGTCTGTGTGACAATCACAAGACACCACAGGCAATCACTTCTTTCTTGCATGGAACAAAGAGTGTCACTAGAAGAGACACTCTCCTAATGTTATAGAACTCTACTTAATGGCACTTCTTGGAACTGTCTCTGACCTGTCCAGCCTGCTTTCCTGCGGCAGCTTTTAAGGAACAGCGCACAAGTCTTTGTTGCTGTTAATCACCTTTGGCTGGCCAAGCGACTGCAGACCTTACAGCATTCATCCGTGACTCTGTCTCTGCCCAGTTTGCCTACTGTACTGCAACTGTTTTAACTCGTTTGCTGAGCAACTGTGCTGCTGATGGAGGGAACATCACATGCCTTCTTGGAACATTATCTCAAATAGGTATGGTTTTTTGTCAGTGATATAACATGTATGCTTATACTGCTAGGAACAGTTAAGTTCCCTTCTATATAGAAAAGTGATACAGTGACACTTGGTGTTGCATGATTTCTGTGGTATCTGGCTTTTGGTGCTAATCAACTGCCCAGAATAACAAACAAATACCCAGGTAGATGAGCAGGGAATTGCACACATTGCATTATTTTATAGAAAAGAACGCTTATGACTAGCTAATATACTTTACGGTAAAAATGTTTGCTGATACCAGTGTGGGGGAAAGTACATTCAGTGTACTTGGAAGCTTAGGAATGAGTCACTTCATTTAGTAGCGGAAATAAGCACCCAGAAACTGTCTGACTACTAAGCTGCTCTGATTTTCTTTTACTTGCAAATATTCTTCCAGGCAGGCCTAGAAAAGATTTAAAGTCGTACAAATGAGGTGTGCAAAAATAGAGAGGCATAAACAAGGTGTCAAACAGTTCTCCCAGGATCTTTCCATATTCCCATGTCTGCCGAATTTGGCTGCTTTTCAGAAGTCTTCTTTCCAGCAGGGCTTGATCTCATAAACCTTTGGAAGGCGCAGAGCTCCTGAGATCAGAAGCTGATCCAAAATTGGCAGAAATAGGGCCTTTTCCCAATGTTCCATGTTCTCAGCTCCCACCTCACACTCACTCACAGGGTGGTGCACGCAGCCAGGGAGCTGTGGCTCCATAACTTTTTCAACCTTTCACTTTTGCAAGGGAATTGAACCCCAGCAACAGCACTGATTCCTGAGCTATTTGCTGGGATTGCCCCCTGCTGGACCAGGGATCCTGCCATAGTGCTGCAGGCACCAAGGAGCCGAAAACATACCACTGTTCCCTGCTCACTGCTGGCCCTTGCTTGAAAACTGATTTCTAATGGCATCGGTAATTTCTAAAGCAGGGCTGCCTTTCTCTATAGGAAAGGCTCTTTTGGTCTTGGCTCCTTTTTCTTCCACTCATTGGGAAAAGAGTATAGAGAGCGTTTGACAAGGAAAGCCCACCACACTGCAGCCTGCCATGCACCCTGAGAATAATAAAATCATAGAATCATTAAGGTTGGAAAAATACCTCCAAGATAATCGAGTCCAGCCTTTGACTGAACACCACCTTGTCAACTAAACCAAAGCACTAAGTGCCACATTCCATTGTTTCTTGAACACTTCCAAGGATGGTAACTCCACCACCTCCCTGGGGATGCCATTCCAATGCCTAACCAGCCTTCCAGTGAAAAATTTTTATTGATGTCCACCATGAACCTCCCCTGGCACAGCTTGAGGCTATGTCCTCTAGTCCTATCACTAATCGCCTGGGAGAAGAGACCAACTTCCACCTGGCTACAACCTCCTTTCAGGTAGTTGTAGAGTGATAAAGTACCTGAGCCTCCTCTTCAGACTAAACAACCCCAGCTCACTCAGCTGCTCTTCATAGGACTTACTCTCTAGACCCTTCATCAGCCTTGTTGCCCTTCTCTGGACGTGGTCCAGCACCTCAATTCTTTCTTGAAGTGAGGGGCCCAGAACTGGACACAGTACTAAAGGTGTGGCCTCATCTGTGCTCAATACAGAGGGACAATCATTTCACTATCCCTGCTGGACATAATATTTTGAAATCCTGGAGGCCATCAGCCTTCTTGGCCCCCTGGGCAGACCTCTGGCTGAACATGAACAGAAGTTTTATTAATTTTGTTTAGAGGTTGTAGGCTGAAACTGCACCCATGTCTCATGGGTTTGGAAATGCTACTAGTTCAGTAGCTAATGCCTTCTAGTAGCCAGCTGTCACTGCCGACCTGTCAGTGCACTTCACAGCAGGCAGGGCAGACCCCATCTAGAAACTCTGGCTTAAAACGGGTGAATGGGTGGCACAGATGTTTAAAATGCTGCCTTGGTTATTGTGTGTTACCATGTTCCTCAGAAAGCACCCAAGAGAAAGGGAAGCAGGGTGGAAGGCTGCTCTTTATCCTGATGGCTACCCTCCTGCTCTGAGGAAAACCTGAAGAGGAGAGGAGACTGTGCCATCCCTTGGGGCCACACAGCTAGCCAGGGGCATCGAGGTGTTTCTCAAAGACCTCCAAGCAGGGTACAGGGACATAAAGGCTGAGGACAATGCAAAAGCTCAGCAAGGAAGTGGAATATTGAGAAAAGCAGGATTTAGCCACCCAAGGGTTTGTGTAGTGTTTGCTGCACCACTGGAAGCCACTGAAAGTGTGTTAGACGGAGAGTGAGATGCTGTCAGACTCAGTGCTTCTGTGTCTATTGTTGTCCACATATTTGGGGTTGCTTCCATGGGGTGCAGTACTTCAGGCACAGCCTGCTCCAGTATGAGTCCCCCATGGGGTCACAAATCCTGCCAGAAAACCTGCTCTAGTGTGGGTTCCTCTCTCCATGTGTCAGCAGGTCCCTGCCAGGACCCTGCTCCAACAAAGGCTTCCCAAGGGGTTACAACCTTTTGAGCATCCACACACTCCAGCATGGATCTCTCCACGGGCTGCAGGTGGATCTCTGCTCCCCCATGGGCCTCCATGGTCTGCAGGGCAACAAGCCTGACTCACCACAGTCTTCACCACAAGCTGCAGGGGAATCTCAGCCGTGGTGCCTGAATCACCCCTTCTCTCTCCTTCTTTACTGACCGTGGTGTCTGCAGAATTGATTCTATCACATACTTTCACTTCTCTCTCCTCTGGCTACAGTTACTTCTGCACAATAACTATTTTTCCTTCTTAAATATATTCTCACAGAGGCTCTGCCACCATCACTGATGGGCTCATCCTTGATCAGTGATGGATCCATCTGAGAGCCATCTTGTAGCCATCTGGCATTGGCTCTGTCGGACATGGGGGAAGCTTCTGGCAGCTTCTCACAGAAGCCACCCCCGTATCCCCTCCCTGCCCCCCCTCCACCTGGCCCCACAAACCCAATACAATGTCAGAAAGCATCTATATTTGTATATGCAGATATGATTGGGAAAAGTGAATCTCTTGCTCATAGGAAAATTATTGTTTTCTTTATAAGCAGTAGTTTAACAAAAAGTTTAATGAGCTTACAAAGTTGCTTAGAGTCATAGAGTTTTGATTCCAGAAAGGGGTTTGATCAGACCAAAGCAAGAGTTTAGTTGGGCACTTAGAGAAAGGGCAGAGCTAAGAGACCTCTTGGACTTCCTCTGTATCCCAGCACTTCAGCAAGTAATTACAAGCTACGTATGATAGGAATCAAGAGACATATCAGCCCCTTAAATGGGATCTTTCATTCCCATGCCAAATTCTATCTTTTTGTATAGCCTCTCTTGATTAGTTACTTTCTGTAAGACTTGCAGGACAAGGTCCACTGGAATTTAATCCCAGAGAGCAGGAATTAAAATGCAGTGTCAGCAATGCCATGTATGCTATATGCAGACTTCTTACTGATGTGCTTAGCTTGATTTTTCAAGCCTGAAAACCTAAGTAAGTGCTTGAAAAATGTGTTAACAACTCACATTTATCTTGGTTCATAAAAAATGCAGGCAGAACTAATTCAGAAAACCCCTTTCTTTTAAAGAAGAGAGGCATTTACAGAAGGTTTAGATTAGTTCAGTGGATATTTAATGTAGGCAGAAAAGATGATTCAGTGCTCAGGGAGTGAGAAAAAGCTGCTGTGGTTCCTCTTCCATACAAAGACGTGTTAACAGTGGTCAGACCTTTGACAACATATTAATTCATCGATGAAAAGCTTATACTTGGCTTTTCTGTCCTTTGATGTCCTAGAGAGCCTAGGCTTTCTCAAAGCTCTCTGTGTTACTCTGTTGCTTTGGAATATTTCTTCCTATGGTTCACTACGTATGATTTTTCCTGAACAGAAGGTACTACTTTGGTTGATGCCACGCAGAGTTACAAACCACCTCCTATGCCCCTGCAGTATATGTATGTGTGTGTGCATTGAAATACGAAGTTTAGTTTAAAAACCCTGTATTGTTTTGCTTTGGATGCTAAAACAAATAATATTTGGAATCCTGCCTGCAAAGACAGCACAATGTACACACTAGTGCTGGTAAACCCCCAAGTTTAGTTCACTAGCTGGTTAGCTGTGGGGATGTGGGAATGGAGAACATATGTAGATGGCTTTAGCCTATGCAAATGAGGGATTGTTCTATTTTTATTGAATGTTCATTAGTAGCCCGGCCATTCGTTGGCTTGTGACTCTTTAACACAGCGATTAAAATCAAATTTTTAAAAATATGGTAAAAGTCAGTTGCCTGAAAACAGTTACTTAATCATCCAGGAATCCAACAGCACTGAGTGAAGGGGAATATTGCGCATATCAGCTGCTGTAAAAGGGAGGACACTGAGCATACTGAGTATTAACACTGGTTCTCAAGATCAACACTAAATGCTTGTTTTTATTCACAGAACAGAAGGACCAAAGAGCTCATTCTGTCACACAGAGCCTGTTACTCTAGTGACTATTTCACAATCCTAGCCCAGCTGGGTGGGGCTGCACTGCTCCTATTAGGATTGCCAGATAGGATAAAGAAAACACTTTCTGTTTCTCCTGCAGGCTCAGCACTCTCTCCTGTTTGTAGCTTTACTGCAACTCTCTATCTTGTCTCCACAGCCCAATTTTCTTTCCCAGTGGCAGCAGGACGTCTGTTAGGCAGTCTCATAGCAGTCCCTGCTGGCTTAGTTCCTGACCTATCATGGCTCTTTTTAACTACCCCAGGACCTACTCCCTTAACTACCCCTACTCCCATGCAAAAAGCATGTGAAAGTTTGGCCCTTTGGCTCTGATGATTTCAATTAAAACTTGCCATCAGTATTTCTTACATTGCTCAATATATGGATCTTATATCTGTCAACCTCCCTTGGTTGTCAAATACACTTTACTGCTTTGATCTTGACTTCCTGCAGTCTCATATAACTGCACTTGGGCAGGCATAGAGATACGTTGTCAGCTGATGTAGCAAAGGAAATTGTAGTAACAGTTGGAGCCGTGGCCATTAGCTGAGTGAGCACACCGTGGTTCAAGCTCCACTGCTGGTCTGTGGTGTGCGACTGTCCAAACCTATGTGATTAGTTAGTCTCCACTCAGGAGAAATTTCTTGTAATTCAAACAGAAATGTAGGTATGCTTGAACAATTCTTTTACACTTTGACTTCTGTATTTCCTCTGGATTTCATTCATGGCTATCTCCATCTCTGGCAGCTACTTTTCTTACATAGTGATTCACATACCATGAACATCTCAGACTCATCCCCTGGGCCAGGTCTCTGGCTGTAATGCTGCACTGTCTTGGGACTCCTAAATACAACATTTTACACCTAGAATATCCCCATTTCCATTAATTTTGTTTTGGTATTATTAAGTGGATAAGTTAATCCAGTGTTAAATTGAGATCCTCACAGGACACTGTTGGAAGATGGTTATGGCCCTGGGCCCTGTTGAGACAGGGGCTGAACTTCAGCCAACTGTATCCTCCAATGCTTTGCTGTTTCTTGACTTACCTGGCTCACTTCATACTCAAGACAGAGTCCCTGCGGAAGCAGGATAAATTGGGATGTTGGCCTGACATGCAAGTTTAAGCCCAAGGCTAATGTGACAAAATAGATCTGAGATGATTGCAAAGTTCTCTTCCCATTTCTGCAGTTTTAAAGAAATGATCTTAGCATCTCATACTGACAGAGTGCAGCTCCAAGACAGAAGCAAGAAAGTGAAGATTCTTACCTCGGTTGTGCTTAAATTCTAGACTTTTTCTAGAATATAGATTAAAGGGGAAGAAAATTAACTACTGAACTTCCAGCCTGAGTGATAGATGAAGCACCTTGCAGAGGCCTCCTCCCTTCTTCCAAAAGCAGAGGCCCTCATCCTGCCAGCAGTCTGAGATCTGGCAAGAAAATCCAAAGCCAGAGGAATCATGTAGCTGCAGCCTCCAGCTAGCTGGAAATGTCTGCCTCTTCTGTACCTATGAAATAACTGATACCTTTATAAGAAGATTTGGTAAGGCAAACCAGACTAATGCAGCTAACCCTCAGACATGGCACTGAATCCATGGGCATAACCAGTCATTTTTTTTATAATGAAAAAACTGACTGTGGGGCATGAGCTCCATAAAGACAGTTGGGAGCTCATGGGTAGATTTATTGGGTAGCCAGAATCTAAAAATTCCCTTTTGGATGTTTTAAACCAAGAAGGTAGTCCATGAATTTAGCCCCAGAAGCTGCCCCGCTCTTAACTCTAGAACGGGCAAGCACAGGATTAGGTAAACCACCAAACTCCCAGAGTCCTGAGATTTTACTATGACAGAAGGAGAAAGAGTCAGTTCTAGCAAAAGAGCTGCATGATGGATGCTGCTTCAATTTTTGGCCAGAAGACAAACTGGGGGAGTCAAACTTGAGCCAAACAAAAAGTTCAGTATAAATCACAAGAAAAATATATTTTACAGGTTTGAAAACTATAGTAAATATACTTCATGTAAGTGAAAGATGAACTGTCACTATGAAATTAATTTTTGGGAAAAGTTTACAAGTGCTCCTAGTTCCTTCAGTGGGGCCAGACCAGACTTTTTGGGGTATGTATGTTAAATGGTATACAGAAAAAAACCAGAAATAAATTTCATGCAGCTGTAGCAGTGACAAGAAATGTATGGTTGTTAACTTATTCTAGTGCCTGAAGAGCTTTTTCAAGTATGGTTGGTCAGCTCTTCTTTTATGCACTATCTCACCTTTTATTTCCTCAAGAAATGCCTTGTTTTTGTCTGGGATCCTCACCTTCTTGAAAGACCTCCAAGGCATCCACAGGCTGCATGAGGTAGGTCCTCAAACACTGAGGCTCAAAAACTGTCCTCAAAAATTTAAGAACCACTCTGAGCTTCACCTGCACTGGCATTGCTCTCAGTTCAGACAGCAGGACAGAACTCTTCAGACGTGCTTCATGACTCAACACCAGCCAGTACCAAAGCAGACCACCAAGACCACCAACTCACTGATTTGCACAGCAGTGACTTATGTCAGTGCACCACAAGAGCTTTGTCTTAGCTGGTGTCTTTTATAGTGTCCTTTTGATTGGCTTTGAATTAGGCTAAAGCAGTAAGTCCAACTTTATATATTTTGCAACTGCTGTTGCATCAGCACTATTTTTGACATTCCAATAAGAAGTGCTGCCAGTATGTTAATCAGGTGAGGCTGCAAGCCTCCACTGGGAGGCACCTATGGCTTCAGGTAGGCTGCTCTGACAGAGTGGTCCAGACAGGTCCCTGGAAGGGAATTCCCAAGTCCTGCTGCCTAGTCAGTAGGTCTGCCCCTGCATTGTCTTACAAGCACTCCCATTGCACTGGTAGGGAGAAACCTGAGAAGCAGCTGGTCTGGCCCCTCTGTGAGCCCGTTCAACCCCACGTGCCAGCCATAAACAGCAAGGTGTTTCCAGGGACACTCCTGGCAAGACATCCTGGTCCCCTTCACTGGGCAGATATGTTCAGGAGAGGATGGTATTCTGAAACCATCCCGCACCACTGCACCTGCTGTGTGCCTCTGAGAGGTTTCTGTTGGCTCACATTGTGCACCAGACACATAATAAGGCAATTTAATCACCAATATACAAGTGGCAGAATAGCACAACACACCTTTTGCCTCTTAAGGGCACATATGAAATATTTAAGCATCCGTGATCCATAATCTCATCTATCTTTGCAGCATCTTCAGATGTGTCCCAACATTTGATTTTACTGTCTTTTCCTAGTTTAGATATGTACATGTCCTGTACTAACCAGTTAAGAGATTTGAATTTTCCTCACCCTTGTCACTGCATTATCTTTGTACCTGTAGTGATTTTAGTCTGCATAGTACTACCTAGCCAGAAGTATTGTTCTGTTGGTTGTTGCTGTTGTTAAATGGTTCAGGTTTCTGTAGTTCCTCAGACACTGACAGTATTTTTATCCTGAAGCTGAATGGATTTTTTCTTTTATCTGCACATGAGAGATTATTATGTCACATTCCTATTAGCATTAATAGGAGCTACTTGCAAAAATCTTTTGAAGACGCTGAGCCAGGTTATTCAATAGCAATGCAAACCTAATTCTGCTATGGAGACAGCTGGATGCTGTCCACAGAACTGTGTGAAATGAACAAAAATGGTGTCGTGGACTCAGTGTGCTGCACTGGATTCTTTGCAAGTCACCATCTTGAAGAACTGAGAGTGAAGATGTCATGGGATTGAGAAGCATTCTCTAAAATAATGAGCCTTGAATTTTGTCCTCCACATTTTTGTCTTTGCTCTACTGGTTCTTACGGGGAAAAAAAAATAAAAATAAATACACCAACCCAGAGATTCAGATACAGAAAAATTGTAAATACAGAAATTAGTACACAGCAGATATGGGAAAAATAGCAAACATGAATAAAATAGTAAAAAAGAACGTCCCATTACCACTTCAGCAAAACTTTCCATTTTGAGAAAGATTTCACGGAACATAAAAAGCAGCAAAATGAAAAAAAAAAAAATCTCAGTGTTACATATAACTGAACAAAGATTTCTGCTGTCTACCTAACATAACTTTCTTGTTTCTCTTCTTGAATAAGAAGCTGCTCAAGGTAAGTTGCAGAGGCAAAATTATAAATTATAACCAATGTGACTGATCATCCCACTTTACCTAGCTGGATTTAGAAACTGCAGAACATATGATGCATGAGAAGAAGAATTATTTAGAGCTATCTAGAAACAAAAGCAGAGGCCCTTACCCTGATTGCAGTCTGTGAGGTGCTGGCAAGGAAATCAAAAGCAACCAATCTGGATTACGAACCTGAGGTTCTGACCCAAGGTAACAAATGTGAAGGAGACTGAGAAAAGACTACCAGAAGCTGAAATTAATTTTTTGAGTAGCTCCAGCCAGAGTCTTCAGAAAGCTGCTGCTGGTGAGGTTTGCCTGGAAGCCACATGAATCACATTGACTTCTCTTGACTTCTCAGAAGCTGTTTGAAGGCTGGAGATTGGACATAAGTCTGATTTGCCACCATGTCTTTGACTTTTAAGCACTTCGTTCTTCATTGGGGGGGGCTTCACCACCAGGCGCTTCAGCACTGAAGGCTTTTACAGACTGAAACATCGGCCACTTTGCAAACTAAACAGGTTTTGTTTAGTTCTCAGTTTTCTGTAAGATGAATCTCATGCGTGACACATCTCAGAGGTACAGCCTCCTGCCTGTGGAAGAAAGCATGACTACTTCAGCTAAAACTACTGAAGACAGAGATGCCTATTTTGAAAAGAGGGGAAAAGAGATGATGCATGTCGTCAGATGAGGCAGGACAGTGGTTCATTGGTCTATCTGATCATAACTCTTGATAAATAACCTTGATAAATCCATCTTACCATACCCATGCAAGAAGATTGCAAATCAGTAGATGCATAATCATTTGAGCTTAGGTAGAGGCCCTCTAACTGAGAAGCTCAATAAATATGGTACAAACTAGAATTAACTAAAAAAAAAAAAATAGTTCTGTGAAGAATATTAACTCAACTTTGATTTTCTTTTTTTAATGGCCTTTCGGAGAAAAATGTTATCACTTTTAGAGCAGCTGGTAGCTCAGTAAGCCCTCTGTCCCCAGGTGAAAAAAAATAAAAAAGACCCTATGTTTTAGTTAAACTGCACTTGGCATCACAGCAAGCATTGTAAGATGGTACTGCCATCTTCATGAATAAAGAACATTTGATTTATTCATTAGTTTGAAACTGAGAAGATTCTTGGAATTTTCTGTCATGCAAGAAGACTTTCTATTGTATTACCTTGTCTTCCAATTTGTATTAATGAAGCTGCAGATAAGAAGAAACTAACAACTTAGTCTTTTATGAGTTTTTTCCAGTTATTTCCTAATTAAACACACAGAGTAATAGAGTCCTCAATATTCTCTCAGTCGTGGTTTAGGACCCAAGACACTTCACCTTGTCACCTAGGTCCTAGGACACAATCCTTTGTAAGAAGTGCCTAGGAAATGAAAGTCTTCTGTTATCTACATGCCAGAAGAAAAAATTATGGAAAGGTTATTTCCTACCTTGTTTTCTCATAGCTGGTTAAGAAACAGAGTGGTAAGGAATGGGTAAATACTCCCCCATGTACCTTGTTGCTTACCATTTTGCCCATCAGGGAGTACAGTCAGAAGGTAAGGTAGAACACTTACTTCAGTAGTCCACCAGAGATGCTCCTTTTGCAAGGACTGCATTAGTTAATTATACCTTGCCATTCTGAAAGCTGCTATTTTCCTATTATATCAGAAACTGTAGACCCCCTTTAGGCTGATGAAATACTTTTTATTAGTCACAAGGGCCTAGCTGTTCAATAAATTAAGAGCAGGAAATCCAAGACATGTTATCTCTTCTCTCTAACACTACCTGAATTAATTGGCAAATTGTTCTCTGTTGCATAACAGGTGCAAAACACATCATATCCTGCGCCTTGCTCCTTCTGAGACATCCATCCGACGTGCACTGTTGCATTCTGTGCAGTGGGTCCTCTGTACCAGGTTTCAAAACTGAAATCTTGCCTGCTCTCTGTGAGCATGGAGATCTCTACTGCCTACTGCAACACCTTTGGCAATGGGCCGATGTGCATGTAGACTGCAGCATGTTCATAAATCCTAGGAATAAACAGTGCCAGAAAATGTAAAGTATTGCTCTTGATTGTTGTCTTGTATCTAAAATGACAGTAAGTGAAATAACTGATAATCATTTAAAAGTATTGCTTGGCAAGGGTCAGTCCCTACCTCATTCCAAAGCAACACAAGTGTTACTGTTCCCTTGAATGACATCGGGGTTAGGAATGTAAATTTTAACAAGTGCATCTGATAATGAGAAACCCACATATGCTCCCCTAACTAGAAAAAAGGGCCATAGTGTACTCTCTCATACAACTCTAGTAATTAGCTCTTCATTACTTGCATGCAGTAGCATTCTGGACATTGAGACAGTTGACCTAGCTTTCACATAGCAAATTTAAGTGTTTCTTCTCGTGTCAGACAGGTCCAGGGAGAACAGAATCAGGCTTGCTTTCTTCCAGAAGTCATAGAGCAAGAAGGAAGTTTGCATTGTGTGGCAAATGAACACAAACCTCCTTTAGGAGAGATATTGAATCTCTCCTAAGCTGCAGTCCCTTTTTAACAGACAAAGAGTTTGCATTTGCAGAAAGTTTGTAAGCAATTTTCTGCTTGCAACACACAGCTCCTTTCTTTGGATTCAAGCAGACCTGAAGGTAGAAATCCGAGCTCAATTGTCAGATGGCAGCAGGGGAGCGGTGGGTGGCCCTGCTCTTTGCTGTGCCTCGGTGGTGAGCACCAGCCTTCCCCGCTGTTCTGACTTCGCTTTCCCTCTGCATCCTGCCGTGCCTGCTAAGTAAGGCAGCTGCCACAATTAAAGCCCGAACCTCAGGACGCAAAACCATCTCCGGGAACAACCTCTTTTGCACTAGACAGGCTGATTGAGGATGGCAGCGCATACGGGATAACTGCAGCAGTCCTGACCTCCGCATGGCTTAGCAAAACAAACAAAATCACATTGTTGTCTCAATTGTGTGTGAAAGCAATGATTAACTAGCAAAAAGGGGGAGAGGAGACACTCTTGGCTTGTGCTGATATTCTCCACAGGAGACTGTGTCAGGCAACAACAGGGTAAAACATCCCAATCCTGAGGCCAATAGGCTGCAGCAGGAACACCAGATTTTCATAGCTATAAACCAAACCTGTGGCTATACAGTCCAGCACCAGGTCTCCAGCAGTGAGTAATTTAGGTCCATCAAAGAAAGGTACATGAAGCACTGTAACAGGCAAAGGTCAGATAAGAGAACCCCTTATAAAAGGCCTCATCCTAATTCTTAAATTGGGGCTGGCTTGACATCTGAAATGAGAATTTGTCTGGTCTTTCCAAATAGTGTGTTTATGGGTTCACAGTTGTGTATGGATAGGTGAGGGAAGTGGAAATAGCATTAGTTATTATAAATTTTTGTATACAGTATATACAGCTTTAGACGAAGAGAACATTATTATGGTTTCAAAGTCTAAAACAGTCATTAAGACAGGCTGTGCTGAAGACTGCCTGCAAATTAAGCCAGATCACGTTAGAAAAAGTTGTTCCTTGCAGTGCTACCTTCGTAGTAGTTGGCAATACAGCCCTACGCTACTTCCAGCAACACACTGAGCCCCTCTTGAGACATTGTGCTCTGGCGTGAAAATTAGTACAAAATCCAGTTCACACAAGTCTCTGTAGTGGAAAACCCATCACCTACATGATGCTCATAATTTAGAGTGGATGTAAATTAAATTTCACTTTGCCGGATCCATTCCTCTGACACTGTTCAGAATTAGCAGCTGCAAAGGCTGCTGAATTTGAGGAGCAAAGTTTATGCCACTCAGCCTTCATAAAGACTATTTCATCTTCAGGACTGAAAAAATCCACAGAATGCTTAGATCCATTACGGCTCCTCTGCAGGTTTCCTTAGCAAACCCTTTAAAAGACAAGCTAAAGATCTAACTCTGGCAGTGAAAAGCAGCTAGACACAGTAACTGCTGGACCATTATACTAATTGCAGCTTAAATGTTTTAAAGAACTGCCAGATAAGTTTACCTCAGCTTTGCAAAGGTGTATTATTTAACAAACACACACAGTACAGTCTTCTTTTCTATCTAGATAATGTAAAGGAGAAAACTTTTGACTTAGCTTTTTTTGACTGCTGGCTTTGGGGCTTTAAATGTTGGCTTTTTCATTTAATTTAAATAGCGCTTATTGAAATCTTCAGAGCTCATTGAGTAATTATCCTTACTCCAGATGATTTACATTGCCATGCTGTTGTGACTTACAGTTCATATTAAACCATGTCAGGTACCATCTGAGGCAGAAGTGTATGGGAGCAACAAAGCCCATACTACCTAATGTAGAAATTATATATAAACTTATAAAATGCATTCTGTGACATTTATTTTAATTTTTTTATAATACAGATCATAGCATAGTACAGATAAGATGCATTTGAGAACTAGGACACTAATCAGAAAAACTTAAGGGGAGTATTAAGTTTGTCTTGTATTGTCTTATGTGTGTTTCTGAAAGAATATATTAACAGATATCTTCTTAAATGTGGACCCTTGCTGAGCATAACAGCTTAAATGAAATACCAAAGCCAGTCACTCCAGTTAACATATATTAGTCCTAAGAATCTATAAAACCTGTCCATCACCATTTGACAGGTTAGAAACTGGCTACTTGTAGGTCTCAAAATTAAGCACAAAATTAAAATCAGGCATGTTTCCAATGGAAGTCTGTATCAATCTGTCTTGGTCCCAAAAGAATTTTTTTCCTGACAGTAGCTGGGAAGCAAAAATATTTTCTGATAAAGTTTGCAGCTAATAGGAGAAACTGGAAGAATATAAATAATGGAGAGAGATCATCATGGATAGAGCAATTGGGACCATTTAGCACACCACCTGCAATAATCAATATGCAATTAATACTTCCAGAAACACAGAATTATTGATACTTTAACAGCCTTTCATTGTTTTAAATTCTTTGTCTTGATTTGAAGGTATTCTGAGATGGACAATAAACTGGTACCTTTTGTATTTCACTTCAGTGCTTTAAATTACCTTCAGTGTTTAAAGAATAAAAGGCTTTATTTCAAAAAGTGTTTGTTACCTAGAAAAGTCCTAATGATAATTTGCCTCTAAAAAACTGTCAACACAGAAATGCTGGGAGTACTCTGTGGGAGCAGAGAATTGCTTCTGCTCCTGCTAACAGATGAGATGACAAAGCTGTCTCATGATTCAGGAGAATCAAGTGTTGGAAATGATACATCCAGCTAACTGGTAGAGCACTGGGACACAAGAATGGAAACAAAGAAAAATAAGTTTAAAATCAAGATGGCACACAGTTTCCCTCCTCCTTCTTTTTTTCTTTTAAATCAGGCTGTTTGTGGGGTTTTTCAAGATAAAAATGTTTTTTCAAATGTGTTTACAATCAAGCAGAAAAGAGGAGGAGGAGCAGCTGGGAAGACAGCAAATTGCAGAGCAGGAAACCAGAGCTCAGCATGTCTGTGTCTCTGCTGCTCACATAACCAGGCATGGACCCCTTCAAAAGGTAATCCTGTTTGTGTCACTGTTTGCTATACTCCCTAACTGGATTAAAAAGAAAAAGAAGAAGACAAATCCAAATCCTCCAAGGGCTATCTTTGAAACATCCTCAGAGATTAATGATGGGCTCACGAATAGGCAACTGTTTATAAAACTCATTTGTGGTGTGCCTCTGGATTAAGGGGCTGAGGAATTTATAGAATACTGGCAGAATAATGGAGAAAAACTCCAAAACAAGCTTTTCAGATTACTTTGTCATTCTCTTTTTGGAGCTGATGTGATACAACCAACCTGTCTCTTCTTTTGTCTGAAAGAAAAAGAAGAGGTTTTCTTTATTTGTTATTTTGCAACTGTTTGGGATTAATGAAGTGTGGATTTGTGAAGCGTGTGAAGTCTGGCAACATGCTTGTTACCTCTGGCTCCACGGAAACGATAATCTAGACTGACAGCAAGTTCCCAGTATGCCTGAAACAGTGTAAAATAGGGAGAAAAATTAGAAGAACAAAGAATACTTGACACATTCTGTATATCTATTAGAAGTATTGTGGACATTATGGGATGCTGCAAACTTTAAATTGTCCAAGAATAGTAACTTGAGCCTCAAATTGGCAAACCTCACAACTAATTTCCATTCAAAATCATGGTATTGGCTTTATGAAAAAATATGTTATTAAAAAAAAAGACATAGCCCAATGAAACTCATGAAATTTTTTAGGTTATCATTATTTTCCATATTGTTGCTGAATATTTAGATAAAATTTTATAATCCCTTATATATAACTTAATTTTTCCAAATCATGACCTCAACATCCAGTTAATCCACAGATTAAGGAGCTGGTGCCCTGTGACTCTTGGCAAGGCTACTGGAACTGATACAGTCTTGAGAGAAGTTGGTCTTATGTAAACCATAACATCTTCAGTGCCTAAAATTTTACTTTGAAGAACTGTGATTGGTGTTTGTGGGAACTGTGAAAATGGAGAATCTTCTGCACTGCTAACACTGATTAAAAAAGTTAGGCCAGATAGAAGAAAAGTCAGCAAGTGTTTTGGAGACCCACTGCTCAGGTACAACCTAGGTGCAACTTTCTGTACAGAAATTTATGTGCTCTGGCTGCTGATCAAGACAGATTCCCTCTCCTTTTCACTCATACAAAATGACATCTGTCATTGCTAGCTGACAGTTCCATTTGTGCACTGTGACCCCTTCAGAGGCAGAAGAAAAGACACACTTGTTCAACACTGAGTCTTCTTTTATCATCTGATTTGAAAAGAGCCCTATTTGCCCCATTAATAAACATGGTTAAATGGCAGGAGCTGGAATGCAATGAATTCAGAAAATGGGTGCTAGATGCTGTACAGGTATTATGCAAGAGCCTCTCTACTGAACAGCTTGTGGGTTTAGGTCTGTAATTCGTGGTGGAAAAAGAAGTATAAATAATCTCACAGAAAGAAGCTGCTAGATTGGGGTTTCTTGTTTTGTTTGTGTTTTTTTCAACTCTTCTGTAAGCACATAGAAAAACAGCACATATAATAAATACCCACACATATCAAACATAAATTTAACTGCTTCAATTATCAATACAGTGATGCTGCTTATACTTCACTACTTCACAGTCCTATTTATATAACAAGGTACATTTGTGTTTAGTAGTGTCAGTAGTGATATTTGTTTAATGGGTATTTTGCTTAATGCCAGATTGCTGATTACCTAAACCTTCAGGGGCTATGAAGAAATACAACTGTGAAGAAATACAACTGTAAAAAAATACACATAGCATAGCATAACACGGTGCTTCTACTCCAGGATGTAAGTGAGACCTCCTGCACAACTGATTCAAAGATATGTTGTGAAAAACTATAAAGTGCCAAATCTGAAATCTCTAAGCAGTTAGTTTGGGAACAGCTGTAGTAACAAGATAACTATAAAGGTGACCCAAATGACCGATATTACCACGTGACTGGTGTTGTTTATTGCTTAGTTTAGTTTTGTGATCCCACAGTTTTCAAGCCATGACTGAGGGATCTGTTGTGCACACTCGGAAATGGCAGTACTACAACCCCTGATCTTTACCTACACATTTTCAATATTGGCACTTTACACTGCCCCCAGGTATGCAGAAAGCAGCAATCCTCAGATGTCCCAACACCTACTTACTAGTTGACATCACTGCACGTAAGCAAAATCCTTTAAGGTTATTTTAGTGATCAGTGTGTTCCAAGAAAAGGATAAGGGTACTCTCTAAGTAGCTGCTGACACTAGAAGACATTTTGCAGCATAGATCTCTACAGGTATCACTTAGTCCCTGAACTTCTCTACTGCAATTTTTTAAGAACTGTAGAAGGTTTTATATCCCAAATTTTCCAATACATTTTGTCCTAATATTAAAAAAAATAAATAAATAAGAGCACCTTTGAAAAATTTAGTTTGAGACGTGAGTTCAAACTGGGTCTGACTTCGAACTTTCTTATATGGAAAACAACACCTGCAAACCCCTAAAACTTTGCTACCTCAAACCCTGTGAAATAAAAACAGATGTGAAATTTCAACACAATGTCTTGCACATGTTTGCTTGTAATTTTTTCCCTACTAAGTATGAATCAATAAGCATGAGTTAGGCTATCACCATTCAAAGGCAATACTCTTGTGCTACATCTGCAGCTCCTGGGTCTAATGACAGTATCTGATACAGGCACATCTTAGCGAAAAACTGTCAGTTTTCTAAATCACTCTACTTTCCTGCAATTCCTGCTTTTTGATTACTATATTTCTCACCTGTCCTTATGGGCCTGTTGAGACTGTGAAGTCAGTTTTGGAATGGGAAATTTCAAAATTCTTTTGATTGCAGTTTTAATTGGATTTATTAATTACCACTGAGGTTTTTAAATTATTTTCCTGTTTGTCAAATGTCCTGTACTACACATGCAGTTAAAAAAACCTGAAAACTGTGAGGTTAAAGTAACACAAACATTTCTCTTTTAGGAACTGGGTTAGGTCATGAAAAAGCTGGTAAATAGTCACAGCTTTTCATCTGCACTGATCTGGTTTGGATGTGAAAGGTTTTGTATCCTATTAACAATCTCCTGAGCTAACCAGCCCCTTAAATGTGATTATGAGGATCACGCATCTAAGACCTTCCAAAGGGGTTATGGAGCTCTTTTGATCAATTGAAGAAAATATCTGGCAAAGCTCAGGGTTGTTCCAGAGAAACTTACGCATTCAATAAATAACTTATGCTTCTGGACATCCTTGGTAATTCATTATGGTGGTTGGTATTTATGACCAAAAGAATACTAAGCTAGCTGTAGACAAATTCTGTGGTGATTTTCCTAGAGGATATTTGCTCAGGTGTTGCAGGAAGTATTGCTTCTCTGTAATAAACACCAAAAGGGGAGGAGTTCCTTATATTTGCTACAGGCTGTGCTCAGTTAAGCAGCCAGAGAGGTCAAAAAGCAGTTCCCTAGAGAGGTAAGTTCTTTGATTCTTATAGTGGTGGTCTCTCTTCTGATAGTTAAACATACTTGTTTATTTTCTTGAGTTATCCTTTATATAGCTGCTGATCTTTTTGTGCATCACTTGCTATTTGCACATGTACATAGTTAAACATCAGAACACCTCCTCATGGGTATAATACTATTAAAAGATCAATTATAAGGAAAATAAAATAGATGAAAAGAGGGAACATGTGCCTTAGGTCCCACAAGCCCTCTGTGGCTGAGCTCTGCCCAGGATTTGGAGCCGAGCAGCCAAGGACCCCCTTTTGTAGGGGGTTCCATGGTATCCTGCATAGCTGGATCCTAAATTTGTTCAGATGTAGTATTTCAGCCTTTCACAATATAGAAAATACTTTTTAAAGTAAATTATAGTCTTAATTTGGTGCCTTAATCACAAGAGCATCTTCCCCCTTTTTGTCATTAGAAGCTTCTAAGAATGTGAAAGTCTGAATGTATCAGTTCTGAAGTAAAAGAGGTCTGTTCTACTTCTGTATGTTTCTGGTCCATTATATTACTATGAAAAGTAAGACTTATTCTAAAAGCAATTGTCCAGTGTGATCTAATACTGAAGATGCTTTGAAAGGGTTTGTGTTCATACTGCTTTCATATTTCTCACACAGTAATTTAAAAATATTTTTGGACTTGCACCCACAATACTTCTAACGAAGTTAAAAACTATGTTGAAAGGCAAGGAGAGAGTATGAAACTAATCTAATCACAGTCTGTTGAAAAGATAGTGTAGTACAGATGCTGTCTCATGGCATTAAGGGCAACTTATCCTCATACCACATACAGCTGGAGATGATCAGACTTCATGTATCTTTTAATATATATATGTATGTTGTCAATACATAATATTTGTCTTTAATTATTTCAAATTTATTTTGGGGGAGAGAAAGATTATACTCGTACTTACTCAGGAATTTTAAAATCTCATCTGAAAGGCTTCCTAGATAAAAACAAAACAATGATTTTGGGGAAAATGAGGGGCAAAAGCCAATGCATGTTGAGATGGAGAAAGAACATGAAGGAGAGAAAATAAAGTGAAGAGTGTGACTAGGCTGCATGACACCAAATGTGACTTTATCATTTCATGCCTAAGGTTTTCAGCACAATCAGTGTCTATTTGACATGAGAATTGTCATTCCCTAAGGACTGAAACTTCCTATTTGTTTGAATAGTGCCTACCTTTATATAGGCCTTGGAGGCTAGTTGTGACTTTCACTCATTTAAACTAGGACCCTTTCTGCAGCAGCAGGCTGCCATTACTTACACATCATTCAGGATCATCTAATTGAAGTTTTTATGAGTTTCACAGACCAGGTCATGTGAATAATTAATTAATACAGAAGACAAGTGTGTACAACAGTCCAAATAGACTCAGTTCGCTGACTACTATCATAGGGTTTTGCCTTTGAGGCCCTTTCGCTGGAAGAGGGAGTGCTCATAGGGAATTTCAGGTTTTCAGAGCTAAGGGACACTGACTTTGGCACATAGACTGAAATGTAGACAAGGTGGGCAGCAGTGGTTTTAAGACAGCACTGCTAGAAGTGGAAGGGGACATGTCAACCAATCACTGAAGTTATTGTCTTTTCTGGTTCCTATGACTGTGTTTAAGCACTTCTCAGCTCCTTGCTCAAAGTCTCGGATGCATGCCAGCTCTGCCTGGGAGGAGAGGTATGAGTGCCCACCATCTCATTTTTGTACCTAGGTTTCCACTGAGAGGCTTTCAGTCTTTTTTTTGATCAAGCTCTGGTCAAATTTCTGCATGATCAGAGGATTAGACTGTCATGCTTCTGCATGTGACTTGCCATCCACCAGACACGCAGCCAGAACACAGTGGGGTGCCAGGCACCCCTAAGCACACTAAAAAGCAATAAGAATTTTGCTCAGGGAAGGGGAAGTTTTGCAGAGTGTTGTTCAAGCCTAAAAGATATGGATATTTTTACAACTGAGGCCCTATTTTGCCTGTGCTTTCAACTCCAAGTAGTAAAATGGGATTATAAAACTAGGAAGCTCATTTTGTATTTTTGTAGGGTCTCTTCCAGGGGAGGAGGAACAGTTATGAAGAAACAGAAAAGTCAGCAACAAAAGGAGTTAATAAAGGCTATATGGGACCTTAAGTTCTCCCTCATAAATTTCTATGTGCATAATGCAGCACACGGTCTAAAAATCTTTTTATACAATAAAGTAGTAGTGCGCTTTGATGAAGGAACTTAAAGAGGCCTCTCATCCTTATATATATATATCTAGCTCATGGCTGTTTAGCTTTGGGGTTTAAGAAGTTTCTATTGATGATTTTCCTACAGTGAGGAATTTTATAAGGTTTCTTTGTCCATGTGATTTCTTTGATTACCGAGATGGAATAAGCAGCCTTTCCCGTTACAGACACATTCACATAGAAAGGCCATCCACAAACTAACTACCTGGTGTCTACTCTGCTTTTGTGAAAGACATAGAGCATAGATAGCTCTGAAACAGCTGCCCTAATGTCAGACCTGTCTGAAAACAAAAAACAGATTTAACTACTATTAGAAAAATGGAGGGAAACAAAGCCAATGCAACAGCAGAAGTCTCCAACAAAGGCACATGATCACTTGCACTGAGTTTGGCTGCCTCTTTGCAGTGAATGCGCGAGGGATCTTCCAAAGAAAACCTAAGCAGCATAATTAAAGTCCTCTTGTACCACACAGGACCTATATAATAAAATTCATCGATTTCCCAACTTTTGAATACTTTGTCTTGAAACTTCACCTTGCAATTACACCTATGTTGCATTGCTGCTGTGTAGTCACCCCTTTGAAACTAGTAATAACGGGAGCTCGGGGTGTGCACCAGATCTGAATTCTATTTAGCAGTCCAGGTAGGTCCATTAGGTTTCCTCAGGGCAGAGCAGCCATAGGCAGCCCCGGAGCCACGAGCCGCAGCTCTCCCGTGCCAGGACGGCGGTCTCTCTGGGCCGCCTGGTGCCGTGTAATCCCCGTGGGGCGGATCAGGGTGCGAGGGCTGTGACCCGGCTCTGGAGGCGGCCGGCCCGGGATCCCCGGTGGCCGTGTCCCGGGATCCCCGGTGCCTGTGGCCCCGGGCGGCTCCGCGCTCCGCAGCCGCCGCTCCCCCTCCGGGAGGGGAGC
>VZRE01000130.1:398246-517218 GCA_013396775.1 Cephalopterus ornatus | reverse complement strand
CTTTTCTTGTGGGTAAGTTTCTGTGTAAGGAACGCGTGCAGAGTAGTCGGGAGCGATGCCTGGAGCGCGTCGTGCCCGCGGTGGGACCAGCCGGGCGCTCCCGGAGCAGGGCAAAGCCCTGCCCACCCGAGGGACACGCGGGACTGTGGCGTGACCGTGGCCTCGGCAGGACCCGCGTGAACTCTTACCGTGCCCAGTGTACACCCACACCCCGTAACTTCTTGCCTGCTAATGCTAAGTGCTAGCAAATTTGCTTGTTGTCTGTAATGCCTTCCTTATCTTGCTATCAAATAACTACATCGCCTTAATATCAAGCCTTGCCAAAACTCATTGATACAGCTGCTAAATTAATTCTGAGTTGCCACTTCACAGCTGTTAGAAGTTCTGAGAAATAAGGAGTGAGGTCGCACATATTGATTTTTATGGCGTTATGAAGTTTTACTGTGTTAAAATAGGAAAATTGAGTGATGCTTTAGCTTTGAAAGCTAAGTTATTCGCTAATATATTGATCTAGTGTTTAGTCATTGAAAAATTATTCTCATCACTTGCATTGCCTCTCTTCTGGGAGCCACAAAATGAGCTGGATATTATTCAGTTCATGGATTACTAATGTCAGTTCATTACTTCTGGTGGCACAAAGTCCAAACACAATTTCATAATGAACCATTCCCCCTTCTGTTATTAATCTTGTTTTCATGATTGTAATGCCCCTGCATAAATATTACCTGTTGGATGACAGTTGCCACAAAAATCTTTAGTTCTCATTTGTTTTCAAAATATCAGAGCTTTTAGAATTGACTAGAATAATTAAATTTAGCATTTTGTTTCTATGTTCTTTTCATACCCTCTTCCTTTAACTAAAAGTTGTCTTAAGAAAAGCTGGGGTGCTGTACTGGTGTCACGTTTAAACTCTGAAGGATTGTCATCCAGTGGGTATCCCCTATGCATGAGATTAGATGGAATGCTTACAGCCCTTGCTGATCCTTTAACCTGTTGCTTAAAAAAACCCTCCTCCAATGGAGTTTCCTGAGAACTGTAAACCTCAGCATGCAGTGGGGTTTTGACTGTTGTGGTGCGTGGCAGGGAATGGAAGAAAACCAAGGTGGAACCTAGCACTCGACCTAACACTGCCCCCTAAAAATGTTCAGAGAGTGAAGAGCTGGAGCCTACCATGAGTGGGGCTGGCCAGTTCAGGCTGCAGTAAGTCAAAATGTCATGATCAGCTGAATAATAATCAGCAGATGAAATGTCAGTGTGGACACCCAATATGCATTTATCAGCAGAAGGAGATCAGGTACCAATACCACACAGTACTGTTTCTCTACTGCATGTAGAAGTTTTACAAAGGTCAAGGAGTCCAGAGGCATCAAGTGTCTTTGAAAGCTGCCTTGCCTTATTGGGAAAGTTGTTGCTGGATGTTATCAAAGAGAAAAAGCGTTTATAGAAGAAGCAGTTACCCAGCCTTTCAGAGAATAAACACTAAAAAGTGGTCTTAAAATTGGATCAGTTTCTTGCTTGAACAGCACTAAGATTGACATACTTTGACTTGTGCCCAGGAGAGATACTGTCTGATACTATGTTAAATTTATCACCACTCCTTGCCACCAAATGCTTTAAGTAACCATTTATTTCTGCATTTACATTAATTTAGCATTTGGTTGCTGTATTCAAAGTTTGCTTGGCAATGTCATTGTATGGTGCTTGCCTTTTCTGTGCGTCATCAGACAACATCCAAGTTGCCTGGCAGCTTTCAGGTCATAAGATGTGCTGGCTTGCAGTTTTCCCAACTATAGCATAGGGCTGATATTCATTTTGTCAATTGTCAAGCTATAACTCTTTGTTTCCAGCATTTAAATAGGGTAGAATTGATTTCATCTAACACGTCTGCAACTGAAGATGTGTAACTGGGTTTCTTTTGTAGTCAATGGAAACTTAGCCAGCAGAATCAACAGAGTCTGAAGACCAAGCTGTTTTATCCTAAGAGATATTAAACAGGTCAGATGAATCATTTTGATTGCTTTGACTGACTAAAATGGAATCATAGCATCCAGCTTAGGTTCCAGTAGGCGTATTCTACACACCAACTTAGGTGAAGCCCACCAAAGTTGCTGTGACTTGTGTCATTCTTCCTCATGTAAGCACACAACAGTGAGAGAAATGGACAGACTGTTGATTTTTACTGTTCATCTACCATAGCTGGGGCTAAAGAGATTTTTTTTTCCCCCTCGGGAAGGTTTCTTGCAAATGGGAAGGACAATTGTTTAGTTCTGGGAAAACACTGGGGAACGTGAAGGGTGGAAAGTAGTAAGCCAACTGATGTGCAATCAAAGAGGATAGTTCAGATAGACACATGCACAGGACAAAAATGATGTAATTATGCAAATTTTGTTGTTGTTTTAGAGTGAAATTATAATGCTAAGTGCATTGAGCTATTGACAGATTAAGTAAAAACCTCACCCTACTGTGTTCCAAACTCTCGTCTTTAACTAATTGCCAAACTAGATAATCTGCTCACATTGAGCTTAGATTTGAGTATAGTTCCCATTCATATATAGGTTGTATCATCATTGAAATCAGAGGCCAAATATTACCCCAGAATTAAATGGGAGTGATATTGGAATTTCCAGAGCAAAACTTACTCTTTGAATGATGGATAAGAATATACTGCATAAATTACTCATGAGAGCTACATTTATACAAGCTGAGGATCTGAGCTGCAATCCATGTTCTAGGTTGAATGATCAAATTATTTGGACATTTAAGCAGAAATTTCTAGGTGCTAGTATGATGAAGGGCATATTGTAGCCTCATGCTCTTGGCTTGTTTTGAGAATTCCGTACCTTTAACTTTCTTATTAAGTACTTGGCAGTGTGGCATAAACTCATGAAATAAGAAGAAATGTGTTTTGGGATTGTATTGTGCCATTGCATTAAGCATTTCAGGGCCTCACTGTGCTTTGTGATAAGTACCAGAACAATGAACTTCTAAATTAGATATTGGATAAAGGTGATAAAGGTGGTGAACAAGTGAAGTGAGGGGTTTTTTTTATTTTATATAACAAGTCTCAGCAGTCTTTTTATCTGTTTGTTTGGTTTGGTTTTGGTTTGGTTTGGTTTGGTTTTTTTGTTTGGGTTTTTTTGTATTAGGGTGATTATTTTTTCTGGCATCTGTTAGGCAAGAGTCTTAAATTTCACAATCTGAAGGAGTGCAAGTGTCACCTACAGAGAGGTAACAGACCTGACAGGCAATGTGAGCTAGTGTTCCTGGCACCTGACATCTACCAGTCATGACACAAGTGAAGATATCTGGCCAGTTACAGGGTAGGATATGTGCAGGAGCTATCTTTTTAGACACAAGTGATGTATGCAATGTGAAGGAGACAGTGATGTGGACAAATAAAACAAAAGACAACCTCAGTAGGTCTGTTTTGAACTGTTTCCAGTTTTCAAGACTTCAAGAAGATTGTGGTAGCCAGGAGACAAGATGCTGATGGGAGCCTAAAGCCTGGATTCATTATAGTTATATATGAATAGGTGTCTGCTTTGCTAATCATGTAGGCTCCCTTTGTGGAGGAAGATGAATAATGTGAGGCAAGGTGCCTCTCTTGTTTCATTAGCTCCTTATGGAGGAAATGGTTATATTTTCATCCAAGTGAGATGAAGGTCCATTCAGAAACTATTGGGAGGAAAGGTTTAGAGAGAAGTTACACACTTAGGTGGCATGAAACAGTAATAAAAATATTGGATTAACGTGTAATATTCTATGTGAAATTCAGGCTCTGTTGTTCTTTCAATGCAAACTTATAAGCTTATTCCCAGTTGACGGTGTTGTCTGTAATGCTCTGTGGCCTTGACTGTACAGCCTCCACAGGACAATTGGTTTGTATCTGAAGTTTTAGGTGTGATAAATGTACTTAATTGAATTGCCTTTGCAGCAATCAGATAGTTCACAGGAGATATACTGTGTTCTTTGTGAGCCTTCCCCTTCCCTTTCCAAACTCACTAGATACTGAAAATGATGGAGAATGCAGTGGTCTGCCAGCATGGATGCTGAACAGGGCATCTCTGGCTATCTCTAATATGTGGCTTGAGGTGTGCTGCATAGGGTGTGTATGTTTGATGTGAAGCAAAAAATTATATAGGACTGGCTCATAAGAATTCTCACCCCATTTGTTCTTCTACCTGATACCAGATCCCCTTCTCAGAGAACCCGCCTTTCCTCCCAAAGAAACAAACCAAAAATACCAACCAACCAAACAAAAGAAAATCCAAAACAAAACAAAAAAACCCAACCACACTGCCTTATTGTCCTGGAACTCCAAATCTATTTTTTCCCTGCCCCAAATACTCTGAATTTGATCACTGTGTCACAGCGTGTTTGACTCTCTCAAATTTACAGGACAGTGCACTCTGTGATTTAAACTTTATTTCATGAGCTCTTTAAGAACTGTAACAAACACAACAAACAGGCTTAAACACCTTTTGAGCAGGTCAGTCTATCACGTGAATTCATTTATTCACCAGTCAAGCCATAAGTCTTCATAACTTATAATCCATAACTCTTAATTCATGAACTTATGAGCAAACACAAAAGAGCAAAACCTAGCTGGGGATAAGAGACTGCTTATCCCTGCTCCTCAGTCATGGTGCAGGTGTCCCCTGTGTCACACCAAGGAGCAGGAGAGCCTCAGCAGTCCAGCTGTTGGATCTGCTTCAAAAGCTTTTGAGGTAAGCTGATGTTTTACACGTTCCAGCTTGGAGGCATTTTTTTATACCTCCAGCTTGGAGGTCCCATACATTTTCATAAGTTAGCAGATTCTGGGGAAACTGCAGTAGGAAAGCTAATAGCAGACAGATTTGCTGGTGATGATGGTGCATAATTGCTCTTGAGCTTTTTCAGGCCACCTGTCAGCCTACTTGGTGCTCTTGCTTTGAACTACTGACACTGCTCCCAGCATTCATCAGGTCTTACCAGGAACCAGGTTAGCCAAAATCTGAGCAGAAGTGAACTGTCACACTGAGCACAACAGAAGTATTTTATAGGTTTTTTCCCCTAGTGGTTCAAGGGTACATTCCCAGCTTAGAGGTTTGGATCCAGTTGTAAGTTTTGGTGTTTTTTTAAGTAAATGTTTAATGGTAAGGGGTATGATAAAATATCTAGGTGGTTGGGCATCCAGACATATTCCAGAGACAGTCCAATTTATTGTTGAAATATGAGGCTAAATCATTATCAGCTTTCTCAGCTTCAGTGAGATGTAATAAAACATTATTCATCACCCAGAACAGAACACTTGAAATCATTCTGTTTAATATATTTTTAATAATAGAAGTGGAAGCTAAACAATTTATCTGCAGGGGCTTGTTCTTAAACTTGGTGAGAGTGAGGAAACACAGTGTTCAGTATAATTTATTCAAGTTACGATTTTGAAGCTGTTAAATCAAAAGCAAGAATTATTCACATTAACTCTTTCTGGAATAGCACTCTTAAATTATTGAACTAAATATGACAGCTATTGAATGCATGTTTTGTGAGGTATGTGGTGACTTTTCTTGAGACAAGATGATGTGCAACTGGGATGATTTTCAGAGGAAAATGCAAGCATATGGCAATTTCTCTAGCACTTTTTTCTGATAGCCAAATAGCACCTGCAGGATCATGTTTCCTCAGCCCTTTAACAGTTCTCATTGTACCAGTCTCTGCAGACAAATAAGCAATTGATACTGCGAGTCAATGGATTTCAGCTGCATACTGTCATTATACAGGGAGTTAATGAAGCCTGCAAAGCTGTCTGAAACTGTAGGTTTGGAACCTGTTTTTTCTTAGAATGTTCTACTTTATATAAAACATCTGTGCAGAGAGGTGGACCTTTGTTTAGGGGTGTATTTGGAGAGTCAAGGTATCAGAGTTTCCTACTTGGCTCTGGCACAGGCTAAATATATGAAACTGTTCTTTGAGTTCCTGCATCCTAAGTGCTCGTCTTTGAAGGGGAGGAGATAAATCTTCCTTTCTTCAACTCTGCCTATCTTCTACTGTAAACTGAGTCAGAAGCTCCTGTGTAATAGGAGACATAATAGGCCCTAGATTTGGTGGAAAATTACATGTTCTGTAGAAAATAGCCTGTATGCTCACAGGTTTCAGTATGATTTGGATGCCTCAGTTCTTATGAAGGCACCTGTTGATAGCTTTTTACTTTTTTTGTCTTGAAAAAATCACTAGTTACAGATTTCATGTACAGTAAAACCTTAAACAAATAGCCTCAATTCTAAAACTAAAGCTCAGATAGAGAAATTTTGAAATTCCATCAGTACTGAATCCTTCAAAGCAAGGGCTTGGGATTATGACTCCTAATCTCTTTATCATCCCCCATTTGGTTATTGTTTTGTGTATTCCCAAATATGAGCTAATTACAAAGCATTTATATATGAAGTGATTAAAAACCCCAACAAAATGATTGTATTTGAGCATGACTTTAAAGGGAAAAGAAAAGTTAAAAAAAAACTGTTGCACCTCATTTGTGTTCTTTTCTTGGGGAAGAAATGGTTTTCCTGAAAGTGGTGAAGTTCCCAAGGCGTGGATAAAGACTAGGCATGAGATGGAAAGGTAATGCCTTAGGAAGAGAGTGCAGTCACTGTCCTGACGGAGTTGAGTCTATGTGAATCCCAGGGGGAGGGTTGGACAGAAGAAAGAAGCAAATTTTTAATCTGGAAAGGAAAACTGAGGATTTACTCATTACAGCTATATGTCTCTGGATCTTGATCCTGTATCTTTACTTTGACCATAACCTGGAGTAGAGTTAAGGGAGATTTCGTTGTTGCAGGTAAAATTGGGTCATTTTGTTCCCACAGTACTTGAAATCAAGGTGGTGGGCCAGGACTGGGTGCAGTACCAAGTGCTGCAGGTTTCCTGGTGTAAGTGAATTGCATCCATCATCAACCAGGGCATGGGTGTAACCTGGTCAGTGATGGATACAATTCCATCATTGTTAAAGGTGTTTCCTTTACAGTATGTAAACCAGTTGGTAATGAATGTACATTGGTAAACATGTTTTCCATGGTTGTGAATCCTTGACTGTCAGAAGACCATGGTGTTGTGAAGAGATCTGCCACTTTGATCTGCTTGGCCTTATGAGATGTATATAATAATTCAAATGCTAAGAGTAGGATTGTAAAACTGATTGTTTGATGAAAGAGTTTGAATTAATGTAATGCTGCTATTTAAGATGTTTTGTTTTCCATGGGTTTTCTCCCCCTTCTTGCCTGACTCTTGGTAATGGAGCCAAATTCTTTGGGATTTTATGAACTTGACTCTCATTCCGCTGCCCTCCCAAAATCCTAGAGTGACATTATATTTTCCTTGAAGTGCATGGGAAAACTTCAACTTGCTTCAATCAACCCTGAAATTTGTTCAAATTTTCATTTGAATTTCCCATCATTTAGTATTATCATGACTGCACATACCTGTATTAAGTTCTTGTTCATTATGCTTTCTGTGCATAGACACTATACGCAAAAACATTTCTAGCGTTTGAGACTGGAATGTGTATTTCTCTTCACATTCATAGGAAACCAATTGCTATTAACCATTTGTTGAGTGAACATTGAGATCTCTTTTTCCTAGGAGCCATCATTTGAGATGCTTCCGTTGACTGGGAAAACAATAATATTTGATAGCTTTCCTGATCCTTCGGATACCTGGGAAATAATTGAGACTATTGGCAAAGGAACATATGGAAAAGTTTTCAAGGTGTTAAATAAGAAAAATGGCAGCAAAGCAGCGGTCAAAATTTTGGATCCTGTTCACGTAAGCTACTTAAATTATTTGATTTGTGCTTATTTATTTGTGAGTTTATGTAATCTTTTTTTCTCTTTGTCTTTGTAGATCATTTGCATTAGAAGTGCCAGTGAAATGAACTGCTTCAGCCTGCTAAGTATCAGGCTAGCTATCAATGCATTTTTCTTATCATAAGTGATCTTCGAAGTGGTTGCACTGGTAGAAGTCAGAAGTATGCCTAAACTGTGTTACTTTTACTTTGGTTTATCCTTGTTTATCTCTTATTTTCAGAAGGAGAACTGATTAATTTCCTTTTCAATACTAGGACTCCTAGCTTATTCTATTCTTACTGTTGTTTCTTTTCCTTTATTTTCTTTTGACATACTAGCCAGTAAGAAAGATGCGTGCTTCTAAGTGCTTAAGATGTACCTTCAAGCATCTGAGTACATGTTGCTTATTGCTGGGTTACATGCTATGAGTGATACTTCAAAAATAAAATAGCATACCTTATTGTTATTGTTCATTCTATGTTTTCAGACTGTGCCAAAATATGTAGATATCACAGAGGGATCTGTCTTTTCAAATGGAAAATGCAAATGTAGTAGCTCCTACACACAAGCACCAGGTGACTGGGAAGTGGAATTATTATGTTGTAGAATATGGGGGTTTTTTTCAATAACTGTCATTTGTTGGGTGGCAGATTAATGCTCAAAGACTAAGGAAGAACATCAGCTTACTTTGTAAAGGCATGCATGGCCCGCTCCAGTGGTGCTGCATGTGGCTTGGGATTTTTCTCAAGAACAGTAACCCACAGAACGTGCACAAGCAGCTGTTCCGGTTTCAGTGGCCCATTTGAGTTCATCCTTTGGACTCCCAGTACAGGGTTGTGAGGCTTGTGCTTCGACTGCATGACTTCTGGGTAGGAAGGGAAAAGCATGTCATGCCAGTGGAACCCTGCGGTTCTGGAGTTGCACACCCACACAGGACTCTGCCTACCTCTGCATAACATACGGAGTGTCAGATTATGATCCCATGGCCCGAAAGTCCATGAAACATGTTGGTGAAAACATAGTGTCTTGCATTATCTTTGCTGTGTTTTTTGTGATCTGTTCTTTATTTCAGCATGCTTTCGAAGCAGCAAAAGGATGCTCATCTCAATTCAATACCACGTAGCTCTCCCAGAGTAGACATAATTTGCAGCCAAGTGATAAGGATTTTGATGAATTCAAATGCATTCAAAACTATTTCGGACTCTGTTGCTTTCTGTAAACAAGGTTCTTGTGCTTACAATGAATAGGCAGGACTTCCTGGCCACTGGTGTTTGTCTAAATGCCTGTTGAGCAGGAAATGCTTCCGCTTTCATGTGTTTCAGAAGTGTTCAGGAATGATTCTTAAGTGGCAGCTGGCTATGGCAGGAATTACTGAAGGAATCAGGAAAAATTTCAATGTTGTGTACACTTTGGAGGTTGTAGGAAAAGATTAAACCACGATGATGGGAAGAAAGAAGAGGTAGTAAGGCTGATGCCAGAGGAAAGAGAAATAGATTAAGAAGTTAAAAAAGGGAATAGAATGTAAGGAAAATGGAAGAAATAGAATGGATAAAGATGCAATAAGAAATTGAAGGACAAAAGTATAACTGATGAAAACAGATTCCTTATTTTAATGAAAAAATGGAAGTAATGCAGTCAACATCACACTCCAAGACTTGACTCTTTTGACTGAATGTATTACTCTTTCTATTCTGAGAATACTATTCTTTTCTCCCTTCTATTTACAGGATGTCTGGAGTGGCTGCTGTACCTCCATTTTATGGCTAAAATGGCAAACCTATGTTAGAAATAGGGTGAAAGCAATAAACGGGTTCTTTTTGTTTAAACTGAAAGTATTATTAATGGCTGCAGAGGGAGCCATTGCAATGAAGAAAAAGATACTTTATGTATTTTCTTCTTTACATTTTACAATTTTTTTCTTTGAAAATGGTTTCAGAATTGTGCCACTTGAGAGGTGGACTGGAAACAAAGCAGAGGAAATGTGGTTTTATAGGACTTGGTTTAACTGATATTTCCAAATTAAACGTGGAACCTACATTATCATAGGGGACATAAGTCTGAAATTAGCATTTCGTATTTAATCCTTTAGAGCTCAAATTCTTTTTGTTGACTATCAGCTCAGCTTTTTGAAACTGAAACAGGAAATTGAAGGTGTTGAAATGAGAATATATGAAGATGGAACTGAGAAACTCTCAGTCTAGTCCTCAGGACTATAAGTAAATACATTGCACTTTAGAACTCTTAGCCAGATTATCCTATATAGAAGATGAAAATATTCACTCTACCATTTCTAATAGAGATACTTTTATGCAGGCAAATATATTAAATTCAACCAAACATTTCAAGTTTTCTTCCTTCAGAAAATAGAGAGAAAGATTTTTATTTTTAGTAGGCACAGAATGAATATTCATGTAGTTACTCCTTATAATTGTAAAAGTCTCATAAATTCTGAGTACCCCTCAGGAGACAGAAACCTCTATTAAATCACAGTAGGACAGTGGGCTAATTTTCTTCCAATTTCCCCAAGGCAGTCAGAACTATTGTATGTTTTGTGTTTAGTTTCTTTGCTTTTGACTGTATTTTTTTCCTTTTTTTATTTCTTTTATTTTTGCCAGATGAGTTTTCTCTCTTCATCCCTGCTTCCACTCTTTCTGTCCTCTACCATCTTCAGTGCCTTGGTTCTTTCTTCATCCTTCCTTGGTTTTTTTTTTTTCTCTGTTGTGCTTATTGAAAAAATTAATTAAAGTGAGTACCTTCTTTTTTTGAAAGATGAAAATTTCTGCTGGTTTTTAGTTAATGCAGTAACAAGATTGCTAAAACCCTTCCTTGTGAGAAGACTTATAGTCTCAATATGAAAGCTTAATGGCCTGTTTCCTTAAGATACTGGTGACTGACAAATTTCTTGGAGACCAGTTAAGCTGGTCTCAAGACAAGGGGCTTTTATGAGGAGCCTGAGTTGGATATTGGAAAGACATGTATTAGAAGTGAGCAAGCAAAGTCCTCTTGGGGCAGATGGGTTGGACAGAATGAGAAGGAGCATCATTCACTGGAAAAAGAAAGTGTCCCCTTTTCTGCCATGGTCACTTCTATTTGTCAATGGTGAGACAAGTTTTTGGCATTGCGTAGATGCTTTTCATTGATACAAAATCCACTTGTATGGATAGCCCTCTTCTAGAATGGATTTTTCATTTCTTTTTGTGTAGTTGTAAATAGCAAATTGTATTAAAAATATTTTAAATCTGGAAACAAGTATGCTAACATTTTTTGAGATCTAACCAATAGGGAAAATGACTGCAGCTATTCTGCCTTACCTATAGTCAGGAGGGATTGAGTATTTTCTCAGCAGGACTGAACTGCCATCTAATCATGTCCCTCAATGAGCAATTCCAGCACACAGGTGAAAAGGGTTTACCTGAGTCATGCAATGGCTGCCATTGCTGGCATCCATGTTTGGTCTGAAGGGGTTTGTTCAGCACTTGGTGCATGTGTTGGCAAAACTCACCCTCATCTCTCACCTCCAAATGGATTTCCCTCACTGCCTAAGAAACCTGAGGTCTGTAAGAAAAGACTGACAAAAAGCCACAACTCTTGTAGTTCTACAGGAAACCCCAGAGAAATAATGGATGTCACCAGCTTCTATGACAGTAGAAAATGAAAAAAAACTTGCAGATAATACTAGAAAGTGGGATGGTAAATGAGTAGGATGTGGCTGCAATCATACTTCTTTGTGCACAGGGGGGTAGAGAGCTAATTCCAACTGCGCCATCTCTAGCTGGGGATACCCTTAACACTAATGCAATAACATATAACTTCCCAAGGCATCTGTGTATCTACCTGCTTATGGATTCCACTGTGTTTGCCTTGAAATCACAGAATGGGTAAGGTTGGAAGGGGCCAACTGTGGCTCATCTGGTCCAACCTCCCTGCCCAAGTAAGATCATCCTAGAGCACATTGCACAGGACTGTGTCCAGGTTGTTCTTGAACATCTTCAGTGAGGGAGAGTCCACAACCTCTCTGGGCAAACTTTTCCAGTTTTCAGTCACTCACACAATAGGGAAGTTCTTCCTCATGTTCGGGTGGAGCTTCCTGTGCATCAGTTTCTGCCTGTTACCTCTCATCCTATTGCTTGGCACCACCAAGAAAAACCTGACTCCATCTTCTTGACACCCTCCCTTCAGATATTTATAGACATTGATGAGGTCCCCTCTCAGACATCTCTTCTTGAGGCTGAACAGGCCCAACTCCCTCAGCCTTTCCTTGTAAGAGATGCTCCAGTCTCTTAATTGTCTTTGTCACCCTCCGCTGGACCTGATCCAGGAGCTCCATGTCCCTCTTGTACTGTGGAGCCATGAACTGGACACAGCATTCCAGATGTGGCCTCACTGGGCTGAGGAGAGGGACAGGATCACCTTACTTGACCTGCTGGCAGTGCTTTTCCTAATACACCCCAGGATTTCATTGGCCTTCTTGGTCACAAGGGCACACTGCTGCCTCCTGGACAGCTTGTCGTCCACATGACCCTTGCTCTTTCCCCATTCTCCCGAGGGCTGCTCTGTCATACCCTGTATGTTTGTTAGTGGAAATTAATAAAGACGAAGTTAAAAAAAAAGATGACTGTTTTGTATTGAGTAAAAAGAACCAAGCTTTGTAGTCCTCTAAATGGTATGTTCATGTTCTATTTGTTTTTTCATTTGTATCATTTCAAACTACATTTAAATCACCAGAAAATGCTATGTGTTGGATTTTTTTAAATGGCTATCATTATTTATTTATTAACTGCTATGTATTTCTCATTTGTGACACTAGGATATTGATGAAGAAATTGAAGCTGAGTACAACATTTTGAAAGCTCTCTCTGATCATCCCAATGTAGTCAAATTCTACGGCATGTACTATAAGAAAGATGTGAAAAATGGAGACCAGCTTTGGCTAGTTCTTGAGGTAAATAATACAGAAAAATGAGAGTTTTATTCAAGTTGGCATTTCAATGTTGAGTATAAACCCAATGAATAAGATGCAGGTAATTTGTTCAGTGTTTATTTCTAGAGTGGTTATGTGTAAAGTGATAAGTGCTGTTGTTTAGTCTTTTCAGTGTTCTGATTTAAAGTTCTGCTCTGAGTTCATCATTCTTATTTTGATATTATACGGATAGTGCTGTGCCTTCAGAATTAATATACAAAATCTAATGGGACTCATAGCATTTGCTACCTAAAATCTTTCTTGGGTGAAAGGCTTGCCATGGGAATCTTCCTCTGGTAGCATTTCTTTAGGTATGACTAACATATAACAGTTAAAGAACACAGTATGGAGATTTTTAAATGAAAGCATAGAAATTATTTAACTGAATTCCTTTTTGGTGGTGGAAGTAAACGCACAAATTGATAAATGAGCCAATAAAAGCAGGCTACTGCCCAAATACTGTTGAAAACAGCAGGATTTCCTCAAATGAAGTCAGAGCAAGGTAAGGCATGTAATTCGTGTGTTTCAGTCTTTAGTTTTGACTAATTTATGAGCAAAGAGCTTGATCATTATAGTTTTCATAGATTCACAGCCAGTTCTGCAGAAACTTCCTGTTGTACCCAGAGGAAAATAAAGAAGAATATCTCTGACAGGAATAGAGAGCTTTTCACAACAATTAAGGCTTTTGCTCTCTTTTGATCAGTGTTTGATAAGGTTGAGATTGAAGAATTGATTGTATTTTATGATTTGTTAGCTAATTAAATACAAATCTCCTGCCAAATATCTCAATGATACAATGGTATCTAATCATGGAAACAAGCTCTCAATAATACTTAAGTTCAAAAAAATTTATTCCAAAATCTTCCATTTGAAGATGTTTTTAAAAATAGCTTTCATTGGAAATCATAACAAATGATTAAGTCAGACAGACATCAAAAGATGTCAGCTCTTTGTGCAGTGACCATCTTGGAAAAAACAGTTTCCATTGTGTCAGCTGGGCATTTGAAACTGCCATCTGTGAAACTTGTGGCCATGAAGGGAGGGACGCCGAACAGCCAGGATGGAACAGGTTCTGAGGAAACAGTCAAGCGTTTACATTTTAAATTCTATTTCACATGGAATTGTGTTCTTAATGTGAAAAACACAAGCCTACATGTTTTATATCTGCTCTTTTCATGCCAAGCTGTACATATTAAAGTGCTAGTATGGAGTGCGTGGAATAGTCTTGAATGCTTTCTGTCACTGCACATGTAGATCCATGAAAGCAGTGGATTTCAGTTGGTGTGTGTATTCGTAGACATGCATGAGTAGAAAAATAAATTTAAATATTGACTTGGATGAGGCTTTCCTTTTAATAACAGTATATTTGAAAGAAAACTGTTGTGAAACAGATTTCTCTGTTGAAGTGGCACCTTCTTTTCAGCTTGTATTCAGCTTTACAGGGCCATTGCAGTCTGCTTTTCACAGCAGCTATTAAGGTGTCCTGTACTTTACAAGAATGTAGATCTTTTCATGATCACCCTTTTGTGTTCTGTGATGGGATCCATGGGCAGGAGATTTTGGAGAAAGTGTCACAAATTCCCCTGGGAATGGATTGTGATATGTGGCAAAACTCAGCATTTAGTAATGGATTTGGAGCCACCACTGCAGTTTACCAACAAAGTTATTCTCTTGAGTGTTTAAATCCATATATTTAGGTGTTATCAATTTCTTTTTCCTAGAGGAAAAAATCCTCACCTCCTAAAGGTGTGTCTCATGCAATGTATCAATGGCAAACCAGCCTGGAAAGAAGGATTGTTGCCAGGTTTCTTTTCTCCTAATTCTGTCTTCAGCACTGGTTATATGAACTGTACTGTTCAATTCTTATGTCTTTCTTAGTATATATACACTGTGGTGATTTTTGCCATATCTTGTAGATTTTGGTAGTTCTTTCATATTGCACTTGGTCATATTTGGATTTTGGGGAAGGGAGGCTAATCAGGTTTGAACTAGGCTAAAGTAAGTGGCATATAGTTTGGAGGCCAAAAGGGACCAAGTAGCTAAAAAGACTACCCTATTATATTGTTAAGGGTTCTTGAGAGATTTTAGTCCCAAATGTTGGAATTATCATAAGATTGTCATACCTCTTAAGTTGCCACCTATTCTGAATACTGGAAAAGACCTTGGATGGGTTTATGATGAGATTACTGCAGTCTTGGTGTGAAATATTCTACTGCACCTTCCATCTCTGTTCCCCAAAATGAACATGTTCTTACATGATTTGGTACCTGTTGAACCTGCGGCCTCAAATTCTAGGACGAGATAGTTGGACATTCCATTTTTAACTAAAATTGGCAGTTTCATTTGCTTCTTGTTCCGAGGTATATGTCAACAATGAGGCACCGGATATTCACAGTCCAGGTTGAAGGTATTATCTTCTCACAAGAAATTATTAAAGCAGATGACTATCAAGAAATAGTTACCTACAACTAAATGGAATTTAGAGCTGACCTATTGGTGTGGGTCTGGCAGGTTTTTTTCTTTCAAAAGAAACAAATTTTTATATTATACATATATATAATCAAGACATAAGAAGCCAGTCTCATACTTTGATTTAGCCTTTCAGTGTAGCTCTAATTGATTAAAAAATGTGCATGATGATTACTTATGAAAATAAACAATCTTTTTGCATAACATACTTCATGTTACAGTCTAGAACAGTATTTGCAGGAGAATTGTAAAGTTATCAAGTTGGGCTCATCTTAACACATGTAAGGGCCTAAATCTGAGATTAGTATAGAATATGAATTTTAATTAATAATTAAAAACTAGAGGAAATAATAATGTGAGACCTTTTAGCATCATTAGCATTTTTTTTTGTAATAAAGGAACCAAACTTTCTCAGTTCAATATTTTTAACAAAAATACTTCTGGGAATGAAAGTGAAATAGGAATACAACTGTACAGAATAACCGTACTCTTGACTCTCAGTTCAGAAATGTCCTTATCTCTGTAGGCTGCACTCAGATAGACTGAACATCTGTTCCTCTTTGGATGTTGTTCTAATCACGTTTATAATAAAGAATACTGCTGGAGGGAGGATTCCTGCCAGGTGCATTAAGCTTCATCACATGCATCCAGAGATGCAGGCTGAAGAAACTGGCCTATTGAGACTGTATTTAAAAGAAATCCCATGAGTATTATGCTTGGGATGAATCAGCTTAGCAGTTTCATGTCAGCAAACATCAGCATGATGACATAGCTAAGGCAGAGTGTGCTATAGCCCATTTCTTTCTGCTCTGGATGTTAGTTCAGAAGGGAGAATGTCTGAGATAGTTAGAAATTAAGTGATGGAAGATGGAGCAGAGAGGTAAATCATATCAGGCTCCACAGGTGAGCATGTATGTCGAGGGCAAGTGGGGAGAACAAGTGGCACAGCCCTTCCCTGGTATCTGTTGCAAAGAACAACCTGGTCAAGAAAGAGTGAAGGCTGAAAATACCCCAGTAAGATAAGCAGTAGGTGTTACACAGCTTTTACTTGCTACTGTAAGCCAGAAGCCAGAATCATAATGCAACATATTTTCACAGTTTGTTTCCTACAGAGATCAGGTAGAACTTTAAACAGCATCTTGGTCCATTTTCAAAAGACACATAGTTATGCATGCCATATTTGAGATGAATTTGGGTTTGTGAGTCACATAACTAAACAGTATATTTTATTGTTCTCAATATATTTTTATAGGAAATAGAGAAAACATGCATTATTTTTATAGTTAATTTTTTTTATCATTTAATGAGTTAAAACTTACTCTGGTAGGGGAAAAATTTTGTAAGGAATGACTTTCCACCCAAAAATACAGTTTTGTAACACCAAAGCATTTTATAGCAACCTCTCATTTCTAGAGAGGTAGGGAATTGCCCAGAAGTGTAATACAAATACGTTCCTTTCACTGCTGATTGTCAAGAAGACTGACTAGTATAGTGCTAACGTTTAGGATGCCAAAATGCTTGTAACAGGGTAAGAACCAAGAGAGAACCTGTCTAACAGATCGGTGCTGTGTTACAAGCATAGAATAGCCCACCAGTGTAGTTCCTACTCAGTTGCCAATTACAAGGGCAGTTGCATTTGTCTGGTGAGTCACTTAAATATAACGAGTGTGTAACAAGCTGAGATCCCCTGATAAAACTCCTTTCTGGTTTTGTGGAGATCCTTTAGAAGAACTACCATTCTTGAATTTGCTTAGTGATGGAGAGCCCAACACACTGTGGAGAGTATCGATGACTCACTCCTTTCCAATTCTAAAAGTGACCCTTAATAGCAGAGAGCTTTCATCAAAGGTTTAAGCCATAGAGCAAATGGTTTTGGAAAAGGAGAACTGAAGGGGTAAGAGAAGTCAGCTGTGATCTCAGGCAGCTGCAAGCATTTGTCAGCGTTGTAGTACAGGAGAGTTATTAAGGAGGAATTGGAGGAGGATAGTATTACAGTTTTCTGGGGTTTTTTGGCTGCTCCTTCAAAGCAGAAAAGAAAACATGTTACAGGTAGCCAGTAATGGATATCAGCCCTGTGAATTGATCAGGGTTAGAAGTAGATCTGTTGCTGCATAAGAAATGGTATTAGGACTGCTGTGGGTCTTGACAGTAAAAGCAACTAGCTTATTTTTGATGTGATTGAGAAGGGACAGCCAGTGTGTGGGTTCAAGGGAATAATGGTATGTTCAGAGATGGCTGGTTAGGGATAAGTACTCCCTAAGGCCAAGAGAAGGAAGTGGATAAAATTAAATCGTGGGTAAAATTAAGAATGCTGAAAAATACATGTGCACTGCTGCATCTGGCCTGGAGTGAATCTGCTGTGCTGTTGTACTGTTGTATCTGCTCTTTGGAGAGAGTTTAGCAAATCAGATGCTTCCAGATGTGTGCAAATCTAACTGTGGTCACAAAGAGCCTTAGAATTCATGAAATATGCATAAATTTTCCTCACAGATTCATAAATGAACAGTGACAGCACAATTTACATATGTGTCAGAGAAAAATGGGTATAATTAGTGCCCAAGTCTTGTGTGGCTTAATAGTCTTGGATCCTTCACTGACCTACATATATGTGGAAGAGTTTCTGATGATGTTGCCTTTTCAACATTGCATGTAATTCTAATAAATGGTGAAACTCACTGAAGTGCATCCCTCTTTTTAAACAACAACAACAAAATCCTCTGCTTTGTTATATGATGTCCAATCTATGGAGTATATTTATCTAAAGAAATACCAACGTCCAGTTGCCTTGAGGAAGGGAGATTTTTTTCTACTGTGGAATTGAGATGCTGATAGTGCAATTCTAGGTTGCAGTGTGGTTTCGACGGAAAATGAGCAACCACTGTCCAGATCCAGCTATTGTTATTTTCCATTTTTTCTTTAAAAAAAAGGCTAAAATATTCCACTGCTGTTGTGTAGCTTAACTTGAATGAGGCTTGAGCTGTTTGAGAGCTGTGAGTATGAGTGATGTAAAATATGAGGAGAGACAAGAAACTCTAGAAAAAACAAATATCACCCTATTCCCCCACACCCCCCAAAAAAACCCCCACCAACCAAGCAAAAAAAACCAAACAACCCCCCCCTCAAAAACAAAACAAAACAAAAACCAAAAAAACCCAACCCCAAACCTACCAAAGCAGGCTGGGCACAGAAAAGCAAAGCTTAGAGCAAGATGGGTAGTTCTCCCCTTGTCTCTTGCTGAGATTTCCAGCACCATGTACGAGTCCTGATGACTGGCAGTAAAGCAGTTTTCTCTCCATTAGCTTGATCTCTTTCCTCTCTCAGCCAATGGTGGTGTCACTCTTCATGGCACCTCTCTTTGCATGGAAGAGGGAGAGAGGAGCTGCAGTCAGTGTTGCAAGGCAGCTAATGCTTGTTCTTGATGAGCAAAGACGTTTGGCTGAAAATGTCTGCAGCCTGCAAAGAAGGCACAGAGCTTGAGGAGTTGCTGATCATGCAGACTAGTACATCTAGAATTTTGTGAACAAATTCATGTCATTGCAGCTGTTGGGACTTCAATTATTGAATTCCATTTGACTGAAGATTTTGTATTAAAAAAAATAATATTGTTGTAATGAATCAAGAAGCATTTGGACAACACGCTCAGGCACGTGGTGTGAGTCTTGGGGTTGTCCTTTGCAGGACCAGGAGCTGGACTCAGTGATCCTAGTTAGGATATTCTGTGATTCTGTAAGGAATGAGCAGAAGTATGAAAACTGGAGTTGTTATTGTTGTGATAGTTTTAGCAGGAGTGGGAAAATCCAAATTCCACTAACACAGTGAAATAACTGGTCTATTTGGGTTTTATGTCAGGGTGGGGGTAGGAAAGCTATAATTTGTCTAAATATTATTAGGTATTTCCAATTGACATATATAGAAGAAAAATTAAACAATTGAAAATTGCTTTTGCATATTTCTCAGCATGGGTCATTTTTCAGTAATGTGTATGGTTATAATTGCTCCATTCAGACCAACACTGAATATTTTGATCCACTACATGTCTGATTCAGTCTTGATTTCTCCTTTTTGAAAATATCCCTCTTTGCTTCCCAATTATAGCAATTTTTCATTCTTGAGTCATATCCTATTTTCTCAAGACCAGAGATGTGTCATTTGATGCTTCAAAGTTTTACTAAACACTCATAATGTCTCTGCATGAGGAGTATTTCACATTGCATTGTGATTTGCACAGATCACATTTTTTAAACAACTGGTGAACATATGTTATGGCCCTTCTTGCTGGCGAATACTTACATACTAAAAGCTGGTTCTGAATAACCTCTAATGATTTTTGCCACCATGCAGTAAAGCAAAAGTCCAGAAAAAATACCATTCCACTATGTAATTAAATAGCACATGAATACTAAGCCTTTCACATTCTAATATTTAACATCACTTTGCTTTCTGTACGTTTTATTCTTTATCACAGTTTTTCTAAAAAAGTGAGGTTATTTAAAAACAAAATAAAACAAACCACCAAACCCCACATTTGCATAGGTTTGAGTTAAGTCCCAGATAACCAACCATGCTTTAGCTTTTGTGAGGAATAGCATCAGTCAACATAAGAATGCTTGGGCTAAGACTTGTTGCTCTTTGCTTCAGACACTTGAGGATTAAACACTTTAATTCAAGTGTGATAGACAGTATAATTTTGCTGGTTTTGTGCTCAGTTTACATGTTGGGTCTCTATAAAATGGAGTGACTGAAGGCACTACAGTAGTAGGGAGAGGGGTCTCCTCCTCATTCTTTGTTGGGCAGAAAGAGGCTGCAGACTGTGGGAGAAGAGTACCATAGCAAGGAATAAGGAGCTGGGATGTGCAGAAAGAAGACAGCCAGGTGTCAGTGGTGATGAAAAGTTTCCTGGGCTCCAGAAAGAATGTCAGCATTTGTTGCAGTTCAGAAAGGTGCTGACTTTGCTGAAACCAAACCCTGGAAGTATGGAACTGCCTTGCATAGACACAGTGAGCAGAGAGAGATTGGTTTACAAAACCTTGATTTCATTTCTGTCTGATCTAGTCTCTCTGAGTTAATCATTCCAGTAGTTTATTAAAAGAAAAGGAAAAAAAGAAATGAAAAAAACGAAAGAGGCTTTTGAGTTTAGCAACATTTTGGTTCGTATAAAATTATCTTTAAAAGTGTCCTTCAGAATGTTCTTGCCCATTAGGGCCCCATGACAGTTACAGAGTCCATAGCTCCTTTTGTAGTCACCAGAGAAAGGCAGGCATGCCCTAGAGTGGTTAAGCTGACAAGTCCTGCACGCTCCTGCAAGGAGAGGAACTGCCTTTTGGATGACTGTGTTTTCAGCTTCACTCCTGTTGTAAAACCAGCCTTTAGACAAGCCCCATTGTTTGGATTTGCACTTCCCCGGTCATGCTTTGAAACTCAACAAGGAAGATTTCTATTGCAGTAATTTAAATTACAGTGAATTATACTAAATTGTTGTCTTCATGTAGCAACACACACATAAAACGAATTATGTGTATTGTGGACATGGCAGTACTTGGAACTACTGTCTGAACCCTGAATCATAGAGAAATGGTGCTACAAAAGAGGAAGGTGCTTTGAAATATTTCCTAATTGGTGGAGAGAACAAAAGCAAAGTGGTTCTGAGCAGGCGAAAAAAGCTGTGAAGTGCTTGCTGTTACCACAGACTGCCTTATTTACTTATGAGATTCTGTGTGTTTTCTAGAGCCTCAGATAAGTTTGCAGCAGTCAGTAGAAAAACTTCTGTTGACATTTTTGATCCCAAACTTAGGCCCTGGTTTTTCTCCCTAGCTGAGTGAATGTTTCTGCTCTCTAAATGTTATTTTTACCACTGCTCCTTGTGTATAATAAAGCAATGAATTGCAACTAAGTCTTCTCTATCAAAATGTTCTGTCTTGGTAAGCTGCCTCTTGCATTTGCTCAGAGGGTCCTGCGCTCTTTACTGACCAGTGCTTTAAAATTTTGCATGTTAGCTCTGATTTTGCATAAGGATCCTTCCATTTATTTGATTTCTAAAAAATTAAAGCTATGTTATGGTGCTGCCAGGCCATGAAGACTTAGTTGAAGCTCCTTTAGAATTTCTGTTTTAAATATGTCTAGATCTCAGTTGCTTTACAGAGCACTATTTGAAATCATGGCTTGGTACCACTTCAGCTGTATAACCTTTTGAGGAGGAGATGTGGACAGGTGATACATTAATTTCTTCATTAGCAACTTCAGGGAGAGGTAAATCTATTACAACATAAAGAATGTGAATTATGGTCTGGGGCAATATGAAGTTTACTTCAGGATGAGCTAGCAGGAGAATTCAGTTGTGCTATGCCCAGTAAACCTTTTTAACAGCACTATCACCTATGTGCTTTTTTTCATTCTGCTAGAGACAAAACAATATTACAAATGTTTTAGAACAGAAAAAATCCTCCTTCAAGGGATTAACTCTTTGTTCTTGTGTATGTAAAGGCTCGGCGGCTTCATTCAATTATGCTGAGTGTGAAAGAAGAAATTTAGAAAAATAGTTGTGGCTTTTCCATTTTGGCCACGATGTGAGGTGGGGACATCTTTATTCTGACTGAGAAAGATTAGAGTCTGTGAAGGCTGGCATTGCATAAGATGAAACAGGCAGACTTTTCCTCTGGCTGTCTGTCTTGTCAGTGCTTGTGCATGGCAAAGGAAACGGGAAGTTAAAAGCCAAACTGAAAGGGGAGAAATCAGAAGCAACAAATAAACACCCGTGAGGCTGTGACTAACACAGCCCTGGAGGTGCTAGATGATACAAGAGAGCAAAATCATAAATACCACATGGTTTGTGATCACTGAAGCTAAATAACTCAGGAAAGATGTCTGTTTCAGTGATATGTTTTGTTCACGCTAAATTGAAAGCAATCAACTTTACCTAAAAACGTGGAGCATTGCTATGGTTTCTTTTGGTTATGGATTGTCTTGTCCTGTTCTTATGAAAAATAGGATCCACAGTGCACATCTTTCTTCCATTTGAGATGAAATTAAAGCTGTGCTGCACAGAGAGGAGCTGCATATTAAAGCATTTGGCCCACTGAAGAAAATAATTGAGCTGCCTGTAAGTCTTTGCAAGGACCTTCAGGTATTTGTGGTAGGTCTTAGGTGCTGCCAATTGAATGTGCTCTTTGGCAGTAATAGTTGTGAAGATACCTCATGCTGTAGGCAGAGAATAGGAGTTAATATGGTCACAGCTGATCCTGAGAGACAGACAGTCTATGGAGCTCTTTCTTGGAGACAGAAGGCAAAGAAAGTGTCTCTGGAAATGGCTGTATCAGGTAGATTCTGTTCTAACAGAGAAGATCTCTTTTGAAAAGTTGAAGATGGAAGGAAATTCGAGTGAAAAAGCCTCAAAATAATTGCCTTCACTTTCCTGAGAATAGAAAGGATGGTGGAGCAGCAGGGTTAGGATAATGGGCTCAGGAGAGTATGCTTTACCTGGCTTGGGGTTCTGGTAGGTACCTGTACTTGGGAAAAATAATGTAAAAATGAAGGAAAGCGCCGGGATAGCTGGTAGTTATTGAAAGACATTAAAAACACAATATCAAATTAGCTGATGCAGATAAAAAAATAGAAGCACAGTAAAAGGCATGTGAGAATGCATCAGGGTCTGTTTCTTTTAATATTTCAGAATGCCTTCAAAGAGGAGAAACAAAAATGCTCATTTATGGCCATTTCAGGATAACCTCCAAGGGGCTAATGTGAAGAGTGGTAAAGACAAGGTTACTAGAGAAATGAGATACAAGAACATTTAGTATATGTCTTTACAAAGTGAGGAAAAATAATGACCTAGAGAAATACAGACCAATATGCTTAACTTTGATACCCACAACAATTTAATAGAAACCATTGTAGAAATACCCAGAACCCAGTAACATGGTAAGTGGTTGACTTGGACTGGATCAGAACAAATGGTATTAATAAAATCTCTTTGTTTAACAGGATATCTGCTGTAACAAGGGGGAAGCAATAGATGAGACATGTCTTTTGTAAGGATTTTATATGGTCCCATGTGACGTTCTTGTGAGGAAAGTGTGGAAATACAGAAATCTCACATAAACAATAAAGCAAATAACCTCTTTCTCGGAAAACTGGACTTAGTTCACTTTTGGGCTGGGAGAATCTCAGGGTGGGCATCTTCTTTGGGTCTGTTTCTGTCCAGTAGTAACTTGAGTAATGAAGAAAGTCCACAAAAAAGTGAAGTGAACACTTAGTTTAATTACAGGCATATTTGGAGAACAGCATCAGATTCACAGTTGTGAATACCAGAGGAATTTTTTTGAATCACAGAAAGGTGATTCATACAAAGTACTGCTATCCATAGGAAGAATAAATGGGACATACCTGACCATACTGTGGTTATGCAGAAAGGGATTCTCTGCAAAATGGAGATTGTTCTGTTCAGCTTTTCCCGGTGAAGACAGGACTTGCAAAGGAATTCTCTCGAGTCTTAGGGCAAAATGTGTCACAAACATCAATAGCAAATTGGAGGCAGTCTAAATTGAGAAAACATGGCTAATTTCAAAATATTACAACAACTAACTTTGTACAGCCTAAAAAAAAAAAGAAGAAAAATTATTTGTCATGACAGTAGTCTGACAGAGATGATGTTAAAGAGAAAATTATGGTAATTTATTATCAGATACTACTGGAGGGAAGGGCAAAAATAATGCGATTTTGTTGGAAGCAAAAATATTCAGGTTAGATAGTAGGAAAAAAGCTCTATCAGGCTAGTGAAACACAGAAATAGGCTACTTAGAAAGATTGGAATCTCCCTCAGTGGGAGACTTTTAGGAGCGAGTTAGACAAATATCTGACACGTCTGAAAGTACCAGGTCTCTATACGGTACATATGCAGTGGACTAAGTAATTTCTTGAAGTCCCTTTTAATCCTCTGGTTCTGTAGTTTTATGATGATGAAACAGCAGCAAATATGAATCTTGTGTTCTTAGAGCAGTCAGTTCTACAAGGAAGGTCCAGTCAGCTCAGAGATTGGCAGTGCTGCTGCACTGCATGCTTAGGGGAACAGGTCAGATTATTGATCTATTCTAAGAACAGGAAAAAAAATTAGAGATTAGTGCCTGAGATGCTTTTAGCATTCTTATGTGTGATAACATTAAAGCATGTTGGACTTTTTCATAAGTATAATTCATGCATGCCGTAAGTTGTGCACGTGTGATGTGCTACGCAGTCATTTATGTCTGTGCAGCCTGTAAAGATAGGGAAGGAAGTAATTGTAATTGAGCCACTCTTTGCATTCAAGCTACTGAAGTAAGATGAAAGCACCTTAACAGCAGCAGGATGCAAGCAAACAGTACCTGACAGCTTAGTACAGATGTCTAAGTCTGGAGCAGTTGGATGATTAAAGGCTGTAATGGCCCTAACAAAAGTGCAATTGAGAGTTTTCTCGAAAGGGAAGCTCATACTGAATCCTTATTCAATGGGCATCAGAATCAAGAAGAGCTGAAGAGGAGAAAAGTATCAGCTGGGTCAGATGAAGAGTGACTAAGACCTAAAAAGAAAACCTGCATGACTGTGATGTGATGGCAATTTTAACTGACATTTCATGTGTTAGGATCATTTTATAATTTTTTTTTCTGACGTTAGCTTAGCATACTAATAGCTCAATTAAAGTAGCACAGGGTTGTGGCAGATGGGTGGGTGGAGGACTGCATGTCATCCCAGTATGAGTCTTTGCCTTTTTGAGTGCCAGAAAATCATAAGGGAGGAGCCCTTTGCTACTACTGTAGAAGAGTCATAATCACCTCTTTTGATACAGCTTTGTATGGCCATCAGAGCTACAGCTCTCTAAGAGAGGGTTTCACATGGATCAAGCCTGCTATGAAATTGTTCTTTCCGTTGGTCTAGGCATGCAATATTTCCTTAGTTCTTTCCCACTCTTTCTGCTGTCTGAATACCCAAACTAGGAACTGAATATTTTAAAATTCAAATATCCTGAATCATATAAAAGTATAGCATGGAAGGGACCTTTAGAAGTTATTTGATCCAACTCCCTACTCAAAAATCATTAACTGCAGTGTTACAGGTTTGCCTTTTCAATTCAAGTTTGAATATCTCCAAGGATGGGCATTACACAGACTTATGGTGTGATCTGTTCCAGTGCTTAACTCAGTGGGAATTTTTTCCTTTATGTCCAGTAGGAATCTGCTATCTTGCAGTTGGGAATTGTTGCCTCTCATCCTTTGTTGTGTTCCACTGGGAAGATGTCTCTGTCTTCTCCACCTCCTTTTAGGTAGTCTCAAGATTTCAGTCTACTCTATTTTTAGTTGCTTGTTGTTGCAGGTAATATTTGCATTCTATTAGTGCAGGCATGGAAAATACTTCTGGTAAAGAAAATATCTGTAAATCACAAGAGAACAATAGAAGAAGTGACTAACATTAGATAGATGAAAATTGCTCATGTACAAAGTTATCAAGTTGACATTTCTAAATAGCTTCCCTGTGGGAGGATCACTGATATCTTCCCTTCCTGTATCTGTTAGGCTGGACATTATAAGAATCTGTCCTTTTAAATTGAGTATATTCAAAGCTTAAAAGAGGATTTCTGTCTTATACAAACCACGAGAAATGCATCTGTGTATGCAATAGAGAATATGTGTGAATGTGTGGGGTTTTTTTAGTGTGGGAGACAGAAATAGAACTACTACTCTCTCCTCCCAGAAGAGCCTCATGGCAGGTGAAAGGTCATTTGATTTGGTGAGTTACTTTGATCTTTAGGGTAGGAAGCAGCCCTGTGGCAGAGCTCAGATAGACATTAGCTTCTGCTGTATGTCTGTGTCCTGAGTTCTCTGTGCATTTGTTGTTCTCTGCTTATAGTGCCCTTTATCAAGGTATTCTGAGGAGATTTTACCAAATGATGAAGAGTAAGGACACAGACTGATTAGCTATTTGGTCATGTGAATTCACAGTCCTTGCAACAAAATAATAGCTATCAGCACCTCCCTTCTCTAGATGCTCACTGAAAACTAGGAAGATCTTTTTTAAATGTTTTCTCTGTTGCCTTCATGATTTGTTGGCATCCAGGCATTACAGTTAGCTTAACTCAAACACAGTGACTTTGGTAAGAGGCTACAAAGTTTTTTAATGTGGGGCAGCATGCTACTAAGAAGCAGCAGAGATCATAATTATAAGCTGCAATATTTAAAACACCCCAGGAAACTTTCAATCTGGCAGTACTGCTGAATAATGTTTATGCCATAATCTCCCATTAAAGGATTGTATAAGTTAAGGTAATGTGATTTTTTTTTTAATGATTTAGGTTTTTTTAGTCCTTTAAGTTTCTATGTCAGGGCTAGATCCTGGTTAACATCCCCAATAGTAATTTATCTCCCCCTCTAATCAGATTCCCAGGCAAGCGTGGTCCAGCACTGCATTGGGCAGCAGTATTGTAACTTTCTGTAGCTTCTTCTTTTGAGAGGGAAGAGAAGAGCCTAACTCATTATAATGAGAGGGACTTTTTGAGGTGTTTGTGATACATTTCCATTGAATACACATGCAATTTGATAACCTGAGTCAGGAGAAAGAATCACCATTTCAGCTTCAATTATGTGCACGCTTATAGGGACATGTGGCAGCTTCACCTGCAAAAAATAGACAGTAGAAGTAGGAAATTGGACCAGATACAACATTTTACCCATGAGGGTAAAAATAGAACGAGGTTAATACTAACTTGTGTCATCCTTGTCGTCATCGTTCCCCCCTCCCACCCACACAGCGTAGAGCATGCAAATACAGTGTCTGCCATAATCTCCTTTTCTAATTGTGGTTGTATTCCAATAATCCCTTTTCCTCCTTATTGCTGCTTGCATTCTAATACCTAGCCTTTTTTCCTCTCTTCCTCCTATACTGGTGGTCTCAGAAAAATACTAATTGTCTGATGTAAGTAAAGATACAACTCTTTGACACAGAAATAGCAAAAGAAAAGTTGCCCTGTGTGTATGCAAGAATCTATGACTATGGCATCCTCAGCTGAACTCCATCTAAGCAGCCACTCTGCCTTGGGAATTGGTGGAGGATTTCCATGGTGGTATGGCTGACTTCTGGGTTCTTTATTTCAAGACCTGTTTAGCTGACCTTTTATATACCAGTTTCAGTTTTGGTTTGGTCTAAAATAATCACAGTTCTAGTATCTTACATTACCTGATATTTTAGATAAGTGCTATCTTATAATGCAGATATTTATCTCATAATAGGGATTTATATATTATGAGAGGAGTAGAAAAATTAGTTAAAGCAACATGTTTAAGAATGTAAACATTAACATTGCTGACCCAGGCAAATAAATTCAGTATTGGCTTTACTGCCTAAACATTAAAGAAGGTGGTTTCTGAGATTTAGTTTCTCACTTCACCTGCCTACAAAAAGAGTATGTTTGTTTCCTTTTTACCTTAAACAGAAAGGCTAACAGGTATCCAGTTCTGTAAAGAAAAAAAAGATCCATCTGTAAGAATCAAAATTTAAATATTAGATAATGAAGAAAAATGGTTTGAAGAATATCATACTTGTAATTTATTTCACAGTTGGTTTCTTACTAGTCAGACAGTTTCAGTGCCCTGAATTAAAGTTCATTAAATTAACCAGAATTGTTATAATCCATTTGGTTTGATTAAATATGTTGGTGATGTGGCAAAGTTAAAACAACAGAAACCCTGAAAAGATAATGCCATTGTAAAAAAATAACTAACTTGAAAAAGTCCATGGAGAAGGCAGACCAGCATGGCTAATGACAATAAATGAAATCCTGCTTGGGAATCTGATCCTAATCCAGGAAAGCCCTTAATCTCTTCATTTAAGCATAGGAGTTCTTCTCTCTCTAAGCATGCATATTGTCCCACTTAGGTAAGGGTGAGGTTAAGTGAGTTCCAAGACTGTTGCCATAGAGCTCAGCATCTGTCAGACCAGAGCCCTGGCTGACCTGATGAGGGAATCCATCTTGCAGCAAGAGTTATGTATTAATGGTATTTGTGTAGTCATTCATGTGGTGCAAGTTCAGTGCAACCCAGGGGTTCCAAAGGTAATCAGAGAATTATTGTTATGTTTGGGCACTGTAAGGTGCAAGTCTTTTTGTAACTGCAGCACAGAAAAAAAATTAGAGGTGTAGAAGAACAGTTTAAAAATATGCAAAAGATTCTGATGTCTGGAACTCTGCGGTTGAAAGGTTTTATAGATAAATTATGCCCCAATTTAAATATACTTCAAAAGTAGTAAAGAGGAATTACTGTTTTGTGCTGCATTTTTAAAATGTCTTACATGGGTATTTAGTTTCATGTGAAAATCTACTGGATGATACAGTATAAAACTCACAATTTGTCTTACTGTTTTATCGGAAACAGCTATGCCTTTACAGAGGCAATGGCTCTTCAATCAATGAGTATTGTCAGTGCATTATGGATAGTTTAAGGGCTTAAGTACCAATTCCATCTTTGCAGGTATGTAGCTGCTACAGAGGTAATCACTAAAGTTTCACTGTTGCTTCTTCGTGTGGGAAAATTGTAAGTGATAAAAAAGAACATACGAAGTACTGCAGGTCTAAACAAATCAGGTGGCAATGTGTACTCACTATCATTTTTAGAGAGCAAGTCCAGACCTGTTCTTCCCACATATGCAGGACAGGATGGGGGTTTGCAGGAGTCTAGCTAGACATTAGATAGGAGAGAGGATTGTCCAGAGTAGTTTGTGGCTCTGCATCTGGAACAAGAAGCTGACAGGGTTGGTGCTACAAGGGCTACAATAGTCTTACACCAATGGCACCCTTAGTTTCAGTGGGAAATGAGACCTTTCTTTCCACAGTGTTTCATCATCTTCTGTGATGCCCATTCCTTGTGTATCACATCTTTCTACACTAGGAGTTAAGTGCTGCTGGGCAAAAAGGGCACCTTTCCCCTTGGCAGGGACGCTTCTCTGCTGCCTGTCTTCTGATGCCTTAAATCCATTTTATGTTGTACGGAGCTCTTGTACCTGAGAATTGATGCTGTAATAATCTGCATTGCTGGTGAGATGCACGTGATGAATTTGAGAAGCAATTAGTGTGCCCCACAAAACATGCCTTCACAGAAAATTTATTGCACTGTAAGCTATTTCTGTTTTGGTGAAAAGCAATCATGGATGCAGGAAAACAAAGAGATAGACTGCTGTACTTGTGTTTGGACAAGCAGAATTAAATGTAGAAAGTAGCGAAAAAGAATTGGCAAAAGTTGCTGTGTATGTTGTTTGTATAAATGGTAGACGTAAGGACAAATTTGTGAGTTGCCAGTATACTAGGAGCTCATTTGGCTACAGATAAAGAACTACTGAAAACAAAAACCAGGTGGCTACTCCAACACTCTCTAATTCCTTTTTATATTTCCTTGGTGTTTTGTAGCTGTGCAATGGTGGATCTGTGACTGATCTTGTGAAGGGATTTCTGAAGAGAGGTGAAAGGATGAATGAACTTATAATTGCTTACATTTTACGTGAAGCTCTGATGGTAAGATAAGCTTTCAGTGAAAGTCAAGATTCAGCTCATATTTTTTTCCTTAAATGTAATGAAGATCATGTCCCCACTAATACAGATCACTATCTTCTGTTATAGCAATGTTTAATGAAATCAAGGTAATGTGTAATTCAGATGGTTCTTTTTAAGCAGGCAAGGTAAAGACCAGTTAATCTGTTTGTTTCATTATTAAGAGAATGAAAATTGATTTCTGACTACTGATTAATTTTCTTAGTAAATACAGTTCAACATCAAAATTGCTTTTCTTTTGAGAAGTAGCAGGAATATAATTAAAATACTGTCCAACTTCTTATGTCTGGATCCAAAGTATTTTTATAGGAAAATATCCACATATCTAGTGAATTCAAACACCACTGCAAGAATTTTTTTGCTCGCCAGGATCAAGTGTCTTTATTTATCATTTTCTTGTAACTGAAATTTTACTTTCTCCAATGAATTTTAGGCATTAGCAGTTTTCTTTGAGTTTATGCTCTAAAGTGTAATGTAGGTTTATAGTGCTATTTTTCTGCTTTCATCTTAAAATTTCTATTTGACATAAAGTGGGGCAATTAAAAAAATATCTATTCCATGTGGTGTGCCAAATAGTTTTCTGGAAAGAATGACATCTCTCTGGTTTTGCATTAAAAAAAGTTTTAATTTTTTTCATACATTTCTGCCACTGTATTGTTTCTGAAAATGTAATACAAAGGACAGAGCTGTTATTAAAAAGTCCATATTTACATCTCACCATCCAGGGACTTCAGCATTTGCATGAAAACAAAACTATCCACCGTGATATTAAGGGAAATAATATCCTTTTGACTACTGAAGGAGGTGTCAAGCTTGTGGATTTTGGTATGTTATGTTTACTTATATATACAAACAATGTTTTACATCTGAAGTATGGAAGATAAAATAGGGTAAACAAACCAGAAAAGATCAACTATGTTAATTTTTTGTTAAGGTTTTGAGTTCTTCATTAAAAATCACTTGGATAACCAAAGTTCCTTTTTTTAACTTGAAAGACATTTTAATAATTTTAGTAATGCTGTTTCATTAATTTCTAACAAATAGTAATTGTAATATGGTGGTGGTAAGTGCCAAATGTTTTGGGGCATACTGAAGTGAGGTGGCAAAGTGAGTTAATAGGATTCCAAATGAGATTGATGTTTAGTTCCTATAGGGCCATGCACTGGGACTCAGTCAAATTAGGAGCTGATAGGAAAAAGCTTCATGTTGTATGAGAGAACACTTAGAACTTAACTAAATACATATACTCAGACGCGTATATTTCATTAGTTTGATTTAAAACAAAACAAGAGATACTTGAAGGCAGTAGAGGGGGGAATATTATCTAGGTTATCCCCCCTTTCCAAAGTCTGGGAAGACTAACAGATTTTGGCAAATCTAAATCTAAGAATTGGCATTAAAAGGGTCTGTTCAAGTCTGTTAGGCCTAAAATGATTCTTGAATGCGGTCACCTGGTGTCACCACCAAAAGGGAAAAGGAGAGACACAGGTAAGTGGATGGAACCTGTTATTTACCAGCCATACCAAAGTGATTTGCCTTAGAAGTGTATTGACTTTTGTTTTATAGGAGGGGTATAAAAATTTGCAATGCTTGTTGTTATGAACTATTATCTTCTGATAGCACACTGTCTTCTTATGTTTAAATTTATTTTATTGGTCACTATTTTACAGCGCAGCAGACACAGTAAATATAATATTCTATTCAGCAGATGGAAAATCTTTACTTTTCCTTTGCCCTCCTATTTTTTTAATGTGATTGATTCAATTGGTACACAACAATTGTTTAAACTGATAATTTTAACTGCCTTTAGTATAGTATCTTCCTGCCAGTAGATTGTATTTATGCAACTCTCATTACTTCACACACAGAATCCCCACAACTGTTAGAATTAGTAATTCTTCTGAAATGTCATGTATTTGTGTTATATTTCTCAGATAAAATCTTCCATTGGAAAGTCTGGAAATTTAATGTGAGGCAAAAATCAATATTCTTGCCCACAGGCTTTTAATGTGTTGTGGATACTAATTTTTTAAGGTGTTGAAGGCAATTAGAGCTGCATAGGATCAATGCTTCTGAAAATTAATTCACTTATGCAGATGTCAAAACATACAAGCTGTAGGGATGAGGACCTGAATTCTTTATTCCCCAGGTACTGCAATCTACTGATAAGGCTGTAATTGAAAAATAATCTTACATTCTTGTGGGAAAATTGCCACGCCAAAACACAGATTAGACCATGCACAAGAAACAAATATACATACACACACATTTATGTGGGTTCAAAAGGGGCCTGCAATACCTGCAGCAGTCCTTTCTCTCAAAGGAATATACAAATGGCATCTTAACTTAGGAATGGATTCACATTTTCCCTGACTTTTTTTTTTTCCTTTCTCAAAAAAACCCACCCCAATCTGAAGCCAATAATTAGTACTTTCAAGTGGAAAAAATTTATACAGTCTTCATAAAATCACCATGGAAGACATACCAGTCACCCTTCAAGCTGCTGTTTAAGGTATTCAGCTGGGATTTGGGAGATTTGTGTCTTCTACTTAAGAGGATTTAAACCCATGTTAAGCAGATTCTGAGATCATTTTTTAGCCAGGAATGTGCGTTGATCAAAATCTCTCATGTTGGCACTGCTACAGACTGTTGTACATAAACATTTATTGGATCAGGGATTGAAACTCATAGCCATCTTTTATTATACAAGCCTGTGAACTGGCTTCAGAATAAGATAGACATACAGGCACAGTCTCCTTTTTACCCAATAAATACTCAGAGGAAACAAAAATTTTAGTTTAGAGTGAACAAATTATTACATGGGGCCAAACAAACAAAACCAACCCAAATGATCACATCACCCTTTCTAGTGTGCACACAGCTTTTCTGTTGTGGAGAGGGGAGCAGAGGCAGTGAACCAAGGATTCTTTCAACCACCAAACACACATGACCAAGGAAGTGAGCCCTTCCCAAGATAATTTTGTCTGTGCTGTTCTCCTGCATCCTGGATGCTGCTGACATGTTCCTGAAGAAGCCTTTGGTGTTCTCCCCTGATTCGTTTTATCGTGGTTTTCTTCTGAATAGGTACATAAAACCTGTATCTGAAAGATGGGCCTGTAAAGTGCCTTATGGAACACGAAACTAGAAAAGGACCTCTTCTCAGTCTGTGTGTGTTGTGCAATCATTTACTTTGAACTTGTGCCTTTGTCTTTTAAGTATATTTAGGAATATTTTAAGAATCATAATTGAAAAAAAAAAAAAAACCAAACAGTTAATTAAATCACTTTTGAAAAAAGCTTTTCTTTCCCTCATTGTTTTTGTACTTTTTGAACTTGGTGTGTGGTGTACTGCCATTGTGAGACCTTCGTTGCACAGCAGTACTGAATTTTCAGAAGCTCTATTTTGTGGCACAATTTATACAAGTTGCCTTACGGTCATTGTACCAGAAGTATTTATGTGTGCTAGGACCATATTTTCTGAACATTCAAGAGTCCATAATGGATAACCTTCACAGCGCCTTTATGGAGAAGTGAATTACTTTGATTCCCACTTAACAGCTGGGAATCTGAAACTTTGAGAGACTGAGTTGCTTGAGGTGACACATAGCGTGTGTGGAAAAGCTCTCCCAAAGTCCAGGCTAACAGTCTGAACTGTTCACTTTTCTAGAGGTATTGATAGTTAAAGAAATGAGAAAGACTTTGAAAGAAAACCATGGCCATGCCTCACCCAGATTGCTTTGAAGAGGGAAATTTTTTCTTTCCTTTAAAATTCTGCTGTAATATTACTTAATCACCCCAGTAATATTCTCGTATCTAAGAAACATCCAATACCAGTATAGATTAATGATGAAATCAAGTCCAATACCTGGAGGGAGCCTTTAAGAAAGTCAGAGAGAGACTATTTACAAGAGCATATAGGGACAGGATAAGAGAGAATGGTGGTGAGGCAGGAGCAGGTTGCCCAGAGAGCTGTGGATGCCCCATCCCTGGAAGTGTTCAAGGACAGGTTGGATGGAGCTCTGAGCAACCTGCTCTAGTGAAAGGTGTCCCTGCCCATGGCAGAGGGTTTGGAACTAGATGACCTTGAAGGTCCCTTTCAAACGAGGCCATTCTATGATTCTGTGTCATCTCCACACCAATGCTTCTGGAGCTCAATTGCTTATCAAGGATCTGCCTGATAAAGTTTCAGTTTAAACTGTCTAAGGCATGAGAATTTTGAAATACTGTTACCAGTGATGCATTCTCTCTCCTCACATCCATCCAGCAGAGAGAAACCAAATAATTTTTATTTTCTATAGATTATGAGTAGCAGCCAAAGGAATCTACTGTGAGTACATCCCCTGATCACAGATTCAGTCTCTAAATTCATTAAACTTCTAAATATATTAATAGTCGATATTTTCTTTGTAAGAGAAGAAGGCTGACTGAAAGCAGTCTCACTACCTGAACATTTTTGGGAATTAGCTGTTAAGCTGTTCTGGTAGAAAACCTTTGGGGTAGAATCTTGCACCTGCAAATCACAGCAAGGAGCATGCTCTACCATCTCATATACTTGCATTATATTCAAGTGTAGCTGCTATGTTTTCAGTACAAGATAGGGACTGGATAGAAAAATATACGTTTAAATTAAATTCCCTGCAGCACTTTCAAGAGTGACTGCTATATAATCTATTGTATAAAAAGAACTGGAAGCAAACAAGGTGTGAATGAAATTCCTTTTTGATATTTTTAATTGTATTCACTGTTGCTTATTAGTGTTCTGAGAAGGAACTTTTTTACATCCATTTCACAGAACTCTGGTTGTATGCAGTGGATTGATGTTAGAGACAGCTTTCAAATGAAATTTTAGCCTCTAAAGGTGCAGAAAAGCACCTTAGGAAATTTTCAAAAACTTTTAGCATGTAAATCAAAATAATTGCTATATACCTTTTGGAAGTCGTGTGAAAAATTTGCTGCCTAAATATCTGTCCATATCTGATCTTTTGTCATCTGTTAGAAAGCTGGCCTGAAGTCAGTTGTACACATCAGTAATAAAAATTCATATATTCATCTGCATCTTATAATGTGTAACCAATTTCATAGGAAGCTGAGGGTATAACATTTGCTTCTGCTGACAAATACTTGCTTCTTTGAATAGTCCCTCTCAATTCAGTTTCTTTTCTTAAAATCAGGATGCTGCACAGGGCTTTTCATGAATTAATGTTAGTGTGAAAGACAGTTTTATAATGTCCTGTTCCAAAATGGGAGAAAAGAAACTTAGCTGTATTATTATTGTTATTATTTTAACTTAAGTCTGAGAAAGTCCAAGTGACATTTCATTTTGAAAGATTTGAAGTTATTTCTGAAATCCCCTGCCATTTCAGTGAGTCTGGGAGCTTGAAAGTCAGAGCTTTTCATGCTTATATGTTATTGAATGAAGAGAATTCTAGAGGACACAACTCCCTATCAGCAAACTAGACCAAGTGAGCAGCTGTTGCCTTGGAAATGTCCAGAAAAAATATGTGTAAATTAAACTCCACTGCTTTGGAAATGCTAGTTTTCCAGCAGCACTTTCTTGCTCAAGGCCATGGCTTCCTATGCATCAAATAAAAACATACTTTCATACCACATGTAATTAGACTTTTGATGTTATTACTATGAAAGGTCATTGGAAAAAAGAAGTTAGACAGTTAGATGGATATAAGAAATATTCGAGTTCCCATAAGGAAAATAAAATGTGGGAGGACTCATTAAATCTTTAGAATTCAAGCCTATTTCTAACTAACTACATGAGATCCCGTGATTCCCCATAGTTTGTCCAGAACTGTAACTGTGGGAAAGGGGATATTGAAAAGGATTGGCACTGTCCATTCTCAGTTGTTTCTCAGGCATTTTGTTAATGGTACCTAAAACTCTCATCATTAGAGGCTCTGGATAAGCAATGCATAAGAAACATCTAAGCTTTTAATAGGTAAAGCACGTTCCAGTGGAAGATATGGAAAAAAGGTAACACAATCTCACTGCTGCTGGCAGATGGTGGAAAATTACAAGCCGTGCTGCATGCAGTTAATAGAATAATGACTTCAAGAGTTCCTATAGTACTGTGGATAAACAGATTGCATAATTAAAACATGTATTGTAATATTAATGGAATGTATAGTGAAGGTAAGGTGATTTTTGTACTTCAAACATGCTTAGTTTGCATTTTTGTGCTTTTGTTTCAAAGTGTTGGATTTAAAAGTTTGTTTGAATATTGTCTTGCCATTCCAAATGCAGTTTCAAGTATCCCACTTTGCATGTACCTAGCACAGTTTTATCATGGATAGTAGCCTGAGTCAATTAGAGATTTAACCTGAGTATTACTCATTGGGATAAAAATGGATTGGGGGAGGGAATACTGTATTGCTCTATCTAGACTCTGAAAACTGACATTACTTTTTTTAATTCTTTCAACTATTTCTTTTATGTAACTTGGAAACTGCAAGGAGACAGAGGTCAGCTTTTGTGTTTGGAATGTAATTCAATTATTATTTTGCTATGGAGGGAATGATTATTCTTCTTTTAAAGCTATTTGAAGTCTTCCAAAGTAAAGAGCCAAGGAAATCTTAATATTGGCCTTCTTCAGATGGCCTTATCATTATTCAGTTGCAATTTGGTGAAACACCTTTTTGGTAGTGTATTTTTATATTGTCTCTATGTTTACTTTAAAATGCATACAGAACTTCATTTGAGCAATACTTAATGAAAATATTAATTTCATAATTCAATTGAGTTATTAAAATAATTTTTCTCCGAGAACGAGTAATTCTGCCAACATTCTATTGTGTCTCAGTAGTGGTGTGCTACTTCTTCTTTACAAATTATGGACTGTTACTAGTGCTTTACCACTACTAGTGACCAGTAACAACTGATCAATATAAGTTAGAATGCACAGGTGCTTTTGTTAAGTTTTGTTGCATGATATTTATGCCTATTCTGATACAGAAATACAGGCCAAAATATTTAAAATTCTGTGACTGGACTGAACTGGTTGAGTTTTTGAAGTGTAGATGAGCCAGCAGCTTCTATAATGATAACGCAAGAGAAGTAAAATCAGTTACACTGTACAGCATCTCCAAAACAATGGGGTCCATCTCAGTGTAATTAATGAGTCTGTGGTAAGACTCCTCCTTAATAGTTCCATCTGCTTAGTTGTTCGCCTTTCCTAGTTTTGTGATGCATGAGGGAGCTTTCTGCTGATCTGGTGGGGAACAAAACATCCAGAATTTTGGGTCAGAGGTTGGTGGGGGAACCACAGCACTGAATTTCATCCTTTCCCTGTGACCCCTCACCAGCCATCCTGTTCTCTTGCTGTGACACAGCGCTGAGGCCTCTCCCAACCACCAATAGCCTTGCTAGATGCAGTTTGTTGGCTGATCACAGATCAGCCTGGCACGTGTCTGTGGCAAGTGGTGTTGCAGGGGGAGGGAAGGCTCCCAGGACTGTGCAGGGAATGCACGTGGTACAGGTTGGGCTGCAATGGACAGGGAGTCTAGAGCCACCTTGTGCTCAGTGAATAGGTTGAGAAGTCAGTTTTGAGTGATCCAAGTTTCAGTGCTGGGGCATTTTAATCTCTGTCCCTTTTAATATACATCATGTTGTGCTGACATTGAAGAGGTGCTTAGCGTGACCTTGAGTAGTTTTTACAAACTTTTGTAGATTGCTTATTCTGGAGTAGTCAGAATATCCCATTTCATCCTTTTCTGCTTGCCCTGCATTAGCTATAAATGCTATCTGAATCATTCTGCAAAAATGAAACAATTAATTAAAATAATTTAATTTGAAAGTATTCAAAAATAAAATAATTTTCTTTCTGCCCTTAGCTTACTTTAAGCAATGAGTCATAGCAAGGCTTATATTTGCCTTAGTCATTCTAGCATGCATCCATAATAAAGCTGTCTGCTTCACTGATTCGGATCAGAACCAGACTGTTATTGTGTTGTCATTTCTGCATACCATATAGCATGACATTCGCATGTTGCTGCTAAAAAGCATTTACTAGGAGAGTATGGCAGAAGCCAATAAAAGTAAAAGACTTTGAAGAAAGCTTTCTTCATGAGCAGCTTGTCAAACTGCTTTGAACCCAATCAAAGTAATAATTCCAAATATTTCAACCCACGGTTAGCAGGGATAAGATGGATTGCATTGACTTGAGCTGTGGAGCTTTTTCATTGTTGAATGTTTAATTCTTTGTTGAAGGCTTAGTCCTTAAAAACTTATTTTATGGGCCATGTCTGAATGAAAACCTTTGTGCTGTCCAGTACCAAAAAACAGAAATCATGTGGCCAAATGCTATATCCAGGATAAGCTGTTCATTTGGTCTTTCAAATATTTTCTTCTATTAATTCACATAAAGATGTCACTGATGGCTTAAGCATTAAAGAAGCTTGATGCTGAAAGCTGGTATCATATGCCAGAGACACATGAAGCGAGAAAATAACCCTTTCTGGCCACCAAAGACTTCCTCTTGATTTTCTCATGGGTCACAAAATAGTAATCTCTTGAGGTTATTAGAAACCCTCTGGTCTCATCTGTGTATACTAAAGCCCATTCATTTTTTATCTGAAAGTTGATCCCAATGACTCATTTTTACTGAAGTATTCCAGTGGTGAGGGTTTTTATTATTCTGTTCTATTAGCATAGGTGTTGCCAGTATCCCTGATTATCATAACAGGAAAACCATGTCATAGAACAATGAGAAAAATCTCCAGGGCTTTCCCAGTCATACAGGGGAAAAAAAAATCCTTTTTGGGTCTCAAAGTTGCAATCAGTTTGAAATCTAATTTGTAAGGAAGGCAGCATCTGAGGAGGAGGAGGACTTCCCTCACCATCATACTGCACCAGACTGCATGTAGCTGTACAAATCCCTGAGGCTGTAGAGAAGACTAGTTCTCGTATCTAAATGCATCTGGCCAATTGTGCATCAGGAGAACAAATGTTCCTGTGCATCCCTTTCAGGAAACCAGCTGAAGCCCCGAAGCATGAGATTTGATTAGAATCATTGATGTTGTGACGCACTGGACTGTCAGGAGCATGTGGAGGGGAGTCTGTGGTCACCTGCTCTCCTGGAGGCCATGGAGAGAGGGCTCAATCAGAATCACAGACAAAGGGAAGCTGGAGTATGCTGCCACACCATCCTGCCCAGTCTGTAATACAGAAGTTCTTGGATTTCTTAGAGAAAGAAACTGTATTAAACCCTTTCGTTTAAAAAAAGATTATATATCTCAGAAATGTATTGAACATTCTGCCTTTTTTTATGTCACAGTTTGCCGTTTTATTATCAGTATGTACCTTGTAATGATTCTGGATCTGATTTAGGATTTTAATTTTTTTCCCTGTATGTTTAAAAATGTCTTTTCTTTGTCTTTAATCTTTGTGGTGAGTTTACTGTGAAAGCTACCAGACTTTGATTTCTTTAGCTTCCATTTATATCACCCTGTATTTGGTAGTACAGATTAACTTTTTTATCTCCCTTTTACTCCACACCTCTTGGTTTTGTAGTAAACACCATGGATTTTTCATCTCTCAGGCAATTCATATACATGGATACTAAGCTTTTGATCTTTCTGGAGTTGTAAAGGGCCATTTGGTTATCTTTTGGATATGCCTATTTCAGTTAAAATTTGCATCTGCAGTGTATGTTTTCCTGAGGGTTTAGGAAACTCTAGTTTTCAACATTGAAACACTATGTGCATTAAAATAAGACTTAAAGACAGAGAATGTGGTGACAAAGGATGTAGAAAAGGCTGAAGCACTCAATGTCTCTTGTGCCACAGTCTTGTAAGATTGGCCTTCAGGAATCCCAGATCCCTATAACCAGTGGGAAAGTCTGGAGTGAGGCAAACTTACGCTCAGTAAAGGAAGATCAGGCTCGAGGTCATTTAAAAGAACTGGACCTACACAAGTCCGTGGGATGCACCCGAGAGTGCTGAGAGAGTTGGCTGATGTCTTTGCAAGACAACTGCTGATAATCTCTGAAAGGTCTTGGAGATTGGAGGAGGTTCCTGAAGCCTGGAAGAAAGCTATTGTCACTCCTATCTTCAAGAAGGACAAGAAGGAGGATTTGGAGTGGTCAGCCCCACTTTGATCCCTGGAAAGGTAATGGAGCCAGTAACCCTGGAAATCATTGTAAATATATGAAGAACTGACTGGGAGTAGGCAGCATGGATTTATGAAAAGCAAGTCATGCTTTTTGACTGATTTGGCTGATTTTTTTATTTTAACTTGCCATTTCAACTTTCCTGTTTCTTTATTTCCATCTTATTGGTCAGAACCTGGTTTTAGTTCAAGATTTAATTTGAGCACTTATCACTGAACAGAAGTTCTCAAGCATGCTTTCTGGCAACAGCTCACCCAAGAAAACAATATTGCCTCTGTGCTCTTTTCACTTAAAAGTTTACTTTTGAAGTCAGATGGTAATCCATAAGGAATTCTGTGTACTGATGTTGTTTCATAAAGCCTCTGAAACATCTCTTGTAAAATGAACCCCTTTTGTCCTTATGGTCTGTTATTAACATTTTCTATTAAATATCTGTATGCTTTCTATCCATGCTAAGTAATGAAACGTGGGAGAAGCTCTCTGATCTTCTTTTACAGTCTTAGTGGGGATGGCACTCTTTGCAATACAGTTAAATGTGGTTACACACCTGGTGTATGGTGATGTTTGCCATTTGGACTATTAGAACTGCTTTGTTTTAATCTTGTTCTGCTGTCTTTTATCTTATGGAATATGAAGGAATTGCACTAGTTGAGGGGTTTTTTAGCATTTTTTATGCATTTCAGCTGATCTGTCTGAAATATTCTGTCTGGATATGTACCATTACTCCAATACAACCTGAAAGAAGCAAACAAAGAGATGAGTGTCAAAGATAGCAGCAATTACAGAGGAATTGAGTTATAACTCCATCATCGTTGTGGGGAAAAGTAGCTGCTTTCCTCTCTGCATCCTGACAAGAATGGTGGCTTCTTCTCATAGTGAAGCTTAAGGTGCTAAAGGAAAATCTGAAACCATTAGGATCTGTTGCCTCCAGATCTAGTAAAAAGGTGGAGATGAGTGATTTATTAGGGACTGCCTTCACACCTTCGGGCAAAGAGACAAGGAAGGAGAGGCCACTTTTTGCATTAAACAACATGAAGCAGGAATGGCAAAATATACCTGCCAGCAGGCTTAAGCGGCATGCAGTGTAAAATTCTGCTGCTGTTTTACATCTGTTTCTCTAGGAGACTAAAGAAAGGTTGGGAAATAATTCAAAGCATTTCAGCCTGTTTAGATCTGCAAGGTTAGCAGCGAGAGCAGTTTTTGGTCCAGAGACTAGCTTGAGGAGTGATAAAGTTAAATGTTCTTAATGTAAAGAATGTCACAAAGAGGGTACTTAGGTAGTGAAGTTTACACTGAGGACACAAATAAAGAAGGAATAGGGAAGAGCTAGCCAAAGGAGTGTAAGGACCTTACCCTTTGGGGTAAGGTCATTATGTATGAATACAGTGGCTAACGTGTTGCGAATGTCATCTCCCTGCCGTGTGTGGAATGTGAATTTAGTACAATTTATTAGGGCTTGCCATTCCCTCACTACCATCAACCACTAAAATGTGAGCACTTCTGTCACAGGGCATAATAATAAAGCGATGTTGTACAGCCTCCCAATTTAGTGTCTGCTCAGATTGGGCACTATGAGACAAATCTTTCCCAGTAATAAGGAGCTAATTTCTGCACTGTTTTTCTTTTATTGAGTGCTAAGGTCAGAAGTAGATGGCTTTATTTGCAATGCTATTCCAGTGTGCCAGTTTTTGCAATGAAAAGCTTAAATAATACTCACAGTGTGTCTTGCTTTCCAGTTTTTATTAGTAAAATTATGTCTGAAAAAAGAAAAAAGAAAAAGCAGCTATATATGCGCAATATTTTCTTTTCAGTGTGCATTGGTACTATTAATGCATTTATAAAGCTCTTACCTTCCATAAGATTTATAATTTGCTTGTAATAAAACATCATTTTATGACATATTTTAGGTTTTCTTAGGATAATTTTTTTTTGCAACAAAACAGTAGTAAACGGGAAGGGGAGGAGCAAGATGTTTTTGTTTGAAAATATAGAAGTTAAAAAAAGCTGGCGAGCTGTATGGTTGACTGGTTACTGAAATGCTGGAAGAAATGTTACTAAGTATGGAATTACATCATCTTTCCTCTCTACAAGAGAAAGCCCAAGGAAATATCATTTGTCATAAGACCTACACTGCATAATCTGAAATGCCACTTTAATGCTAAGAGCAGAAGGATTAAAAAACAAAATGTGCACAAAAACCCCAAGAGCCTACAGAAAGTAGTGGTGAGCAATTCAAATTAAATCAGTTTTTTACAGAAATAAAAGAAGGGTGAGGAGGAAAAAATTCTTCAGTTTATTTAATAATTACAGTTCAAAGAGGAAAAAACACCAGTGCATAGACAGACAAGATTGAATACATGAATGTTCCTTATCTCTACAGAAAGTTATGATTATTTATAAAATCTGGCACTGGAATCATAAAAATTCAGTTAGTGCCTTTCTTTGCCTGCAGATCTGAATCCCATTTCCTTGTCCAAGACTGCAGAAAAGAGCTTTTCACAGGAGACTCCCACAACACATAGGAAGAGAGAGGGGAGAGTAGACTCAGTTCCCTCCAAACCTGAGGATCTCACGTAATGATGTCTGTTCGCGTCACTGCAATGGTTTCAGACCTGTGGTGATGTGTGCTTACTAAATGACATGTTTTTCTGAGTGCTCAGAACAGCCACAGACTCTGTGAGCCGGAAGCTGGACTTCAGACAACTCCTTGAGGTGGCAAAAACAAAGCCCCTGCTTAGCTGAGCTGAAGCAGGATTGATGGACTTTGCGCTAAGACTCACATTGTCCTGCTTTCCGTGGTGCATAACACTGTGTATTGGACTTTCTACAGAAAGAGAAAAAGATCCAGCTTCCTCGAGGCTGATGTAGACCAGAGGGAGGCAGCCACAGAAGCAGTGGTTGCACTTGTCTCAAAGGAACAGGCCAGGTCTTTCTTGCTGCCCTTATTTTCAGACATTACATAGATTTCTGTGATGGACAAATGCAGATATTTTGTAAATCAGAGCTGAACACGTAGCTTTAGAGTGAAAAACCAGATCAATCTCTCCATGGTTTCCTGGCTACACTGAAAAAACCCAAACCAATCAAATTCTACCTATACAGAGGTTTACTTAATATTTCCACTGGGCAGTTAATGTGAATTGCTCCTGTTATGAGCCATCTGCAGAGTTTTCAGGAAGATAAGGCCAAGCATGTTCAAACCAGACAGAGCTGAAACTGGCTGGTGGTGGTGTTCACTGGAGCTTCATGTGTTTCAGAATAATGAAATGGCACTCACAGAGTGAAACAGAGTTGTCCTTTTTAAAGAGAAAGTAGATGTATGTATGAAGGCAAAATAAGTGAGCTTCAGTGTCAGGCAGATGGAGGTTGGAGCATGTATATATAGAGCACAGGACCTTTCTGGCCATCCATGATATCAGCATATTAGAATATGCCTCTGGTGGACCTCACTGTGGCTATTACTCAAATCCGTAATAGTTTAGGACTTGCTAGCTGAGGGGCTGTTTCTCTCCATGTGTGGCCTTTGCAGTCATTTGTGACTCATAAATTCATAATAGCTCAGGACATGCTTGCTGAGGGGCTGTTTTTCTCCATGTGTTATACTCTTCCCTTTGCATGCAGTAGAGTGATTTCCAACTGATATTACCCTGGGTTGGTAAGGAAGGAAATTGGTGGCAGGCTAGTCAGAAGTGTGCTGCAGCCCACTTGAATTCCTAGTATTTCAGTGTTTTTTAATTTAAAACTGCAAGGAATCTTTAAACTTCTGAGTTCACTTTCCGGCTCTTGGCCTGAAATAGTTAATTCATTAAACTACAGCTCATGTTGCAAAGCTGATTTGCAGGCTTGTTGCTTTGAGAATGTGCTTTGAGCATGGAGAGACTCCTGCTTTTGTAAGAATTTCTGAGGTTTCACTGTTTTATTGTTTCTTTTTCATGGCAGAGTAGTTAAGAGATGAGGATAAGTATCTTTTGTAGTGTTAACCTGAAATGTAGATATAGATACAGACATAAAATGAAACAGGAATTTAGTGTCAGTACTGAGTTAAAAGCTGTGGAAGGTACCATTCTTTTCCACCCTCACTAAAGTGCTTTACCACTCTCCTAATACAGAAAAAACTCTTAATTAACCAGTCAAAATGTATGGAGTCAGATTACTAATCAGACGCTCCTTTGGGACTAAGTCCTGGTCCTGCTGAAGTCACTGGAAACAACCGATGCGGAGAACCTCAGCTGAAGTTCTGTGTACCTCTGAGGACTGGGCCTCTTTTTCCAGAGAACTGGAAAGATATATTTGAGATTTGCCTGTGGAGGAAACTGTGGTGTGACAAGACGAGGACATCATCATTCAGAAGGGCTGTCTTGGATGGAAATAGCCATTGCTCTGATTATAGCTTTCCTTCATTCTTCCAGGTGTGTCTGCTCAGCTGACCAGCACTCGTCTCCGTCGGAACACCTCCGTGGGCACCCCATTCTGGATGGCTCCAGAGGTTAGATTCATGTTTCAAAACATTTTGTCACTGGTATCTGAGCTGCTGTATTCTGCATTTCTGCTCTTTCTTTGTCTTTCTTCCTGACCACTGGTCTTTTCACCAAATGAAAAATCAATGCAATTTTTTTTAAAAAACTTTTTTCTAGCACATTTGCATGTTAAAATGGGGGTTTACTTTTGAAATTACAAGCTTAGAGCCAGGGAGCAAGACATTGAATGGCTTACTAAAATGTTAAATAGAGTACTACTAACTGTTACTTTCCAGCTTTCCAAGCTCTGAAACTATGGGTGTCTCATGTCACCATGGATGGAAGGAGCAAGCCCAGGGTGGTACTATGATGCATTATAGCTTCTATTTTTTGACTTCTACAGCTGGAAAGTTTTTAATACTATATATCCATAGCTGACAGCAAGAAATGGAATGAAGTTATGAATGAAGTTTACTATGATTCTTTGGAGATTTTTCCGGCCTGAAATTGAAGCATATAAAGATGCATTTTAAGATGAGGCAGGGAAAATATTTCCTTATAAGTATACTTACACTATTTGTGTCCACACAAGCACATGCAAGTACATCTGTTTATAGCACATGAAACTACTCTGTTTATACACATGTATTTTTATCAACACACTCTGTTTATACACATTGGTCTAGCCATGTAACTTAATGGCATACATGTTGACTTAGATCTGCCGCTAATGGGATGAAAAAATCTAGATTCATCCAGCATTGTGGATGAGCCGAAATGTATATGAAGTGTTGTAGTCTAGTAACCACGGTGGTATTGGATCAAGGGTTGGACTTGATGATCTTGGAGGTCTTTTCCAACCCGGTTGACTCTATGATTCTGTGAAATATCTTCACAGTGATCTGATGGCAAACACTTTGTCCAGATCTACTTGACCTGGAAATTGGCTGATTTGGCTGAATAAGGACCCAGTAAGAGATAGTGAATTCAGCTTCTGCTTTCCGGCTTATTTCACTTCATAGAGAGAGCAGTATAGCTCCATTAATTACTTTGCAGGCATAATCCATTTAACAGAGTTGTAGGGTTGCTGAGTTTCCTTCTACTTCCTCAGCCATGGGATGCAGTTTAACACCTGAAAAAGTCAAAGATTGCACCTTTTGTCAGATCAAGGAACATCTAGCCAGAGAACCTGGTGTTCGTGGACACTTGCTTTCTCTAGTGTAAACATTGCTTTTTTCCAGCTTTCTAAATGTGTGCATGTCTGTTTATTTCACTGACTATCTCCATCCTGTAAGAGATTCCCCCAACTCTGGGAGTACTCTTACATTCGGACCATCCAATGACTGTTCCAACCTTTTACTCCAACAGGTGATTGCCTGTGAGCAGCAGCTAGATAGCTCTTATGATGCCAGATGTGATGCATGGTCACTGGGTATTACTGCAATAGAGTTGGGAGATGGAGATCCACCCCTTGCTGATTTGCATCCCATGAGGGCACTCTTCAAAATACCAAGGTAATATCTTCATCTGTTTATTTATTGGCGGGTTAAACTGAACTTTTTTCCTAAGTGTTACTTTTCTTCAAACTTAGACTGTGTAAGCTTATGGACTTTCTTCATATTATTTATACTAGGAAGAGGTTAGAAATACTTTGTCCAGCTGTATTTTGTGCAGGCTCTGCTTCAGCCATGTATGCACATTGAGAAGTTCAGAGCTGACCGTAGCTACATTTGAGAAAAAGTCGTAGGGCCTTCTCCTGAGGCCATGTGAGTGTGGGACTTAGCCGAGTCCAGTATATTTTTTTACAGAGAATGACTTATGATAGAAATAGTCTTAATATGCTGCTGCGCTGAACAGATCCCATAACTGTTTTTAGGACTTATCTTCTGTCCTTTGAAGCAAAGGCTGTTCCACCACTCACATACATTTAGGCTTCAGCTTTTCATTAGCTTGTGCTGTTTCTGGCAGTTTCACCATTGCTGTCCTTGGGTAGTGCAAATAACAACTTCTTTTGTGTTTTCTTTGAAGCTGGAGATGAAAGTACCCAAAGTGCCACTTAACAGCGTTTCAAAGAACATGAATCTCCAAGTCTGTAGGGAATGATCATACTGTAGTTTGTGGATTTCACTCTAACAGTTGAAGCAGTACCACAACAACTGCTGAGACCACATAAGTGCTTTGAGTCCTTTTCAGCCGAATTAGTTTAAATTATCTTTATGTTTAAGAAATCTTGGCTGACTTGGCACTGAAGCAGAATATGAACGCTCTTCTAACCCTTGCTTCCTATGGGAAAAAGCAAACTCGTGTGGTTGGTCATTGCAGCTAGGACTTCAAAAGACTTCTGACTTACACCCTTACAAGTACTGGGCACCTTTCTGCCTTGAAGTAAATGCAAGATCAATACCCTTTCATTACATTAGGTAAAACCTAAAAGTGATAGACTGAACGTTAAGCAGCGCTTAAAGAAAAGCAGTTATGACAATTGATTGAAAAGAGACAGCAAGTAACCTCAACTGATTGAAAAGAGACAGCAAGTCACTTCATCTGTCGGTTGTTCATTTGTCTTCATGACCATACTGTCAAAATGCCACCTCTGAATGGAAGAAGACTGTCAAGACCATTTCAACCATATTACACCTAGAATAAACAGCTCAAACAATAGAAAAGAAAGAAGTCATATCTATTTACAATAGATCTGTGTTTAGAGCTTCATTTCTTATTATCTTCTGATGAATGAGAAATAATTAATAATGAGCCAGTTCCTTTGGACACTTTGATCAGCAAGTTGATTAATTCAGTCCTTCTGGGAAAACTTAAAACACAATTTCTTTTTAAAAATTCTCTTAAGAAAGTATATTGTTTCAGGCTTGGAAAAAAGAAACTTTCCATTACAAGTGAATAGTGATTAATGGGTTGTTAGTTTAATTTCCATTTATTGATTTGATTGAAAAAACTGTAGTGGTTCTCAGCTACACTTGGTAGATCATCTCAATGCTATTTCTCCTTATTAGTTACGTAAAGTAGGAGAACCAGTGAGGCATTGCATCATCTACCCATGCTGCTTTTACCAGTGGAAATCAATATCTTTTTTCGGTGGCCTTCTAAAACTCATTACTCAGCCTACCTTCACACATTGTTTTTGTCAAGTGAGTAGCTTATTAACTTATCATCACACTGATCTTTGCAGGAATCCTCCTCCAACACTACAACAGCCTGAACTGTGGTCACCTGAATTCAATGACTTCATTAACAAGTGAGTAACAATTGAGACCACTCGTTTAATATGGAACATGGGTAAATATCATGTGTAAAATATCTCTGTAATCTTTGCGGAAGTCTGTTGCAACTAATACTCTTCTAATTTATAAATCAGATTTGACTTCCAAGTGAGGCTCTAGATTTAAAACATGAAATAACATTTTAACACACTTGATGTTACTTAATTTAAAGAATATTTGGTTTTAAAATGCAGTAACTTCTTGGACTCATCAATTTTGTGAAATCCTATCAATTTTCACTGCAGAGCTGTTTTGATTAAGATGGATGTATTTATTATGGAGGCATGAAAGAACTCCACACAAGAATTTCAGAACTTAACTGTGAACCCTCCATGATCATATGTGTTTTTCTGCCAGCACAGGTGCTTGACTAAAGATTATGAGAAGCGTCCAACAGTATCTACTCTTTTGCAGCATGATTTTATTAAGCAAATTGAAGGAAAAGAAAACGTGCTACAAAGGCAACTCATGGAATTCATTGATGTTCATCAACAAATGGGAGTCACTGAAAAGGCAAGGTAAAAGTAGCTAAAAAGTAGACTAGTTGGGATAGTGTTGATACTTTCACTGTTTCAGAATGGTTAGTGCTCAGAGAAATAATCAATTCTTATGGCTTTAGCTAGCCAGAAAAATAGAAAGCTTAATATTTGGGATCCCAGTACAGCCAATGGAAAGACAGCAGTATCATGATTCACATGTGGGATGAAACGATCTTTAGAAGTACCTCCCCTTTCTGCTGTGACTCAAAATGCAGCCTTAGGATCCCAGCTTTTAGAAAGCAAAGGTTAGGTGAAATTAATGTTTGGCATTTTCTTACATTTGCATGGTCAGCTAATGTTTAGTTTGAGCAAGTATGCTAAAAATAGCTAGTCAGGTTCCTGCAGTAATTGGATTTTCCTGACTGAAAGAAATGAGAGTGGTAGCAGATCTTGTTTTGCAAACTTCAAATCTTATGTCTTATTGAATAGATACTTTCTTTCCTCCACTAGTATTTAGTAATATCAGTTCTGAATAAATCACTTAGCACCTGGTGGCTTTTATTTAAAATACTTGAAAATGGCTTGGCTCAATTTTACAATTGAAAAAACCCCACCCAGTGCACTGATGTATCAGATGTGAAATGTAGTAGGTTAGTATTGATGTACTCCTGGTGTGACTGCTCCTGTGCTTCAAGGTAAAGCGTGATGATTTTTCTTTTTTTTAAAATGGAACATGAATTTTAAAAGACATTTTGTCATTATCATCTGTACGGAAAAAGCTATTAAAATCTGCCACACTTATTTTCACACATTTATAGTAATAACATATACAGCAGTCTTCAGTTCTAATTCTGGAGAATTTTCTTTTATATATATATTATAGTATTTCTATCCTCTATGCTTTGAGGAGAATAATAAAAATATATTTCTAAAAAATTTATTATATTCAAGTTTTCTTTGACTTTAAATGAACGTGGGATGAGTAGTACTTTCTCTTTTCTGGCATTGCAGTAAAAAAATATGCAGTTGGCTTAAATTTGAGCCTCAGGCTGGGTTTGTATGCTCTGTATATTGCAAACTTGACATTTGCTTAATCCAGAAAGATTCTTGAATTGAAATAAACTTATCAGATGTCAGTGCTGAGCACTAAACCAGCAACATAATCCAAACTTTAAAAAGTACTTATTTATAAAATACAGGGAAATGATATGTGGTAAAATAAGTCCAAACCACTAAATTAAATTAATTAAAATCCCCATAATACTTGTGATATTGGTCATTTTAAAGCCTAAATAATTTTTTAAAAATCAAGCTTCTAAGTCAATTAGATACTGTGACCTTTTTTACCCATTTAATAGAACTCATGTTTGGTTTATATCATCATAATTTTTTTTTAATCTTTTTTTTCATGTAAATGCTGCATAAAGCAAACTACATGAACTTTTTTTTCCTGTAGAATACAAACATAAAGTGGCCCAATTTGCATGTGCATAAAGAAGTCAAGTGCCACAAGAACAGGATGATCTACTGGTACTGTCTCTGTTCTGTTTAGACTGTGTTTTATAAACCTATGGCTCTTCATGTGAACTAGAGTTTAAGGGAATATATTAATATGTGATGAAGTTACCTATGCTTTTACAGTTGTTCAAATGTAACTTCTATGTAAATTTTCCCAAAGGAAAACAGAATTTTCTCTTTCAAAATAATAATAATTTCTTATCTGAAACCATGCCAAAAATTACTTATTTAACTGAGGGTGTAATTTAGATGGCATGGTTAGACTGATAGCTTAGTTCATATTTCAGTTTAGCAGTTTAAAATACTAAAAAATAGTATTTCCGACCTAAATGATTCTGTGATTCTGTAATTTTGTGAAACATGCTGTAAGACCGACTACAGAATAGCATTGGGGGTTTTTTCTGCTGTGAATGATAAAAGATTCTACAAAGATCTTTGAATTCAGTAGCCATACTTTTTTAGAAGACTTTAAATACTAATCAGATGTATATTCTGACCTTCAGTATGCACAGAGCAAAAAAGGTGTTAAAAGCACTGTCTGCACAGAAGTACCATGTAAATCTGCTTTAGAGTCAAGACATGGGCTATATAGTGACAGGTCGCCTGGAAGAGCTGCATCTTAAAATCTCTTTGGTTTCTTTTCTTGCTTATGATGTTCTGGGATTGTTTTTACATTGGTGTGTGAGGGCCATACTGTGGAATTTCTGAACTTTCATCAGTTGCTGGCAATGTTCCTTGTAAACCCTCCTCCTGATCTCCAGGTCACGCTCTCTCAGTCCATAATTTGAAAGCATAACTCTCCTCCTTCTTGGCAGTGGGAAGCAGGTAGTTTAAGGGATTAAAGACCTCTCCCTTCCACCAAGGGAAGAAATCCTGCTTACCAGTGTTGTGTTGTATGAATGGGCATGGCATATAAAGTCAATAAATTTGGTAATGTTGAATTAAAGCTGAAAGCAAAGAATCCGGTTATTTTCTCAGTATGTGTTTACTCTCCTTGTCAAATTCGACTTTATTAATAAAAGTTTTGTATTTCAAAAGAAAAAAGAAATTAATATTAATATTCCAATAAATTGGAAATTAATAGCTAAGGTCCAGCCACTGGTGCACTATCCCTGTTTTCACTCAAAATCAGGTCACCTTTTTTGCACATTTTTCTGAGGTGTAGTTTGGTTCTCACTGCCTTCTGCAGTGGTAGTCTGTTGATGTGCTTGTGATCTTATCTTGTTTTTTGCTGAATGTGCAGTTGATACAGTTCAAAAAGAGCTCATATTACATTATGTCGCATTCTCAGGGTGGTTTTTTTTGCAGAAGGCCAAATCCTGAGGTCCAATCTTTGTGCTCAGGAAGGATGTGTGACCTCTAGGCGCAGCATGGAGTCACCCTACGGTCACTCCCATTAGCACCATTGCTCCTGAGGTATTTTCTAACACTGAGGAGTCACTGATTCATTGGGGCCCAGTCAACTGCACCCCCAGAACCTTCCCAGTGTTGTTATTCTAGTGAAGAGGAACCTAGGTTTAGGTTCTGCATTGTACTGCATCCTTTCAAGAGATGGGAACAAGAGAAACGACGAGAGGAAGAGAGCCCACCAACCTCCTGAGTAACTGAAGAAATCTCGATTTAACGCTGATAAGACTTTAAATGGCAATATGCCTTAGCCCTGCTCCAGACCTAATGAAAGTGATGGAAAATAGTACTGGTTTTTCAGTAGCCTTTGAGCAGTGTTACAGCACTAGCATATCTTGTGCTACTCAAGGCTCAAAAAAGCATGAATGCTAGCAATGAGCTTCAGTACAAATTCCACTTTTTTACTTTGAGCAAATGCAGTACATTTTTCTCTAAAATCATTGCTTCTTAATGCTGAAAATACCTGTTTGCAACTTAACCTTTCCTAGATCAGAACTCAGGCTGAAATTAATGATAGGAATAGCATGAGAAAATACCCTTTGATACATGAACACTTTCCCATATCATCTTCACTAAAAAGTCTCCAAAATCTGCTGCTTGGAATGATGAAGTAAGGTATATGAGACAAAGTCATGTTAGAGAAGAGGTGAAGCAGGCAAATGTTCAGACTAAGTGCAGTTAATTTGAGAGGGGGGGTTGTTTGTGAAGAGAGTCACTTGCAGGACAGGGTCCTTGAGTTTGACAAGGGTCTTCATGATATAGCTGTTAAAATGTATAACTACTGATGAAAATAATTTTTAAAAATGAGCACTGCAGCATATACCCCAAAACCATTCTAAAAATACCTTTCTTGCTAGGCCAAAAGAGGGGAAAAAACTCTGCATTGTAAAGAGTTTTACTTTGCAACAAAAATAGCTGTCTTTGAAACAACCTTCAGAATTGTCGCATCTACACCTGACAGTCAGGCTTGTAAGACTTTTATCTTGAGTTGTTTGGCTGTCTTATTCTTGACTGCTTTTACAGTAATCTCTTCAGAAATATGCAATGATTAGTACAATGTGTATTTCCTGGGATTTGTGACTCATTCCAGAATGAGCTGTATATGCAGGGGATATTCACTGCACCTAGATTTCAGGGAATGACTCTGGTCCCCAAATTAAGAGCATCATCTTTATATACTCTCTTAATAATTATGGGGAAAATTCCTATTCTACTGCAAAGTGATGCAAAGTTTTGCGTGAGCTGAATTATTCTTTCAAGAGTTTGTCCTGTATTGGCCATGTAGGGATAGCACTTAGATCGGTAACAGGATGCTAAACACTTGCTCTATTTAACTGTTTGGAAAGGTCAGGGAAGTAATTTCATAGAAATTCATGTACAACATGCACGAAGGTTGATGTCAATTTATTGACCCCTATTAAAAGCAGGGAGTACCATATAGTTTCCTTTCATGACTTTCCCTGATTGCACAGACTTGTGTCACTTATTTTCTGGGTGTTCACTCTCTCCCGGTCTTTCTGACTCATCCTGCCAGTGGAAAGCAGCTGACAGCAATTCTTGAAGCTCAGCTCTGCAGGGCAGGCTTTAGTAGAGGGTAGATCACCACGCTGGCTTGACAAAGGCAGTATAAGGAACAGAATAAGATAGTCCAGTGCTGTCTTGGTCAAGGTCTGCAGATGACATCTGGATTGGAGTAGTGGCTTAAACAAGAAGCATTGGAGTTCCAGTCTAATTTTTGAGCCCTTTAGACCACTTCTTCCTGTCCTGGAACTCAGTATGGGCTTTGTTGTACCAAGGAGAAGTGTGTACTCCTGCACTGAGGACACTCCTATGTAGAATGGTTATGCTGCAAACTTTTCTCAGGCTGCAGAAGCAATAGGGAGTTTCTGGCAACAATAGCCTTAAGAACAAGCAGATCTCCAGTCCATGCTCCTTCTAGCTAATACACATCTCTGTGTCAGAGTAATATTCTTCTATACAATACAATGGACAGCAGCACTATCTGGATGAAGAATAGTTTATCTTCTGAAGAAAACAGGAGGAAGAATTTCCTCCTGCATTCAGAACTCCCTGGGAGTAATGCTCTGCAAGTGGTACTTTACTGTTGTGTCAGTCCACTTCCTCAGCAACTTATTTCTCCTGAAGATGGGATACCTCAGCAGGCATTGCTTACTTTGGGAGCTTCTCCTTTGTCTTCTCAATATGGTTCTGACCATAATGCATGGGCCTGACTCATGAGGGTAATAAGGAACTAATCCCAGAGAGTCCTTTTAGAGATCTCCTATTTGCTCAGTTAATAACACATTTTTCCCCTGATGTTTGTCAGGGATACAGCTGTTTCTTGAGGCTATTGTGAAGGACCATTCATCTCATTTTTTTAGGACCACAGACTTTGTCAAACAGATTGTGCAGAGCAGGACATATCCCAAGTGGCTGGACACAGGGCACCTCTGAGTCAAAAGCCCCATAGCTCTGCAGGCCAGCACTGTGCTCTCAGCAACACTGCATAAGCTGCAGCACAGCTCCCTGAGACTGCAGCTGGTGCCATGAATCATTTAAATACAGAGGTTGTCTGCAAAGCATTGTGCAGATGCAGCAGGAGTCTTATCACTGGAGCCTTACACTTTCTAAATTCAGGTACAAATTTTTCATAGATATCAGACAGTAGTTTTATTTAAGCAGATTTCATGAGATTTGCCCGTTCAAGACAAAATTTTGATTTTAAGTGTGAATTAATATTGCTCTGTGTAGCCTCCGGAGGAATACAATCACCACGTACAAAAGATCCTGTACAGGTTTCTCTGTGGTGCTTCTTCATCACTTTTACTGCCGTTTGTAACTGCTGAGAGGTATACAGCTGTTCCCACCTTCACCTTACAAAAACTTCATTATTTTTAGTTTCTTCTTTGCACCCAGCCCTTTTCCTGTCACCTCTGAGTCTACAGATGATTCTCCAACTAGTTTAGGCAGAGAGTTCAACAGGGCATTATGAGTCACACTTTCCTCTTCACGGTATTTTTGGAACAATCAGAAATCTTTTAAATACATTCTGACAAACAGAAGAAAAAGCTGCAGCTGCCTCATTTTGATTTAACTGAGTCTTGAAAGATAAGCGGGAGGGATGTTGGTGTGAAGGAGAATGCACAGAAACAATGCTGCCTTGACTCATTTTCTTGTCCATACTGTGTTGATGTTTCTGGCCTTTAGCTGCCTGAATTGCTTGTCGAGCATGGCTCTAAGATCTAATGCCTCCAACAAATTCCTGAGCAGACCAGAGACACGTGGTTATTTCAGTTCACAATGTCTATGTGAATGATCTTAATGAAATTTCAGCACTGATGTCAACAGCACTGATGTGGGGTTTTAAGTGGTTGGAATTTTAGCAAGTGAAGCAGTATAACTGCCCTTGAGGGATCTGTGCCCTTCGACAGCGAAGTGGAAAAATATTGTGTTCTGCAAATCTGCCACTCTTCTGTACTCTGGAAAACAGAGAATATAATCTGGTCCAACAAGTGCTAGTGTTCTCATAATGTCAGCTGAAAAGGATTACAGGAGAATTGATTTTATGTAATTAAACTTCTCTCTTCCTTAAAAGAAAAAAAAAAATAGAAAAAGAGAAGTGTCCATGACTGGAGCATTCTCGTCCCTTCCTGCAAGGCAGTTGCTACCTTCCTACATTAAATTAAAAAATGATAATTGAAACTAATATTGGGAAATATCACTCTCTCAGTGATACGCAGTAACATATAAGAATTTAACATTAAAAAAAAAAAAGTGTTCAGTGTGTAACAGTTCCACCAGAAAGGGAAAGCAAAGCTTGACAGATGCCTTGTTTTGGGTCTTACTGTGGCAATGGAAAAAATAGAACAGCAGAGCTTGGCACAGTCCTGCAGTTCCTGCATCTTTCCCTCATGTACATATTTGATAGGTCTTTCTCAAAGACATACTGATATGAGATGCATTCTCTGGACACAAAATGACCTTCATAGAGGAATAAAGGAGAAATTGTTTCAACTGTCCAAATCTAAATTTTCAAATGAAACTATTAAAAAGAGGTGTAAATAGGAGTGTGGATTATAGAAGGGATAGATTTCTATTGAGGGGGTAGGATGTTATATGCACCTCTGACTTTGAATGCAGTGATGTCTTTTAGCTTGGAAAAGGCAAATCAAAAAGCAGCAGATCATGCAAGGCTGAAGAGTTGATTTAAATCCAGATCCTTTTTAATACAATCTGGGGTGCATAGTACCAAAAATTGTCTCATATAGTGTTATTGCAAGGACAGTACTGTCGGAACAGCTCGTTTGGTAAAAATGGATTCCAAAGGAAAGGGAAGAAGAGGTGCAGTTGCTTTACACCAGACCCATCCACTTTGATGCTGCCTGCTTGTGTTCCTGTGTGTTTTCTGCTTCAGCATATTTAAATACATACCAAATTACAGCCCAGTAACGGATTTATTGCAGCAAAAGCTACCTTTCTTCCCACACAAAGACACACACTCCTCCTGCATGTGTTTTTATCTATTTGCACTGCTCATGTGGGCATAGGCTCCTGTGTTGCATGTTCTGTGCAGCATGGTGGTACATGGCATGGCTCTGGTACTGTGCTGTGTAGCATTCCCATTGCTTTTCATCTCCATGTAGTTTGGCCTCACCATCATTCTTAAAGTGGTATTTACAACAGTCTTTTTTGGCAGTAGTAAATACTGAAAGAAAACCTTTGGAAGCAGGTTGCTTTCCCATGCAGCTCCAAGGTCCTAGCAGTCTGACAGTAGTTTGCAAAATAGCTGGGTGTAAAAGTGGCAAGACTTGGTCCCTCTTTTCCATCAGGGTAATGTAGATCCTCTTGACCCATATGGTTCATTACACCTCCTGGTCACTTACCCTCCTCTGCAGTATTGGCACAGAGACTGTGAAACTCTGTTAGCGCTTACAACAAAGACTTGCACGTTTATATCTTGATATTAAGGTTGCAGAATTAGTTAGCTATGGGAGTGAAAATCTGCCTTTGGACTGTGAACAATTGAAAGATTCCAGTGGCAGCTGGCACCTATGTAAAGAAGTAAGAAACTGCCATTACTGGCACCAGGTTGAGGACAGGCCATTCTGTCATCCTCAGGGAATGATTGTTAGAGACAAGAGAAACTGAAAGAAGTGCTAGATGAAGCGCACTCCTGTCAGCATTTCCATCACCTGGACCTTGATTGCACTCACGGTTTGGGAGGGCATCATTTGCCCATTTCTTCCAGTCCCTTTTCAGTCCTGGCAGTCAGTAACTGATGGAAAGTCAGTTCTTGCTTGACTTTCTGCACCTACATCCCTCATAAGCGGACAGCCAGCATGACCTGAAGTCGCACTGATGAAGTAGGTGATATTCATGGAATGGGTACAGCCCATTTAACTCTGCAGTAAATCTTAATTTAAGTGTTCAGAAATCTCTTAGCTTTCCCCATCAGTGTGATGTTCACTCATTCTAGCTTTCCATCTTGGTGAAACTACCCTCTTTCTCCTGTCCTCTGTTCACTGTATGTTAAAGTTCTTGCCTGGGTAGAAAACACCTGTCTGTTTTTACTCATGGCATACATTCAAATATCAAAATTAAATAAAAAGTTTCCCTGGTCTTGTCTGGAATTAAGGTAAAGAGTGAGTGCTTCACATAACACAGTTTTCCAGCTGTCTGAGTTTACCAATGTATGTGTTCCTTGTGTTTGAGAGGTGCTTTCCTACCTATAGCATCAAATGAAGTGAGGTCATATCAGGAGATCAGATTTACTTGATAGTTTTTCTGTGCTTGTGCCTTACTGCACATCTGAGCTTGATTTAATTTAGTGAACTCTGCTGTTACTTATGCAGATTCCCTTTCCCTGATTTTCCCTCATCTCATAAAGCAAGTATAACTAACGTGAATTGTAAACCTTGCATTTTCTGCTGCTTTTGCTCTGTTTAGCAATGCCTTTACTCTTGGATAAAGAATGATCCTAGTCTCTGGGAATTTTCTTGCTAATTAAAATAAGACTGCATAAAGTTGTCTTTGGTTTGATTAAAAGAAAAAAATTTGAACTTTAAGACAGACTTAATTGAACTTTAACATAGATAAGAAAAATATTTTGTTTTCTTCTCTTGTATGTTTTTTTCCTGTGGAGTCCAAGAAAATCATTCTTGGTCAGGATGTATTGCACTTACCCCAGTGTTTCTCTAGCACTTTGCTCTACCATGTGGTCGTCTCAGCCAGGCTTTAGAGCATTGTCATTTCTAAGCTAGGAAAGTTTCTATTCTGAGTGCTTTTGTCTGCATCATCCTTGCCATACTATTTAATCACACACCCCTAGCTTTGTCCTATCCATAATTTTTATCTCAATCAGTTTTCTTTTTGCAGGTTGGTGCCAGAGTTTGGCTGTTATATGCTTTATAAATATGTTCCTTTTTTTTTACCTGTATTGCATCGCTCCAGTGTTGCAGCTGATGTAGGGGTGTGATCAAGCATTGATCTATACAGTGACGAAGTTCTTCATGGCAGCAGTTCTGGGATCAAACCATGGATTTTGAATTTCCGAGTACAAGCATGCTGCACTAAGAAGTAAACTCCTGTCCTGTTATTCAGACATTTATGTGCTTAAATTCAGAACAATGGAAAGCTAGAATGTTTCAGATGAATTGCCTTCAAGACTGTTCCAAGTGCAAGATCTGCTCTGTGTTTCCTTACATCAGGAAATTGTATGTCTTTCTTTTCTAGATTTGAACGTATTCATACAAAGAAAGGGAACTACAGTAAGTCACTAGTTTCAAACCAAGAAGAAGTAGATGATTTAGCAACCTTGGAGGTACTGGATGAGGTAAGAACCTCCTTTTTCCTGTTTTCCTGAAGAGGACTAATCACATATTAAAACACAATGGTATGATTTTCAAATTCAACTGTATTGTCACACTTCAGTTGTGTAAATGTACAATGATGTTTCACCTTTTATACCAAATATTTTAGATAAGATTTACTGTGTCAGAATGGTTCCAACTCAAAGCTAAAACAATCTCTGCAGTTACAGCCACAGACCAAACAATATTTTAACACCACTGGCTTAGCAGAATTTATATCACTGGATTGTCTTACAGCTAAATATCCAGTTTGTAATGGTGTGTTAACCTGAAATTGGTCCAGGTCCAAGAACAAGCACCTTCTTCCCTGTTGCCTGAACATTTTGAGTTGTCTTAAACTTGTTTACCATTCTCCTCTCAGGCTGGGTTCTCCCTGTCTTGTTTTGCTGTGGAGATGCATTGGGATCAATTTATGTCAGCTAAGGCTCTGACCTGTCAATGCCTGCTGGTGAAATTTTGACAAAATTACTGATACGAATCTCACTGGTTTGTCAAAGTTCAAAAATTAATCTACTAGGAGCAGGGAAAATAATCTACTAGGAGCAGGGAATGCATAAGGGAGGTGGGAATTCGGCTGTGTTTATGCTGTAAGCTTCAAAACCAGAGAGAAGAATCAGGCCACAGCACATTATCTGCAGGTCTTGGAGGCCATCAGTGGTTGTAAACAAACTGTCATTCTTCTTCTACCAGGCTGTGCATACAGTATAATTCACATTCTCTTATCTGTAAAATTTCTCTGGTATATTGTGTCTTCGTTAGTTCAGAATGTTAAGTGTGGCTCTTGAGCTGGTAAACTCCATAATGCCCACAGAACATCCTCTGTCTTCAAGAGCTTTGTTACAGTAGCTTAATGTTTCATTAATACTAATTGAGCTAATCTAAACTTTATTCACTGCATGAAGTTGAGGTTTAAGCATTTTTTTAGTATTGGGAATAGCAATATGCTAGTAAGACTGCTTTCTGTCTTTTACCATGAAACATATAAACAATCCAAGCTAAAGAGATTTTTCACACAAAAATACAGACAAGCCAGAATATATCCCATCTCCTCAGAGGTGGAGTATTCTCATGTAAGTGCCCAGGAAGCCTCTATCTAAAGGCAATATTTGACTATGTGATATGTTACTAAATCAAATACAATTTAAAAGGTCTTTCACATGTGAATGGCAGCTTCTCAAAACTGTATTCTTTCTTCCACTCAAACTTTTCTTCCAGTTTAAATAGTCCCATCATCAGAACAAGACAAGAGATCTTCTACCAGTGCAAGAAATAATTTCAAAAAGGGCAGAAGTTCCCCTAAAATAACTCTGTAATGTGAATCTGGTTATGGCCAAAAGCAAGGAGCATTCAAAACCAAAAAGAGAAAATTTATAAACAAAAAGGAATGGGTTTATCAAAAAGTTTATCAAGGTTTTCTCCTTATGTTTTCCTGCAAAGGAAATGTAACCTCTTCAGCTGTTGAGAGTTCAGCCTTTAAGTGCACTAACCAGAACACAGTGTGCAACACTGAACAGATGGATGTGAAGGGAAAGCAATTCCTTCTTTCCTTCTGTAGTCTTCTGCTGCCAGTTGTTCTGTTCCAATGGGTATAGGGCCTAAATATTTTCACATGTACTTCAGAATAGTCTTAAGGCTGGTTTGAATTTCTTCATCCGGCTCTATGGCCTGTTTTGACTGGAACTTTACATACCTGGCTCTGTATGCTGAGGGAAATTACATCAAGCAATTTGAATGCCACTTAACAGGCCCTTCTTTTTTCTTGGTTCAGGGAGAACTGGCTCTGCAACAGCAGAGAACCATCACAGCAGAGACTGGTTGTTAGTACAGAAAGATGCTGATTGTTTACGTTAATAGGATCCAAACAGTTGACCATCTGTGTTGTGTCATAACTGAGAGTAATGTTAGAGCAGGTGTAATGGTGGTTATGAATTCAATCATATGGCTCTTGCTTGATAAGTTACATTAAACTTTAGTGTTAGAAATGTAGGCAGGACTGTCTCATGAAAACTTCTAATTAACTCATTTTTCTACAGCCACTTGGGGATCTGTAAGTATATATTGTTTAAAGTGAGTTTGGACACAAGAAATTAGAAATGCCCGTGTTTTTGAAAGTATTACTTTTGATCACGATTACTTGTATTCCTGACTATTAATACTTTCCCTCCCTATTCTCACTCATTGTAACTATTTGAATATTTTGTAAGTTTTCCTAATATTCTTTTTTTCCCCATATGAGTCAATGTTCATGTTCTTCCTCCATCAGAATACAGTAACAGAACAGTTGCAGAAGGGTTATGCCAAGGATCAGATCTACACATATGTTGGGGACATTCTCATCGCTGTCAATCCATTTCGGAACATAGATATTTATTCCTCACAGGTACGAAAATCTAGGTTTGGTTATTTTAAACTACCACCGATTTCTGCTAAAATATAAATATTTGTGTTAAGTACAAAGTAAGATCATTCTTGATACTTACTTCAGTTCACTCTGAAAAGCAGAATTACCAGTAGAGTTGTTCGTTCAAGCGCATATTGACACACACACTTAACGTGCTGAATTTCAGCACAGAAATGAGAAATAAAAAACCCCTAATTTCTGGTATCTTTATGTCTATAATTTCTGATATCTTTATGTCTGTAGTGTAGATCATGCACAAAACAACCCTATATAATGTAAACTTCTGTGAATTTGTCACCCCATTATACAAAAGGGGACAGGGTCTGGTCATGCAATAATTTGACATTATTAATTATCAGGTACTACAAACATGGAAAAGATCTAAAGTTTTGACATCAATATAGTGCATAAATACTAGGAGGAAGTGAAGCACAAGTAAAATGAAATTGTAAGTTAGTCCTTGATGTCTGGCAATATTAAATTTTCTCCTAAATAATTGAGTTTCGTAGCATAATCGGGGCTCAAATTATAGAAAATTGCACTTCATTTTTTTTAGCAGTTCTTATAGTACTACGTACATACAGATTCATGGTATAGTGAGTGCAGTAGCACTCAGAAAACATCACTGCTGGTAACCTCAGCATGCTGTTAACTAATCTAAAAATAAAACTAAACTCTGACAAAAAAAAAAAAGTTGTTTAGGGGCACCAGTAATGTTTTCATTTTTCTTACACTTAGCATTCCAAACTGTATATTGGAGCCAAACGGACTGCCAACCCTCCTCACATTTTTGCTGTTGCTGACATAGGCTATCAGTCCATGGTGACGTACAACTCTGATCAGGTATAGATGTGGTGTCTTAATTATATCCTTTGCTCAGCTGAAAGATGTGTAATGAGCTCAGAGTCTTGCTCTTGTTCTCTGCAGTGTATTGTTATTTCTGGAGAAAGTGGAGCTGGCAAAACGCAAAGTGCCCATCTTCTGGTTCAGCAGCTCACTGTCCTGGGCAAGGTATGTCAGAGGGGATGCCTCTGTAAGGCTTTGCTATCTTGTGCCTAAATGACTGAACCTATGGACAGGGCACTAGTTGTGAGGCAAGACTGTCACACGTTTTCAGAAGAAAACTGGAACAGGATGCTGATCCATCTACTCCCCCATCCCTTCTGAACTAGGGTCACTTGAAAATATGTTGGGCTTTCCACGAGGAAGTACCGACTGCAGTGCAGGCTGTGACTTAGTCAGTTCCCTGTTTGAGTGTCTTCCAGTCACCCAAACTGTACCAAGCAAATTCCTCTTCTAGCTTTTCACCTCCTTCTACAACTGGATCGCTGTCAGTGGGACACAGTCATTCTGGGAAGTGGCCGCCATAATTGTCTAAATAAAATGCCATTTTTTGCGTGTCCCAGGTGAGATGCAAGCAAACTGATGGATTGGTATGGTGCACTGGAGCAGTAAGGAGATGCTAAGAAGGATCCTAAAAGCAGATTGGCCATCTCAGAGTGATGAACCACAGAAATTGATCAGTTCTGGTGGTGTTGTTCTCATTATGTGTGTTATCTTTTCCAATCAGCCATTACTTATGAAGATTGCTATTTCTTTATATACATATATATATATATATTTGTGTGCCTTTCTTTCCATATAATTCCCATGGGAATGGCTGCCCCGATTATGTCACACTTCACAATACCAACAAGAGGAGCAAAGAAACACCTAAAAATGAACGTATTTGAATAATTACTGATAATTTGAAGCAATATCTTTTTCATATCCAGGCTAATAACAGGACTCTACAGGAGAAGATTCTCCAGGTGAACAACCTTGTAGAAGCATTTGGGAATGCAGGCACTATCATCAATGATAACTCAAGCAGGTTTGGAAAGTATTTGGAAATGAAATTCACTTGTGGTGGCACTGTAGTTGGAGCTCAGATTTCAGAGTATCTCCTTGAAAAATCCAGAGTTGTCCACCAGGCAGTGTAAGTATAAAAATTGTATTTAACCTAATTTGGGGGTTATATAGTAGGCCTACAATGCAAGAAATCATCCTGGTTCAAAACACGAAGATGAATAAGGTACCTGAATTTTTTTTCTTATAAATTATGTATGAATAGCTTATGAACCTATAAGCTAGCTGAAAACTACTCTTGATTTAATTTTTTTTTTATTTTTTTATTTCCTGGGTTATTTAATCAAATCTCATAAAAATGCACATGGGATATATAAAATATATCAGAATGTGCAAAGAATTAAAAACTTTCTAATATTTCCATTATACATTTCTTTGTGGAATTTTGAAGTATTGTGTTAAATATATCACTTGGATTTAATTCTGCTACATTTCCTCTAGTACTGTAACTTATTTCTATTTTTTTTTTTTGCTTGTTTTCCATTTTGGAATATCTAGTAGGGCTTGTTTATAAAGTGTTATGGGTCAAAAGTAGAACATATCCATCTCTGTCATGTCTGTATCTCATAATATAAAATGACAGAAAAATTTAATTGAATTTCCAATTAAATTTATTGATATGCAGTTTATGTCCTAATATATAGCATGTCCAAATAACAAATATTTTGGCAACTCTATTTCTGCCATAATAACAATTGGAACAACAGAGTTTGAGATGAGGAGTGTTGTCACTGATTTAAATTTTTCCCCTTGCTGATCACTAATTCATTTTTCACTCTCTTTGTCTTTCTGCATGACCTTGTTTTCTGTTGTAGATTGGTGAAATGTAGAATATCAAAGTATCACTTGGATTGTTTCAATCAACAATTTAAAGTTAGAGGCAATTTTATTAAATGTTGTTTATTTCCTCAGTTGAACATAAGCACAGAAACTGCTTTTTCAGAATAAAATCAGCCTTTTCCTTAAAACACACTTTTTTCATAACTTTTAATGGGTTTGTTCTGAGGCTGTCAATTTATATTTATATTTAGTCACAAACTGAGACAGGCAGTCAACAAGGCATTTATGTGCCTCAAGTGTTACGTAGTTAAGTGTTTAGGTGTCTGCATTCACAAGAAAATGCCACCAAAGTGTTTAGCGCGAGAGCCACTGTAGGAGGTTAAAGTTTGAGGAACGAACTTCCAAGGGCAGCTGAAGCTCTTTGTGTTGAGCGTGTCATCTTTCACTCAGGTCTCTGTGTGGCTCGTGTGGCTTGTCTGGGCAGAGAACTGGCATTTAGGGACCTGCACCACAAGGAAGTCTTGGTCTTCTGGGAGACATGACTCAAACTCACATGAAGAGCTAGGAATGACTTTACACAGAAAACCAGTCATTCGTTACCCAGAAAATGGGAGATCCATATTCCAGACCCACTTCAAGCCAGAAGATTTTGAACCTGCAGTTTCCCCTCCCTTTCCAAGAAAATACACAAGCCTTCAGGACACAGTGAGGTTTCAGAGAGTGTGCAGAGCAGTGCTATGCAATGTAAAGGTGAAGACACTGAGGGGAAAGATGAGAGATCTAATCTGCTCCAACTCCTTAAATGGATCTTGTTTTCTACTACTGACTGTCCACAGTAAAATATGCAAACTGAGTTGGTACTGGACTCTGATCTAGGTACCCCCTATGCAGAGAGGAGTGCACTGGGCTCTGATCCTGTTTCACAGAAGGTTGAGAATTGGGCCCATGGGAATCTCGTGAGGTTTAACAAGACCAAGTGCAAGGTGCTGCACCCAGGTACCAATACAGGCTGGGGGATGAACTGATCAAGAGCAGCCCTGCCAAGAATGACTTGGGGGTGCTGGTGGATGAGAGGCACAACATGACCCAGCACCATGCACTTGCAGCCCAAAAAGCCAACCGTATCCTGGCCTCCATCAAAAGCAGTGTAGCTAGCAGGTTGAGGGAGATTGATTCTGCCCCTCTACTCCGCTCTGGTGAGACTCCACCTGCAGTGGTGTATCCAGCTCTGGGGTCCCCAGCACAGGGAGGACACAGACCTGTTGGAGAAAGACCACAAGAGGGCCACCAAGATGGTTAGAGGGATGGAGCACTTCTCCTATAAGGAAAGTCTGAGAGATTAGCAGTTGTTCAGCCTGGAGAAGAGAAGGCTTCAGGTGACCTAATTGCAACCTTCCAGTACCTAAAGGGAGTCTGCAAGAAAGATAGAGAGACTTTTTGCAAGGACACCTAGTGGGGGAAATGGCTTTAAACTGAGAGTAGGTTTAGATTAGATGTTAGATATTAGATATTAGAAAGAAATTCTTTAGTGTGAAAGTGGTGAGGCACTGGAACAGGTTGTCCAGAGAAGCTGTGGATGCCCCAGGTTTAAGGCGAGGTTGCATGGGGCTTTGAGCACCTGGTCTAGTGCGTGTCCCTTCCCATGCCAGGGGAGGTGGAACTAAATGATCCTTAAGGTCCTTTTCCAAGCCATTCTATGATTTTATGGTTTAAGGGTGCTCCTGAGACACACGCCTCAGCTCACGAAGAAAGCAGGGGTTTGAACACAATTCCTTTTTGTCTTTCAGTAGTGACTGACTTGGGCATCTCAGGGCTCAGTGATGGCTGCAGATTTTCACCTAAGAACTGTTCCTCATAAGGTGCACAGGAAGCTTGAATGTGCAATAAATCTCTGACCTGGTTTTGGGCACCTAGGGCCAAGTCATAAGGCCCTTTGCTGATTGTCTGCTTACGTGCTTTCTTAGTTCAGGCTAAAGGACACAGCAGACGTACTGAAATCATTGAACAAGGAGTGTATAGCTCTCCCACGGTCAGATGTTTTAAAGTAACTGGAGTTAAGCAGCCCATTTAATGCAGGTGGGTGAGAAATGTGCAAGATCTTACACAGCATCTACCAATTGCATCAGAGGCAGAGCAGCATTTAACTGCTTGTAGCACCAAGCAGCCACCCTGGCAGTCAGGATGAACACACAATGGCACAGAAAGGGTGTTCACAGGAACTTCTGTGATAGCGTCTTTCAGAGTCCTTTGTCAGTTTCCATGAGTCTTGCCTGTTATTAAAATAACATTTAATAATCGTATGTATGTCATCAGTAAATGTAGCATACTTATATTACTAAACCAGTTTGGTTTTTCTGTTGTTTCAGAGGAGAGAAAAATTTCCATATTTTTTATTATATTTATGCTGGTCTCGCGGAAAAGAAAAAACTGGCACATTATAAACTCCCAGAATATAGACCTCCCAGGTAATGCAGTTTATTTTTACATAAATTGATTACTAAGAAATGCAGTGTTGAATTCTGAGCCTCATTTGTATTCTAACTCTGTATCCATCAACTCTTTCAGATATCTGCAAAATGATCATTTCAGAATAGTACAAGATTTCATGAACAATAGCTTTTATAAGTCTCAGTTTGAATTAATTGAACAGTGCTTCAAAGTCATAGGCTTTACACTGGAGGTGAGTCTGATAATCCTTTTCTTTTGTTAACTTTACCAGCTACCTTCATCAGAAAAACTTATATAAAGCATTCAAATAATCTCCCTTGTTATTTTCTTCCTTTAGCAGTATTGTGTTTTCGTTTTAGGATGTTGCACAGTCAACTTACTTTTATATTATAACATTTAAATTTTTAAGGTTTTGAGGCATTGATAAACCAATAAAATGGTATTAGTCAACAAGACTTTGAAAGCAGTGAACACAGCACAGCCAAGTAATTGGGGGGGCGGAAGATTTTTGCAAATTAAATGCATAGAAAATGATGTTGTAACTGTTTATCAGCCAATAATTTGAGGCCTGTGAATATGAGACTCATCTCTGTTTTAAGAGGAAGTCCATGGTGGGAGTTCTAAAAATCCATTGCGTTGATGTGGGTGTTGATGAACTCAATACATTTTCTCAGCTCCAGAAATAAAGTTGAATGGAGCTCTTACATCCCTTGGAGTGAATCTCATCACTAAACATTAACTGAACCCATTCTTTCTTTATGATCTTATATCATTGTTTTGCTGGCCGTTAAACCCCTCTTCTCAGTCTGTCTTTGGTAGAATTAAAATAAAAAAAGGACTCTGAATTTATAAAGTAGGATGTAAGAGAAGGAAATCCTATCCTGTGCCTTAGTTCTATCTTAGGAGAAGTGGTGCATCACAGCTGTCATTTACTGCTGACTTAGTTTATCATAAACAATAGTAGGGGTATGATCAATATAGTATCTGTGAAATACAGCATGTATGTTTTAATTTCTCCGACAAAACTGCATGTGGTAAGGATCTTTTCACAGAAAATTACTCACTGCAGTTGACTATTTCTGGCTTTCCTCAACGCAAATATTAGAAATAGATAACCAAACAGATTTATTGACCTATTCTATTCCTCCATAATCATTTTGCATTAAGTCATAGTAGCAGAGGCATTCACAGTCTCTTTCTCCTCTACATGTTATTCACAAATGCACTTAGTAATATCACACCTGTACTATCACATCCTTTCACCTATGCTTTCACCTTTCCAGAAGCAGCCTGAAAGGACATGCATGGTTCAGCACCTAAAGCAGTTTTATCACAGCACCAGAGACCTTGATAAGTCCTAATTTAAACCATGAAAAGCAGCAAGTCTGTTTCTGTTAGCAGTTCTTTTGTTCACTTGGATGGATGGAAACAATAATCCTGATCACCCAAAAGAGATCTTCCATACATATTGAAGATCCAGTTAGAACTAGGTCACTGGCTGCATTGTACAGTTCTAGGATGGATCTTCACTTGATTAACTCAGCAAACCACCATGAGCTAAATCTGTAAAGGAATTATTTACCAGTAGAACCCCCGCAGTTTCAGAAGCAGGTTGAGTGCTGGAGGCAACCTGCTTATGGCTACATGTGAGCCTCATCCATGTTAGCCAGTCTCACATCCTCCACAGGGTGAATTAGCCAATCTGAAGCTGTGCTTACAAGAGTGAAGGAACAGTCTTCTTCCCCCACTGAGGTTCTGATATCAGATACATGTGCAAAGACAATTTTTTTTCAGCAAGAAAAAGATCCTGCAAGACAATGAGTTCCTTTCCTAAGGACATTTATCCCAGTGCACAGAGGAACTTTCATATAAGCATGTTCAATTTTTTATTAGCAGAAAGCCATGGACAGAAAAAATTCTCCACTCCAGTTAAAACTGAGACCTAAACAAGACTTTTTTTTTCTTTGAATTTGATTTTAACTGATTGGCAGGCTTTAATAGTAACTGCTGTCAGTACTCCCTGTCTTAAAATCAGACTGTTTTATTTCAGGCTGCATAGCAAAATTAATAGGAAGAAGGACTGCCTAAGGGGAACAATAATCATGCTGTATGAGACAGATCAAGACAGATTTCAAACACACTGGAAAAGGGCAGAAAAATGTCAGCAGCTATACATACTGTACAGCATAATGGCAGAAGTTAAGCTATCCATTCCTTTGCATTTTAACTGTGTCCCTAAGCTTAAAATGAAAATGATTGCTTAATCCTAGGTAAACTGTGTGCCAATTATCCTCAGCATAATTTTTTAGAGTGAGCTTATCTAGTTTGTCTTGCTGTCACTGGAATCATTAATTTATTAACTGCTAGATTAACTTCTGAAAGTGTTGAAAACAAGATCAAGTATTCTAGAGCAGTTAAGGATTTTATCTGACTAAATGACGCTTGACATGGTACCAGCAAACTATTAAACATTATAGATAAAATGTTGTGCAATTATTGTTCATTGTTATAAAATATCAATAATATGGTATTTATTGTTCATTGTTATAACATACTAATCACATTTGCAAAACTGCTTCCTATAAAACTACTGTAAAAGTTTCCAACCTGCTGTTTATAAAACATGCTATTACTATATCCCTCAAAATATACAGTGTCAAAGATTTCTAGTCTGCTTTGCAGGAACACCTCAGCATTTCTGAATAAAAAATGCTCAGTTCATCATGTATACAGATAAACATCCAGAGTTCAGATGAAAATTTGCAGTTCAAATCTAAGTCAAACCTGCAATGAAAGCATTATTTTACTAATTCCAAATATAATTCTGTCATATAGAAGTTCTTAAAATAATTTACTGTAGATATCACTTCATTGTTCAGAGTAATAACAGCCATTTTCAAGGCAGTGTCCCTCTTCAGAACCTACTGAACAATTTGAAATTTAGATATGTGTAAGTAAAGTCCATATTAAGATGCTTTGTTGAGTTTGTAACTGACATTTTGGAGGGTAAAGTGCTTCACTGAATCAGAGATGTGAGATCTCACTCTTCTCTCAGTGAAACTTCTGATGATGACATTGGTGGGGACAATACAGACCTATTATTTGGAGCACCTTTGTTTCCATGACCCAAGAAACATGGGTGCAGATTTTTTTTCTATCTTTGTTGATCTAGGTATTAAATTTTTAGACACAGTTGTGCCTGCAGACATAGTGAAGGATAGATACAAATAACCTCTGAATTCTTTCTGTGTAAGAGGATATGTACACAGTGTTTTGTGCTTTCCCTAGTCCATATGAATCCTGTCCTGTCAACAAGTATGGAAAAGAGATTAGGCTATAGTTTGTCTTGCCCTCTTTGGCTGTCTTACTCTTGAAAGAATTTGCTGAGTACAGAACAGGAATAATTGCTGAGAAAAGTATTCCTAAAAGTAATGGGCATGGGGCAGACAACAAGAAACAGCACACCTGGACGTGCCCATCGCACAAACCACAGAGACAAATCTACCTGGCTATTAAGTATTGTATCTTTTTTAATATATTTTTCAGGAACTTGGAAGTGTGTACAGTGTCCTGGCTGCCATTTTAAATGTGGGTAACATTGAATTTTCTGCAGTGGTATCTGAACATATGATTGACAAGAGCAACATTTCCAACCCAGTAGCCCTTGAGAATTGTGAGTGATTTTTTCTTGATTCAAGATTGGTTTTCTTACTGTTTTGTTAGCAAATTTATTTTATTGCAAGAGAGTTATCAATCACGTGGAAATTTTGCAAAAATAATTAAAAGCTGAAGGTCAATTAATTCTAAACCCACCTAAATTCTAATGCAAAAAAAGAAAAAGATTTCCATGTTATGCATCCTATTTGACTAACCAGTTCACTGGTATACAGGAAACATGACTAATACTGCAGATGCCTGAAAAGAAAATCTTTGGAATTTTTCTAAGGTTATTTGAACATTTGATGGAGAACCTCATTAGCCATTGAATGGTTTTTTCCCAGTTTCTTTCTCAGCTGCTCATTACTTGTTCCCCACATGTGCCTGTTGAAATACAGCTCACTAATTCTTTGGAAGGGATGCCTTACATTATGGGCTGCTCGGAGGTGGAGGAGGCAAAGGGGCAAAGATTCTCAAGAAATTTGCTACCCTTCCTCAGTAATTACGGTTGGGGAGATAATGAAGTATTCACTCTATCTGCTTACATGTTTTCCTGCCATAGACAGAAAAATATTGTGGAACTGCGAAAGAAGCACCCCTTATTTGGAGCTAAAGGAGGACGGCAGTGGCTTGTATGAGTGGATTATCACTGAGAGGGGTATTCACACCTCACAATCTCAATACTTCTGACAGAGTCACCTAGATTGCCTAGCATTTCTCCATAGACTGTTGGAGAAACAGCCTCCTTGATAAAGGAATTTAGAATCTATTAATTGACTGCAGTAGAAGCTAGGAAGGTTGGTTACTAAATTAGATACTGACAGTTGTTTGGTGTGAAATTCCTCATTAGTCATAGTTCAAGACTTTGATTTGGCCCCTATTCATAATACGTTGCACTTGCAGCTTTGGTTGCAAAAATGCCTATTTCACCTTCCAAAATCTGCCTCTGAGCTGTGCCGGTGACCTTCTTTCCTAGGTGCATCCTTGCTGTGTATTCAGGCAGATGAACTGCAAGAGGCCCTCACCTCTCACTGTGTAGTGACTCGAGGAGAGACAATTATTCGTCCCAACACTGTGGAAAAAGCCACTGATGTCAGAGATGCCATGGCCAAAGCACTTTACGGACGCCTCTTTAGCTGGATAGTCAATCGCATCAACACTTTACTGAAACCTGACAAACATTTAAGGTAAAAGAAGGTTTTCCAGAATAAAGAGAAATTTTTTTTCTGGGGAATAATATTGTCCACACTAGAGCATTTCGTGTACTCATGTTCTTTTTCTTTGCTACGTTTTGTTTGTGACACCACCACGTCAAAAAATGATTTGTCCTCTTCCTAGTATATAATGAAAATACAGTAGCTGTGGATAGCACAGGCGTCTGGTATTTTACTGTTTGACCTTTACACATTTAACCATTCCTAAATTACATACTAGCTCCTTTTTCTTTTGTATTTTTCAGGGTCAACTTTTGACATTATATAGGTCAAATTCTGCTCTTATTTTACAGTGATGCTGTTGCTTTTGTCACTGTTGTTATGAGCATGGTTTCATATATGTGTGGGAGTAGCTTTCACATTTACTGAAGTTGATGTCCACTTTACACTTACAAAGTGACATTTTAAACACAAAGATAAGAAAGATATTGGGAATGAGGACATAAGACATTTTGCAAATTAATCAAAGAAGGAATTACGTGGTTTGCACTGTAGAACCTATACGTCAGGGCCCTCTATAGTGGAAAAGGGGCAAACTTATAACTACCTTAAGACGAACAGCAATAACAAATAACTTTGGTTTGCAAATTTGGATTTTCTGGATTTTTTTTTAACATCAGAGGAGAATCAAGCTTGCAATCCTAAAATTCATCTAAACTTTTAAGTATTTGGTTACAGAAGAGCAACAATAAACAGAACTTTAATCAGTAAGTGAAAGGATAAAATTCCTGATAGACAGGGCAGCACTGCTAGCCTGTGTGCCTCTCTCACTTGTCTGTTACAGAGCCCTTTTCAAATTGAATATTTATTATACCAGTGAAGAGGAAGTAAAATTTGACTTGAAATGTTCACTACACAAAAAAACCAACCAGAACTTTGCTTTGATTTTGTGGTAGTAAAATAATTTCCATTTGCTATTTTTATGTAATTAGCTCTGAGAAGGAATGAGGGAGACAGATTTTAGCAGTCTATGCACAAAAAGTGTAACTTTGAGATAGATAAAATAGTCACTAAATTCAGGTCAAAAACAACAAATACATTTGACCCCTCCCCAATGAAATGCTTCTTTTTTTGAGGTGGACTTCACAAAGAGGTTCAAGTACTATTCATGAGTATATGAAAGAGTGTATTGAAGCTGATTTTTAATTTCTGATTTCCTAAATCTTTATTAAAAAAAAAATTAAAAAATTACAGATAGCCCCTCAAAGGGTTTTTATAGATAGACTGTGCTTTATTTTTTACTTTCTTCAGAGAAAACAATAATGTCAGCTTCAGTTTGTTATAAAATTATATCCTCTTAATTTTTTGCTTCATCAAATAAACATTAGAGCTTTTCTTGAGTTGCAGAAACGATCACATGTCTTTAGTATGCCTTAGCTAAAATATCAATACAAAGTTTTTACTAGTAGCACTTGTCTGGTATTTAATTGATAATTCAAATTCATACCACATTTCAGTACTTAAAGTAGTTATTTAGATGCATAAAAAGTCTAGCTATTAGTTCTTTTGACTTTAATGTTAAAATAAACAATTTTAATTGTTGTGAGTAAATAATTTGAAGAAATATTATTTTGTGACAACAGTCTTCAGTTTAATGCTGTTGAGTAAAGTAAAGCCTGTGTTATTACAAGAGAAACAAAAAGAATTGCATGTTCTTTCTGTACTGTGGTCAGCTGTTTACAATAGAATAATTACTAGCAAATACTAGTTTAACAATAAAATTGGAACTCCCCTATTCGCTTAACAATTGACTTGGTCATTGTGTGATTCAGTAGATCTGTTCTGCAAATACAGTGATCTTCGAACTGATCTGCATTTATTGTATTTCAAAGAAAAAAATTATTGTAATTTTAAGAGATATCTGGTTTAGCAAAAATTATGCTATGTAACTGTTGTACAGATTTGGCCCATGATTTTCCTTTGTGAAATAATAATTAAGTTAGTCATTGTAAAATAAAGATACAACAATAGAAAGTTTATTTCATCCTTGCAGTGAAAATGATGATGGTTTGAACATTGGAATTCTGGATATCTTCGGCTTTGAGAATTTCAAAAAAAATTCTTTTGAACAACTCTGTATCAACATCGCCAATGAACAAATTCAGTTCTACTTCAATCAGCATGTCTTTGCCTGGGAACAGGTATGTGTGGATTATTTTGATAAAGCTTTAATATTGCTGAACATATAGAACCTTGTCTCAAGAAACTACATTGTTCCTTCTCCATAATAGGTTGTAAATTGCAGATTATAACAAATATTTTTGAGTATGTATTCTGTGAAGCAGTGCTTGCTATTTGCAAGTAAAATGCCTACGTAAAATGCATTAAACTTGAAATTTACAGTTTCTAAGCAACATAACACAGTGATAATCTGTTTGATGCAAATGCAATGTTGTTTTCTTGAGAAATAATGAGTGTTGTAATGTATGATTCTATAGTAAAAAAATAAATGAGTGGTAACAAAATTTTGAAAGTGCAGTGTTCATAATAGCTTACTAATAAGCTTAATGAACACTGAAATTCCATTATTAAAAACTGCAAATCTCACAATTATTTTGTTCTTACTCAGAAACTCATCTCAGCTAAATAATGATGGATTTCATCTAAATAATTTATAACAGAGAAAAGGAATAGTGTTGTAAATATAAAAGTTCATGAAACCAAAGAAGAGAGTGAAAAACCTGAAAAAAATATCATCTCAGCTTTGTAAATAATTCCATGATAATTAAATTAACCATCTTTAAATCATTATCCACTGTTGTTATTTGAAGAAATAACAGTAAGAAAAAATATTAATCTTGGTGAAAATAGAAATATTCCAGTATTCTGTATGGCAGAACAGTCAAAATTCAAATTGTAGGTGAAATAATACTTTTGCTGTTTTACTGAAATTATTGGGGTTTATGATACACAAGTGAAAATCTTCCTGAATAGTAATTTTAATTATTAGTAGAAATAGAGTATTTTGTCAGTGTTAATCACTGATCGCTTTAAGGATAAAACAGATACGGGTTTGGAATGTGTCTCTGTATTCAGGTGTGTACACGCATGTGTCAGTCTAGAGCTGTACATATCTATGTGTAAAACAGAAGGGGTTTTTTATATGGATCAATGCTTTACCCTCTTTCCAGTTGTTTCAGGAAATGCTGTCTTGCAGTCTTAGGCCTTGTAGTTGTTTTTATAGATTTATATGCGAGATTCTCAGACACAAGTATTTTCTTGGTTTTAATGCCATCTAAAATTCAGAGAAAATTTAACCTGAACTACTGTAATTACTTAGGTGCCTTCTTTCCAAAGTGCACAAATTCACACAAGAAGGTCACTTGGCTAGTGCTGTTTCTAACAGTTGGAAGATGGAAATAGCTCAGACTGCAGCACCATTATTTATTTCTGTAAATTCAAGCACTGACCAGGTCTCTTGGACTTGCATGTGTCCACTTGGCTCAAATGTTCCCTAACTCTATCCTCACACACTGAGGTCAGCTCTTCCTTGTCCCAGACTTTCCCTCTGGTCTCAGGGATCTGGGATTGTCAGTCAAGACTGATGCAAAGAAGGCATTGAATAGCTCAGCTTTTTCCATATCATCCACACTTGTTCAGCAGCAGGACCACATTCTCCCTAGCTGCCTTTTGCTGCTGACAGACCTGCCTTGGCTTTCCTATCCCTATCCCTGTACACCAAATATTGTCTTAATATTCCTTCTCTTTTTTAATTAGAGTCAAGTCTTGTTCAGTGTAATCTGCCTTTACCTAAGTATTCTGGTGCAGAACATTTTGGCCAGACCTATATTAATGCAGAGGTTTGTGGTGTCACCATCTAGTAGGAACAGTTTGCCCTCTTGCACATGCCCTGCTGCAGCAAGGTCAAGGTGGTTATTTTGCTACTGATGAGATGAGGGAAAAAAATTAACTTTTTATTTTGACAATATCTAGTTTACCCATTTCTCCCTGTAGGAAATTAGTACAATTACTGACCCTATGGAAGGGGAAAGTGATCTTTATTTACAGAATCTCTACGTACTTCAACTTTACCCATTTCCAGTCATTCTCTCATAGATGTCATTGACTCACGGCCGCATAGAATGCACCACAATGTGTTCAAGTGGTCTGCCAAGGATAATTTGTGAGTGACTCATTGAATAAGAGACACCAGCTGGCAAGTCTTCATCGTGTCTCTTAGGTTCTTCTTGCTGCAATAGTTTTTGGACAGATCTTTTATAGCCTTTAGCAATCATCAGTTGTTACAGGGCAGTTCTTTGCCTCAGAACCTTATTTACTTCAGCGTCCATAATCTTCAGGCAAGGTCATTATCTGACTTTGCTTGTTTGAAGTATATACATCTTTATGCCTACAGTCCATTTCCTTGGTGGGCTCATAGGAAAATTGTATATGACATGCTGTAACCTTGCAGTCATCCTCCTGTTGTCAGATTTAAAGGGTGTTCCACTTGCTACCTGTCTGCAGTGTGTTTTTATGTAAGTAAGTGAAGGCTCTGTTCTTCATGTAAGCAACACTTTCCTCGGTTTTATTGCTATGAACAAATGTTCTGCATTCAAATCACAAGCTATTCCTCTAAGACTTTTTTCTGGTGCTTATACACACATTTCCATTCATATTTCATTTATACCAGTTCTAATATTTCTATTACAAGTGTCCACATCCTACCTGTAATACCAACCAAATGTGCGTCTACTTTAATTTACATCACACCACTACAGATTATATCAAACTTCATTACATTATCTTATAGCAGTCTCCAAAGATACTAGTACATCAGTGCAGAATGAGCTATATAGATTAGATTTGTGCAAGTGTGGGTGTAAATCCCCTCCTTTCAGAGACAGGAAATGAGAAATTATTTCATGTTATGACCCAATGGCACAGATTGATTTGCAGTATGATTCACAGTCATTATAAGTCATCACTTTTCACTTACTTATGAGGTGGTTGTTCCAGTTTTACATCACAAAAAACAGTCTTCAAAAAAGTAAGTGGCTTCAGAATCTTTTCTGTTCACTGCAAGGACTCCCCTGTGTTAACACCAGTAATATACTTTAATTGTAAACACAAGCCCTCCGCTCCCTGCAGACAAATAAGAGAAAACAATTTGAAAGAAAATATAATTGCTAAATATTCTATAAATGGAAAAAAAGGAAATATTTTCAAAATCATATGACTGAGTTTGTTCTTCTTAATGATACAACCTATCACTTATGTAAAAGCCAAACCTTAGGATGACCCCTGCCCTTTGCTGATGTATCTGCCTGACTTTACAAATGACTTCACATGCAAGGCTTTATGTCTCCATCACTAAAAGGCACTACTTAAGTTTACGGGGAGGATGATGCCAACAGCCACCAAGGCCTTTGTGCTGACTTTTCATTAGCCCACGCTGACAGTTGTACTGATGGAGCAATCCTGTCACTGGGGACTCAAGATAGTATCTCTTCACAGCCCTGTGCAGTGCCAGACAGACATGTCAGATTGTTCTGTGCTACCTCAGAAATCTGTAACATGACACTGCACTGCACCTGTAGATCCACTCAAGGAAGACTGAAAAATTTAAGTTATTTCACACTTCCCTCAAGAGAAGTAAAATGTATAGGTACATTGTTTCTTCTTCCTTTTCCCTGCTTTGCCCCTTTCAATTACTTATCACATACAATTAGAGGAATCTGACATATCTAGTGGGAAGTCGAGGCCTGAATCAGTTAAATATAGTTGAGTTCATAGTTAACCCGTGTTGACCTAATAAGTAGTGATTATGTCACTGGAGAAGGTGAGAAAGTTTGGGCAACTTGAGCAATGAAGCCATAGGGTAAACGAACTCATAGGGTTGAACTTTACTTTCAGTTTTGCGGGTGATACGGTTTTACCACTGTTAGTGGTTTCTTTTCTGTATCTCAATCTGAAAAGTGTTCACAGTTTTGCTTTCCATGGAAGTGTGGCCTGAGAAAATATGGCCTCAGTAGCGACAGGAATTAGTAGGAAGGAACAATGGTACTATCACAACCTGAGGCTCAGGGTGTCTGCTAGTGCAGAGTGTCTGTGAAGTCAAAATTAAGGGAATTTGTTCTTTATTGTTGATTTAACATTAGCATTTAAGAATAAAGGCTTTTAGGCCTGAACGCAATCTCCTTTCCCTAATTTAACAGAAAGATTGAGGTGGGCGGTATAGTTTAAGAAAAGATAGTGTAGATTCCCAATAGTTAATGGAGACAAATAGATACATCCCTGTCTCTACTGACTGGGGAGAGAATGTGGGCTCTTAACTTAGTCACTGCTTTTATATATCCACCAGTCTTGTTGGCATAAACTTTTTTTTGGTTAATATTAAGCAAAGCAGAACTTTTGGACCTTCAGTGCCATTCTTCAAGGTGTTTCCCTTATGTATTAGGTACTGATGTAAGTAAGATTCTGTCAGTTCTGTGATCTGCAGGTCACATTGTCCAGCAAGACAACCTTCCCATTTCTTTCTCATTTGTGATTCCTGCATAAAAAGTAAAAGGTGTAATAGCAGATAGCTAAAACATTATGGAAAGTGGCAAGTTTGCTGTCAGTTGGAAGGATGATACTTTTTGCATTAATGTATGCAGTGTTTATTTTATGTTCTTATGACAATTTAATTTTCTGCTTTAAGCTGGAAAAGGTTAATTCTGAATAAGTCTCTGGTGTTCCCATTTAAACCAAAGTGTCACTGTAACATGTTCTCAGCAAAATGCCATTATATTATTACACATTAAGACCATTTCCTAATGCATTTAATAATTTATTGTTATTAAGTGAAATCAGGTTGCACAAGCTAATGTTAGCTAGTTTTGATCACAGAAAAAATACTACGCAATACTGAGATGAGATAGGAGCCCAATTAATCGTGTAGCTCAGTTATTCCATTTGACCTCCCATCCACAGGAATACTTTCTAGTGGATTATGCTTTAGAATTTCAATAAGCAGCTATTTTACAGAGCTTTCTTGTCACAAAACATCATGGGGAATTATAAAATCCTGTAGCTGATTCATCTTATTAATTCAAATATGATCTATTTCATTACAGTTTTATGATGTACATCGTTAAGGCTTTTATACTTGCTGCTTGTATCGTAATAACATGGTTGAAACCAGAATTGCATAAAAAAATGTAACACAGTATCATTTCTGAGTCATCTGTCACACTGGTGCCTGGGAGACTGGGTTATCAGCCATCCTCCAGGAGCCCATGGGAAGTGATGGAGTGAACACCTTCCATATCCTACTGGGCAGATGGCAGCATTGCCAGAACTGTCAGCGCTGGCTGACAATCGTTCAGTTGTCAAGGTGCAGACACAAAAGACTGAATGGTCACATATTCAGCAGGCTTGGAGGTCAGGCCCTGCATGCTGGCTGGGCAGTGATGGGAGCAAATGTTGCTGTTACAGCATAGTAGTACAGCTACTACAGAGCATCTTTCTTTTTCAAGGAGAACACTTTTATCAGCTCTCTAAACAAGCCTCTTTCACAAGCATTTGAAGTTAGAAAAAGTTAATCATTAGATAAGTTGGTTGCGAGAGCTTGTTGGACAATGTCTGAGTGTCACAGAAACACTCTTCTCTTCTGATAGATTCATCCTGAGCAATCTCTTTCCCTTGCTCCACTGATAAGTGTACTCATGATAATCCTAAACAGTAACAGTTGGTTCCATGAACGTAACATCTGTGTCAGCACAGCTGTAGCCCTTGGTTAAGCTGCCCCTACTCCAGTGTTGTCTTTGGGAGATAACACAGGCTCATTCCCTTTCTGCCACCAGCTCCTACAGATATATAATTAACTTTCTGCCTATATCAGTGATACATTTATTACTCTCCTGTCGTGTCTTGCTACTCAGGTCATTGATTAAAATAAAAAGCAAAACTCTACCTGTCCACTGCTTCAGGGCAGCCCTCACGGGGCTGTAGGAGAGATTCTTACTGATTACACCCTTGTACAGCATAAAAACTGAGCCATAACCTATCCTTAGAGTGAAGAGTGTCCTGGGAAATTAGGTCTGTCTGGATACTGGAAGGGTTTAGGTATATATTTCATGTTGTATTTCAAATGGATCAGCAGGTTTGTTTATTTGTGCCTGTATGTCCAGGACAGTGTTACTGATTTCATCCCTTTTGCTGTTTCTCTCTGGCTTAGAGATTAAGAGGTATGAAATCTAATAACATGTGCTTTTCTGTTGTGTATGGCAGTTAACTTCTTTTTCAAATGCTCAATGTATTGCCTTCTTCACTCACTCAGACTCAATGAATGACACATAAGGGGAGGTCTTTCAGGGTTAGAGGTCTTTGAACTCATTAATATTAGCCATCATTCATGTTTATGACACTCTTCTCACAATGAATTCAGGATAGCAAACTTGTGATGTTAATACCATACATGAATACAACACTTTTATAAAGTCCTATCCTTTGGCAGAGGGATGATTTTTAAAGTAGATCAAAAGGCTTAGCTCTGTTTCACAGTACAGTCTGCACAAAACTGAAGGCAACCCTGACACAAACGGGAGCACCGTGCAGTGGATAACTGCTATTTCTTGTGTAATGCAGGCAGAAATAATGGAGGCGTGGCAGTCCCTAGAGCATCCTTCTTTTGGTAAATCTATGCCTGTCCTCTGCCTTGCTAAGGGATTAAGGAAGGTCATTCTTGTATTCTTCAGCTATAATCTAAATTATATTCAAGATAAAACCATCACAACACACTGTGGACACAACATTTGTTATCCTCTTTTTTTTCAGTCTGGTGGGAATCCAAAGATATTTGCAATCTTCAGGAGAAAACCAACCAGACAAAACCAACCAAATAAAAAAAAAAAACCACCCCACCAGCTTTTCTGTTTGTTTTAAATCTTGGGGATTACCTTTACCTAGTTCCTTAAAAGGAGTGAAAATGAGGTAGAGGCAAATCTGAGCCAATTTATTTAATTTTTAGAAAGTATACAATTCTTTAATTATTAGAAAGTATGTGCACCTTTCTTCTCTTTTTCCATTTTGAGGAGGGTGATCAAACAAGTAAGGCTGTTATAACCTGTGGTCACTTTTGTAAATCTTGGCCACTGTACATCACATAGATGTGAGCAATGAATTGGGAATGTAAATCTAGCTTTAAATGGTTAAGAAATATTTCCTACATTGCAGACCAGAGAGGTAACTAGACCCTCAGGTCGCCATCTGCAAACACTATACTTTATCTTCTTTAACTCTGTTTCTTTAATTCTTGCTATTCCTTGAAAGTATCTCTCTTTACCAGATATGCCACAGGAATATTGAACTTATGTATTCAAAAGCAAATATCCCAACTGACGTTTGTTTCTGCAAAACCTTGATGTCTTTAGTCCTGAGGCATACTTTTTTAATGTAGTTTTAATTTGCTACAATTAACAGTTTGTGAATTATGTCCTGAAGTGGTTCTGTATACACAGACAAAACATGCCTTCTGTTGCTTGCTACAGAATGAATACCTTTATGAAGGTGTTGATGCAAGAGTTATAGAATATGAGGACAACAGGCCCCTCTTAGATATGTTCCTGCAGAAACCAATGGGTTTATTGTCTCTGCTGGATGAGGAAAGTCGATTCCCACAAGCAACAGATCAGACACTTGTAGGTAAGTGTATGGTTTATTTCACAGTCTTGCAGCATGTCTTCTGTTAGATTTCTGTTTGACATGTACAGTTTAAACTACATGCTAATTATGTTTTCAGTGAGCCTCCATTCTGGTGTCACAGTATGTTTGAGGGAAACATGCATGTAGGGATAGTTGTGTCCTTGAAGTTCATAGAGAAACATCAAGATTACACATGAACCTAAGTTGCTGATCCAGGTTTCAAATTCTCCTGCCTTCAGGAATTTTTACCTACAGGGTTTGAAAGGCAAAGATCAGACTAAGTTAAAACTCTAGGTTCATACGCCAAGAGCACTGTTTGCACACTGAGTCATGTTCAGCTCTGAGATTTTTGATGAGCTGTATCTGAACAAGAAGTTTAATACTTTTATAAGAGTAATGGTTGCAAACATGCTTCAGTGTGTTTCAGCCAATTATGCTTTCTTGTTTTTTTTCTATTCAGAAATTCAAATTGAAACACCCAAATGTTTTGTAATTCAGATTCTGAATATTTTAGTGCTGCTGAGTAGTTGCATTTCCTGTTGATTTAGTTTCGTCATATTTCTGTGCTGATAAATCCTTAGTTTGCTCATTTTTGAATGTGCAAAGTGTCCTGTTAGAGTTTTACCCAACACTCAGTCACAAAACCTAATAACATCCAGTAACAATGCCCATGCTAAAGGAATTATATGAGCTTGTTGTCTTTCTGTCCTCATGCTTTTTAGTCTAGAGTACAGAGGCCCTCAATCAATCAGTAGGTGTTTTCTCACAATTCCTCAAGGAATCCTTAGGAAGGATTACTACATTGTTTTGTATATGAAGATCTAAAGCTTGGAAAGGCAAGCCCTGAAGTGTTCAAAAAACACGTGGATGTGTCACCTGGGGACATGGTTCAGTGGTGAACACAGTGGTGTTGCGTTAATGGTTGGACTCAATGATCTTAGAGGTCTTTTCCCACCTTAATGATTCTATGATTTTCTGAGGTCACACAGAAAAATATTGGTACGAAGTAAGTAAGTAACTTGTCCAAGAGCTTCCATATTCTCTATCCAGTGCCTTTTGTTACAAGATCATTATGTCCTTGGAAACATCAGTGTCTGTTTTGTGCCTCTGCATTGCCAGAGAAGTCAGGCAATATACTTAGAGGGATACAGCTTCAGAAGAAAAGTCTTGTACAGTAACTCCAGTAAGATGAGCTACGTGTTTCCTTTCAGAAAAATTTGAAGATAATTTGAAGTCAAAATATTTTTGGAGACCCAAAAGAGTAGATCTAACCTTTGGAATTTATCATTATGCAGGAAAGGTAAGTGACCTGATGATATTAGTTGGGAATTGTTGAGTGGTAGAGCTGGAAGGAAATAGAAGAGGTCAGGTGGGTTGGTTCTCAACTGTCATCTATTCAGGCCTGACATGGGAATGTTGGTGGTGCCTTACATATCAAAAGTAAATTGAAAAGTTATTATCCTTCATAAAAATATTTTAAAAAAGCAGTAGCAGGAGTGTATTTTTCTTAAATGTCACCGGGTAAATAAACTGGCTGTAGTATAGAAGTTCCAAACCACAACTGTTACGTAATGCAACTTGGTGCTCTTCCTCTTAGTTCCTCAAAGCCCTGTACCATGCTTGTTCCCACTGCTTCTAATCAGGATCCCAGTCCTTTCTTTCTACTTCCTCCTACACCCCATCAGCCTTACTTAGTTCTGTACTTTGTCATCACCCAGATAGGTAGTGCAGGCCCTGCTTTCTGCTTCATTTGATGAGCAGTGTCTTGCCTTCCTGTACAAGGTGACTTGCTGCACGTGCCTTTCAAACTCAGGAGGAGGTGCTGTTGCACTGCTGCAAGATGATGCTGGTCACATGAACCTTGCCTTGTGAAAGCAGGAGTTCCTACCTCCTTTTGAGCTCTTTTAAAGGGTATGGAGCAAGCACTGATGTCTCACATAGGAAACCATGTTGGGTCTGTGTAGTGCTGGAGCAGCTGGCCTGGGAAGAGGCAAATACTGCCCATCAGCTAATGCAAGATAACTTATGCCTTATATAAGACGGTCAGCTACAAAGAGCCTGCAGTAACTCCCCTGAACCTCATCTCCAGCTGAATTGCACTTCACCAGCATAGCATATCTCACTGCTGAAGAGTGGAGAGTCAGGTCTCCCTGTACCATTCCTGTTACCAGCCACTGAAGATGGGGATTACACCAGTGCCCCATCAGCCTTTTCCAGTGTTTAACAAGCTTTTTCATTAGGAATTTTCTCCTAACTTATGTCGCCATTGCTGTAATGTAAGTTCTTTACTCATAGTCCTGTTTGCTGTGGAACTGGAAAACTATTTATTTACTCTTCCTTTACAAGCCTTTTTTCTAATTTAAGACTCTTACTGAGTTGTTTTGTGAGGGGTTTTCCTAAATTAAGCATGCCAGTATCTTCTACCCTTCGTGACAGGTCAGATTTTCTTATGGATCCTGTACAGCATCATTGAGATAAAGTCCTGGAGTTACATTTTGAGTTAGGTACACCATTATTGGAATTTTTGGAGAGATTTCAATTGCCAATATGCAGTTTGTGATTTTGCAAACTTCCTCTACAATTAATACAGAGATCCCTAAGAAGAGTGGCAAGTCCTGAGTCCAGTACAGCACAATATGAATAGCACAGAAAGATTGTACAGTAATGTGGGTAATCCTGTGTGATATGGTTGAAATCAAGTGCATTGTTATTTGTGCATTTACACAAGTACTGGTGTAAAGGAGGACTACAATACACTTGTCCTACTGATAAATCCACTCTGGTTAAAGCTACTGTTAACATATCTGCATTGGGAAAAATAAATGTCTCAAGCTACTTTGGAATGATGGATTTGCTTTTAGTGATTTGCATCATATCTTGGTATTGAAAAGTTAGAACTTTCAGTGATCAAAAGAAAGACTGCAAGTAAGAGTGAGCCTGATAGCTGAAAAACTATTTGTGTATCTTCATATATTAAAAGCCATATGCCAGAATGCTTAAATTTACAATTGCTTTTCAAAAACAAAGAAGATGCATAAATGCACTTTTTAAACAGGTTCTGTATAACGCAAGTGGATTCCTAGCCAAAAATAGAGACACTCTGCCAGCTGATATTGTACTGCTACTGCGGTCATCTGAAAACAACCTGACGCGACAGCTGGTAACTCATCCTCTTACAAAAACAGGTATTGCTGTTATGGTAATCTTCTTAGTCTTCTCTAGCCTTCATGATGAACACTGCTAGGTTTCATATGACTACTCATTTATGACATTACACACTTTGTGGCTTAACTTTCCAACCCTAGAATCTATACAGAATGGAGTCCCAGCCATCTCAAGCTGCAGGGGAGGGATTGGTCTGGTCAAGTGCCAAGGAAGTGGTAGAGACTTCTTTCAGGGTCCTCTCTTCAGGGTAGGGGAGCAATACAGGGAGTGGAGTGCATCTCTTGAGTTGAGGACTGAACAGAAAAGATCAGGTAAGTCACTGGACTTTTTTGGGGCATGGCATATATAAATTGCCTGTTTTGTCTCAGTGCAATTTATCGCTAAAGTACTAGAGAATGATGGTTGGGGCTCTTACCATCTGCTGCAAAGGGTGAGGAGACACTTCTCAATTTACTCAGTCTTTTAGTCCTTTACAATAGGTGACTGATGGGGTCCTAGTAGTAAGCCCTTTCTCAAGGAGTTCATAAATTGAGGTGGAGGAATAAGATTGGCTCTACAGAAATTTTTCGTAAGTTGCATCTTAGTTGAACTATGTCCTTGCACATTGTCCTACCTGCCATTTTAGGGTGATGGATAAGTCAACCAGGTTGTTATTGTGTTGTAGTACTTCCTGTGTAATGGCATTGATGCCATGCAGTAAGTACTTTACAACATTACTTCCTTGTACAACTGAATGGGAGATGTATTTCTAGCAGATCAGAAAAGCTAAATTGGAAGAGTCTAATGGAAATTTCCCTAAAATGTTATCGTAGCTTACAGAAACTAAGGTTTTGGCAAGGCTTCTATTTTTCACAAAGGGAGCTTTGCTCATGGAATGCAAAATTTGGTCTTGAAGTTCTATTTTAAGTGAGTGTTCCTGGGAAAGCACAGAGCTCAATGTCTTTGCCTGAACTTTTTGACTTGTCAATATTTGCTAAGATAATAATAATTTCTGTAGAGTCAAAGTGAGGGTCCACATGGTCCCAAGAACTGATCTCAAGCCTTAATGTTCTGCAAGATAATTCTGAAGGCTGGTTTGGTCTTGTTAAATATTGTAAAACACTGTGTGTAGTCTTTTGAAACTGACTGAAACCATCCAGCTGTAGCCAACTAGAAGTTAGTTTTATGATTTGTTATTCATCTAGAATCAGTGAAATTATAGAGGTTTACCCAGAGTTTAGCCCATCTCACTTATCTCAAGTATTTCTCTTAGGACAGGAAAAATCTCTGAATGTGCCGCTCTGCACTGAATACAACAGGGATCCTTAGGCACCTCACTTTCAGATAGCTAAAGTTAGGTGAAAGTAATCCTCTCTTTTTCCTTCCCACCCTGTGATATTCGTCTGAACCCAAGGGAGGTTTAGCTCTTGACATCACCACATAATACGTGATGTATTAGCTCACCATGCCATATATTTGCAGCTGTTATTCCACTCTTACCCACCTTTTACTGATTAGCAGCTGAGCACAGAGAGATATAGGCTCTCCCAGTGGAGAGTGAGATCCCAGAGGTGTTTTGTTATTAGCAGAAGCAGTGGCAATGTGCAGCACTGGTTAGGGTTTATCAACATAGATAGACATGATGGAAAGCTCAGCAGAATTTTCATTATTCCTTTAGAAGATGAGTGTCTGTGTAAACCATGCCAATGCACCTAGTCCTTCAAAGTCATAATGAAGGTATTGCTTGACTACGTATTTCAAGGTTAGAGTCTTGAGACTATGTCTGTGCTAGTAAACCAAACAGAGCCAGTGAAGAGTAGCTGAAACAAACCCAAAGGACTGCCCATTCTGATGAGTGGGACAGGTTTGGATCATCTCAGCCACTAGCCTCCCAGGAATACCTAGGCACACATCAAGAGAAAGTGCAGGCCAGCAATGGTTTCCAGCAAGTCTGTGGAAAGATACAACTTTATTTTTACCAGGGGGTTAAAAGAGTAGTGAAGTATAGAGTTTAGCTCTTCGAGTCATGCCATGTGACTTGTCCTCAGGTCCAGAGAAGGGTGCTAGCATTTTATTTTTATTAACTAATATATATGTACCTTTAGAACTATAGTAGTACAATAACATTGTTAGAGTAAAGCCACATGGATACTCTAAGAGGTATCTTTCTTACCTTCTGCAGCAGTCTTGGGGGGGTTTTGTGATCTAGTAGATGACATATGAGCTGAAGGAGAGAAATCATCCCTTTTCGTCTTCATGCAACTTCTTCAAAGCTTGTTCCATCCCAAGGGTGAAAGGGGAAACAAGGGCATACTCTGAAAAATTCAACGACTTTTCTAAACATATGGTTACAGTAGGGACATGAATAAGGTGGTTCAGCATCAGCTTTAGTTTAGATGAGATGTAAACACTTTTCTAGGTTGCTTTTTTCCATCTTCCCATAGGTAACCTGGCACACACTAAAAGCAAAACTACAATCAGTTACCAAATGTGGACCTCACAGAAAACAATAAGTCATACAAAGGTAAGAAAACTGATTTTGTGATTCTGCATTGAACATTCATTTAAACTAGAAAGGCAATACTGGTTTTGGTATTAAAACCTTAAAACCTTCCTTGGTTTTTCTCCCTCTCCTATTTTCTTTTTTGTTTAGCTGGATATCTTTGTGTTGTGCAATTCATATTCCTTCCGTGAGGTAAAAACCTAACATTTCCCTTCTTTCTGGCTATAGTTTTATAAAAACTTCAGGGGGAAAAAAAATTATTTCCTAGCTGTATTGTAGCAAAAAGAGAAATTTAAATATTGGTGTGGAGTATAGCCATGTTCCATAGGGAACTACCAAAATAACAGTGATGATGGAATAACTAAAAGGACCTCAGACATTGTCAGGTTATTTGTGGCAGTTATTAGATGCTCTGTAATCAGATTGTGCCCTCTGTGTGTGTAAGTTTGTGTATTGTGTAGCAAAGTAATGTAACGTACTGGTGTAATTGATTTGTGCTGTGATCATGCTGTAACTTTCGCTGCTTAGAATAATTTTTTAATTTTTTATGTTCTCTAAGGGGTGTTTTCTTGTGGCATTGGAAAGGCGCTACAAGCTCACTAGAGCTAAAAAGTGTCATTTCTTTCTTCATCTCTATAGAATGAAGCAGGAGATACTGGACATCATCCTAGAGAAACAACCAGCATGAAAACACAGACAGTTGCTTCTTATTTTAGAGTAAGATATCAAATCTTTTAATATAGATTTCTAGAGTACAATAAATGTTTATTCTTTCACCTTTTGAAATGCACTGGTTTACTTAGAGTCAACAGTGATCCATTTAGAGTTTAGAACTGCATATATGGTGCAGCGGTCTGTGCAGTACAAATATCTAGGGGAGATTGTGATGTTTCGTCTTTAATTGTACTTGATTACACAGCCACATTGCTGTCATGATGATGTATGATGATCAATATTAATCTTTCACTTGCTTGATTTTCCACCAAGGAGGTAAAGGGCGATTGGACATTAATGGTATAGCATTTCTTTGGGAGTTTAAGAAAGAGGGCAAAGTTAACTGGAAGCAGGAGCTCCAGAGAACGTTCTTGATGGTCACTGCTCAGAGGCTATCGTGAGGCAATCCTTGTGGCTCCTTCAGCATCTCCCTGGACCTTCCCAAGCACTGGCTGTGATGCTGGTCTTGCAATAGAAAGTAGCTGTGCTGCACACTTGGTTCACTTGGGCTCAGCTCTGAATTTCCAACTCTTATTTTAGTTATCTGTCTCAGCAAACTGTAAAGTGGCTGAGGCGATGTTTGTGATGAATTGTATGCAGGACTCAGAGAAATACTAAGTAAGTTTGCCAGCGACGGTAAACTAGGAGGAGCTGTCAACCCCCTCGAGGGCAGAGAGGCCCTGCAGAGAGACCTCAACAAATTAGAGAAATGGGCAATCACCAACAATATGAAGTTTAACAAGGGTGAGTGCTGGATTCTTCATCTTCAAGGGGGCAACCCTGGTTGTGTGTATAGACTGGGGAACAAGAAGCTGGAGAGCCGTGCCACAGAGAGATACCTGAGGGTTCTGGTTGATGGCAAGTTGAATATGAGTCAGCAGTGCTCTGGCAGCCAGGAGGGCCAACCGTGTCCTGGGGGGCATCAGGCAAAGCATCGCCAGGTGGGTGAGGGAGAGGATTGTCCTGCTCTGCTCTGCACTGGGGCGGCCTCACCTTGAATATTGTGTGCAGGTTTGGGCACCACAATATCAAAAAGACATAAAGCTATTAGTGTCCAAAGGAAGGCCATGAGGATGATGAAGGGTCTGGAGGGGAAGCCATATGTGTAGTGGCTGAGGTCACTTGGTCTATTCAGCCTGGAGGAGACTGAGGGGAAACCTCACTGTGGTCTTCAACATCCTCATGAGGGGAAGAGGAGGGACAGGTACTGATCTCTGCACTCTTGTGACCAGCGACAGGACTCAAGGAAATGGCCAGAAGCTGAGTCAGGGGAGATTCAGGTTGGATATCAGGAAAAGGTTTGTCACCCCAGAGTGTGGTTGGGCACTGGAACAGGCTCTCCAGGGAAGTGGTCACAGCACCACTTTTGACAGAGTTCAAGTAGGGTTTGGACAATAGTCTCGGGCACAGGGTATGATTCTTGAGGTGTCCTGTGCAGGGCCAGGAGTCGGACTTGATGATCCTGATGGGTCCCTTCCAACTCAGCATATTCTAGGATTCTATGACCCATAAGAGTTCATTTACATCTATGACAGAACAGTAAGGAGGCATAGCTCTGTTTAGTAGATACCATTGCACAGCTTTGTGGACTATGAAGGATAATTTCAGCATAGGTTTCATGGCAGTCAGCTGCAAGGTGTTCTAAAGTTCTAGATCGAAAAAATACTGAATCTCATTCAAACCTAATATCTGTGATTCAATGCATTATCAGCACATCGAACATCGTAGGCTGCAAATGAGTTAATTATATTTACACTTTTCTGGTACAATTTTCTGTAGTGAAAATCCTTGCTCAGATCGTGCTAGCTAATGCTCTTAAATGAAGATTCAGCTTCAGCCTCACTGGTTTACTCATACGCAGAAACCTATGGGTGAGAAAAGCATATGCTACCTCAGACTGTGTGGGAAAAAAATTATCCATTAGCGTGTTCTACTTGTTTGTGTTCAATTGGCACACTAGTGATGAAGCTAATTAAGCACTTTGCTGCATGATGCAGCTTCTATCCAGAATGGAATTGCACATTTTAATAGGAAACATATGGCTCTTGACGTCCTACACTGGTTTCATGTATCCAACCTACTGCTGAACAGCATTACCTCCTGGCTACTTCTTTTTGTTGAGTCAGGTTTAATCTTGAGGAGTGAGTCTATTCATTTGTGTTTTAATAAGATCCTGCCATGAAGCAGTTTTGCACAACACCAGTCAAGGTTGTTGGCATGGGGAGCTACAAGCTGCCTCTCTGCTGCTAGCCTGGTACCCTGGTGAGGTGGGGAAAATGCAATTTTGTGATTTGCAAAAAAATGCAAAACTGTGATTTTGTGTACATCTAGTTTTGCACTCCTCAAAAGTTTCCTCTTAGTAGGGCAGCTATAGTATCAGCATCAGTCTACACAATGAACAGGATGTGCCAAGATCAGAGCAGTTTAAGCAGCCCTTCTTCTGGGGTGGTCTTAATTTCCTCCAGTCTAATGAAGGGATTTAAATATTTACTGGCTTGCTGCTGTTCCACTTCCCATCCATAGATGGATGATTTACATCCTGGGTGAAGAAGAGTCCTCAAATAGGTGACAACAAGAAAAAGAAGAAATGGGCTATAATTACCTAACAAAGCTCCAAGGTAAACAAATAAGCGTAAGGAGAGTTTCTGTCATATGTTGGACATTCTGGAAGTTTGTTAGAATGTCCTGAGTGAAATTTGATACATTTATTTGGAATCAGTGTTTCTCTCAAGTAGTAACTTAGAGATCTTACCAAAGCTAGAATTGTTGTTGGGTAATTTTCTTCATTTACTCTTTAAGTACCAGCTTAATGAAATATAAATGGACATGATTCTGATTCTGATTGTATGAAATAAAATTTCAACTACACATGGACCTATATACAAGTTCTAGAAATATCCTGGTGGCAGATCTTTTGTTATTTTTTTTGCAGTATTCTCTGATGGATTTGTTATCCAAAATGGTCGTCGGACAGCCTCATTTTGTCAGGTGCATCAAGCCAAACAATGACCGGCAGGCAAACAAGTTTGACAAAGAAAAAGTATTGGTTCAGCTGCGTTACACAGGAATTCTGGAGACAGCAAGAATTCGAAGACAGGGTTATTCACACCGTATACTCTTTGCTAACTTCATAAAAAGGTAACATTGATATGACAAAGCTCTTTTCTCTCTACCATTGCTGACCAGTATTTTTTAAGCATCAGCAGTGGTTTTGGCATGATCTTTCAAGAAAAAACACAAAGGCATTTCCTGTGACAAAGAAGTTTATAGTCTGGATGACAAAGACTAGTTCAGGCACAAGATTAGTGACCTGTTTTGGATGTGTAGGGGAAGATGATGCATCTAGGATGATTTTTCCTGCGCATTTCAGTAAAGATTTGCTTGCTTATAATCTGCACGTTTTTTTCAAAGACCTGAGGTTTAGAAGTGTAATACTTCACATTAAAGCCGAGAATTTGGAGCCACAGCATCCAAAAACACCACAATATCTCTGGCTCCTGGCCTTCAGCACTGTGCAGCATCTGCTTGTGCAGGGTAGATGATAATTGGTATTGCTAGTCTAGGGCTGAAAATTTCATTAAGAGCATAGTTCTGTTTAAAGTATAATTCCTAAATATTTTTTTAGTCACTTGTTAAAAAGAAGAGTAATGAACTCAGTATGATATTATAATTCCTTTAACTATCTCTTCCTCCGCCCCAAAAATCTGCACTTTTCTATTACAAGTAAAGACCCTGAGAGATGTGTGGAATGGAGATCAAAACTGGTCAGAATCAAGCAATACCCATTCAGACAGATGCACTTAAAAATAATAGTGCACTAGAAATAGAGAGCTAGTAGCAGAGTGCTGCAGGTTCATGAGAAGAGAGGGGAACAACAAAGGGATGCTTTTATAACACTGTTTCTGGAAAGAATAATCCTGGGACTGTTGCTGTTTTGCAAGAGTGCCGCGTGGGAAAAGATAGTTATCGCCACACCAAGATCTGCTATGGCTTTTGGTGACTGCTCTTTATAAAAAAAACTTTACTGTTTAGGTAAAAGAGAGGAAAGCAGCCAACATAATGGGGTAGCTCTCTGGAGAGTGTGCCCCTGATTGCAGTGAGGCTGCACGGATCTCTGGCACTGAGGACATGGCCTTCAAACAAAAAGGGATTTTTATTATATATTTGTCTTCTTATTTTGGGCTTGGTTTTTTTAATAATTAAGAGTTATGGGTAGACCTGAGATAATGGTGACATTATTTTGTTAGAATAAAAATAAGCCAATTAATTGTGTTTTACAAAAAAAAAAAAAAAGGAAACTGTAGGTGATAACGGAGGGATCAACATTGTCTCTGTTTTATTATTCCATGAGCAAACTGTTACCATTAATTAAAGCTGATAAACCCAAGGTTTATTTGTAAAGGCTGAATAACAAGAAAAAAGCAGAATGTACTGTCAGAATGCACACATAATTAATGTAATTTTCTGGAATTAAAAAAACCAAGATAGATATGGTTATTTTTATTATGGATCATTTTGGAAAGTCTTGGAACAAAGAAGAACTTTCCTACCCAGCAGCCAAGCTGACATATTACAGGTAATTTTTATGCATGAGCATCCTGACCCCTTTTCCTAATCAGAATTAATTCTGAATAATGAGTCTGGCAGATTGAATGCTTACAGATAACAGCACTTTTGGACATAACATTTGTTATTTGGACATAACATATATGGAACGTAACAGTTCCAAAAGGATCTGCAAAGCTGAATCCAAGGAGGTAACAAGAGCTGGGATGCATCTCACATTATGTTAACTATCTCAAAGGTAGATGGTCTAGCACATGACATAAGATGTGAAATTTTCATTGTATTTCTAAATATGAAATAATATAATTTAGGCAGAAAAGCTTATAAAATATATTTATTTTGTCACTGAAATCACCTTCACAGAATGCCGAGAACAGGAAAGAACTGGTGCAGTACTGTACTTGGGTTGCACACTTTTTAAAACCTTCTGGTGTTGATATAGAATTAAACAACCCTCCAGGGCATCCAATATGTCACTCATCCACTTTGGACTGAGTTTCTCAGTACTGCATGTAAATCACAGCAATTTCTTTCATAGGCTGTTTTAATTTTTTCGGTGCTATGTTTTCTTTCATGCAACTGTTTTTATTATTTAAATGCATTTGCATATATTGCTCTTTATTAATCAAATAAAGAATCATGCATTTGTCTTTAGGTATTACCTCATCTGTTATAAAACAAATGATGATCCTCCAGTCAGCCCGGAAACCTGTGCTGCCATCTTGGAAAAAGCCCGCCTTGACAACTGGGTTCTTGGAAAAACTAAAGTAATTTTTTAATATACTGTATCTGCATCATTGCAGTATGCCACTGTATGCCATTAAGCAATTTGTTTTCTCACTCATTTGGTTGGAGTAGCTCTTCGTCTCTATTATTTTTAAAAAACAAACTCCCTTTTTCTGGGTACTGTTCCCTGATACCTGGCTGAAATCTTCAACCTGTAAAGGGTTAAAATTCTCATCAGCTTCAGTGAGTCCACAATGCAAAAGAGTATGTGACAACAACACTGTTGTCACATTTTCTTTCAAAAAATGTTTTAGTATGGATCCCAGTAAGCTTAATCCAAGCTTCTATTCTTAAGGAAAAAAAGTTATACTTCTTCCCTGAAGAAGACTCACAAAGGGTCAGGAAAAGGTTTTGCTTTTCCAGTTGAAGGTTGCTGTGGTAGACTTTGCTGAGCACTACAAGAAGAGACAGCAGGATGATCCCATTTATGACAAGAGGAAGGAAGACTTTATTTTGAGAGAAACACACATCTGTTACCATACACTTACTGTCAGTTCTAGCTCACTAATATTCCCGGTGTGCCAGAGAGGGACACCCACCCACCCCCAACTGACAGATCTCAGATCTCAGAGAAATAGAAGCATCAGACAAGTACCACATCAAGTCTCTTTATTTGCTACAGTAACAGAAGTGCTAGGAAGGATATTAAAAGGGAGATGGATCCTAAACTGTTTGAAACCACCTGAGTGAAAAAGAAACAACTGTTTTCCTGAGACATCTTCCTGGATATGTGGGACAGAAGCCATGAAGTTGCCTCCCCCTCAGCCTTTATTTCCCTCTGCTGTCTTAGTGAGGTTAATGGACAACATGCAGTCAAAAGAATCATATCTCCTTATATGAGATCTATAGCTTATGTTTAATTAACCCTTTAATTAGGGTTAACCTGTATCTGTAGCAACAAATGGTCATGACTGGGGGAATTCTGCAAAATAGGCATAATTATTGTCTTAATTGAACAAGTCTTTCTACACATTTTATTTTATCCTAATACACACCAGGAATGTGTTGGCATCCCTTGTGCTAGACTAGTTTTTCAGGGCTTATGTGAGTGTCATCTTGATAAAAGCAATTTAGTAAATAAAAATTGCTTTAGATTTAGAATTGGAAAGTGGAGAGATTGAAGGTTCCAGGTTTGGATCATATTTATATAACATACATCAGATTTTTGAGGTTAGCAAAACTATCAGCCTCGTGGTTTTGAAAATAGATTTATAGTTAGTTACAGACTTAAGTTTTGCACTGGAACTTAAAAACATCTTCCCGTGAAAACATGAATAGGAAGGGACTGACTAGAGATGCTGAAAGGGAGAGTAAGGTAAACTAATATCCTGAACAATGAAAAATGCTATCTCCAAGAAGAATGATCATTTAGGTACAACAGCTGAAGGGTCTGTTCATCATTTGAAACCAACTTGTAACTCTTGTTGATGTTAAATGAATTGAAGTGAATACAGGACCTGGGAGGGTGACTAAAACTTTTGCTTGTTTGCCTACTCTTTTTAAGGTATTCCTCAAATACTATCACGTGGAGCAGCTAAATTTAATGCGGAAGGAGACAGTTGACATGATTATTTTGATTCAAGCTTATGTCAGAGGGTGGCTGGGTTCAAGGAGATACAAAAAGATAAAGGAACAAAGGGAACAAAGTGCTATTAAAATACAGTCAGGTAACAGCTTTAAAACATTTAACATTTCGCTTAAAGCTAGTGCATGTGTACGGTTGATAGATGAAGGTGTATGCTGGATATGGATTTTGCTCTTTTCCTGCTGTTAAATTTGACAAAGTATCTTATATTTGGTGATATCTGTTCTTATGAAGAAAAATTTCTTTTAACCAGGTTATGACAATCGCTTTACTGAAATTACATTTCTCAATGTTACATATAAAAGGCAATTTTAAGAATGGAAGGATATGATTGCACAGATGATACTGTTATTAATAATATTCTGGCATGCACTGACAAGGTTGTATAATATAATAATGAAAATAAAATGTATTAACTGTTCTAGATAATAAGGCCAATTACCCTGTTGATGGAGGCATCAACTGAATTTTTTAATATTTTCAAACATCATCTTATTTTACATTCTGATTCTCTTATGTTTTGTATTCATGTAATTCGTAATAACTTTACTCACCAGAAAATGTAGTTTTTATGTAGATTTACTGTTTGTACTCATTTGCCATGTTTATTGAAAGATAAAGCCTACAAAATATTTATGGATATTTTAATAGAGGTCTGTAATTCCAGACTTTTTTTTATTCCTAGAGCCTTTTTAGTACCTAATGAATTATTTAACTTTTGACATCTCTTTTCAGCTTACAGGGGGTTTGTTGCTCGTAAAGAATACAAAAATGCAAAACATAACAAAAAAGTGGAAGAATATATTACCAGATTTCAAGCAAGTAAGAATTGTTTGCTTTCATAGCTTTCCGTGTTGTATCCATTCACAATATGTTGATCCAGATTCTAGCTACACTGATTGACTATGCTCATTTACATGTTCTGAGGTATAATTTATCTATTATCTATCTATACAGTGGTAGAAATGGGTCACTGCATTCTGTTATCTGTACCTCAAAGTGATTTAGAGGCACTTTCCACAGCTGTGAAGTGGGATGCTCAAATGCCATAGCAAGCCTTTTCACTCCTAGTCTAAGATGCTCGAGTATTACAGCTGGTATTGTTAAAACCCGTATGATGTAATTTGTGTATTCATACTGTTCAGTTAGGACTAGGTTTTGTTATGTATCAGTAACAGCTATATTTGAGAAGACTGCAATCTGTAATGTTACTCATGTCTCTTATTCTTTTTTGCCCATCACTTTGTTTCTTTTTTGCAGTGATAATGACCTTGGGCCCAGATGTATGCCTTTTTCCTTCCTGTGCTTTGGTCTTCCCCGTCCCTGCAGAGACATCCCCAAGCCAGATGTAGTCTAGGCAGCTCTGAAATCAGGAGCAGTACAGCTAGAGATACACAAGTCTGAAGGCCAAGTTGGATGAGGCTTGGGAAAATCTCGTCTAGTGGAAGGTGTTCCTGCCCATGGCAGGGGGTTGGAACTAGATGATCTTTAAGGTCCCTTCCAACCCAAAGTATTGTATGATTTTATGATTCTATAAAAATCGCTGGCACAAATCTGCAGAGCTTTTTCAATAATTACAAAGGTGACAACCCAAATATGAGCCAGTGCTGCGAGTACACAGGTTATGTAGATTTAAACTACCTCAGATATGCCTTCATGAGTATATACCTCCACCAGTGTTGGTTTTAATCATTGTCAGATGCATCTGTTAAATGCACTGAGCCAGTGCTAGTGTGTACTGAAGATCACTTCACTGCAGTTGACAGAACTTCATCAGTGTAGAAAACAATCTAAAACCTGCATAAAATCCAGTAAAGCACCAAGAATAATTAGACATCTGAAAGTTGTCAATTATATCAGGATATTTAGCAAATGCAAAAGTATGAATTTACCACTTTGCTCTGTTAATATCCCCAATGTTTCTTCTTGTACACCTTTTCTGTCCTCTCTGCAGTTTCATTTCAACTTTTTTTCAGTGCATGAGAAGCCAGGACAAAATGGAATCCATTTTTACTTAGCTCTCTCAGTTCTGCCCCCCTTCTCCCCCCCAAATTTATTTCTAAAGCAATGCAAACTCCTCTTCCGGTTTGAAAACAAAGCTTAGACAGCTAGTATCTCATAGCAAAGTTCTCAGAAAACTTCAAAGGTGAACAAAAATAAGTCTATAAAAATGAGACGTAGCTTATATTGGCATGTCCATTGACAACATAACTTGATTCTTTCAAAATAACTCCTGTTGAGTTGGTTTTGTATGAAAATGGGATAAGACTTGGCTCATAAGTTCAAGAAACTCTAGAATTATTCCAAGTGCTTTACAATTTGCACTTTCCTAAGGCCCTGTCAGACTGCAATATAAAAACCAATTCTGCTACTTCCAATAGATATTTGGGTTTCTTGACCCTATATCCAGTTATTAAGGTGTCATTTATGTCTCTTTTATATGGTGTTTCTGAATGAGTGCACCTAGTGGAGCCCAAGTTCGTCTAGGTTATGAGTGGAGAATGCTAAAGCACATAAAACTTAGCACCAAGTTATATGAATGTATTAAAATGGACTCCTTATGCTCCCTTCTCATTCTTAAGTGAGCTTGACCTTTCCTGTGATGCAAAAGGCTCTCAGCACAGTTGGAGTAAGAGCTCCCATATCTACCATGTCTGCAGGATATCTGAAGCACCATAAAGTACTCTATCCCCATACTCTTGGTACTGCATTTGAAATTAGAGTTCAAAATAAATACTTTGACAAAACACTGTCCTTTTTATTTTGCCAGGGATTAGTGGATTTGTGCTGAATCCCTGGAATTGCAGACTTGTCCAAGTCACAGCACTGTGGAGACTGTGCCAGTTCCCATTAGGAAATTATTCGCAAGTTCAGAAATTTTTGAAGCAGCATTCTGAATGCAATTCAGTTTCTGATTAAGACACTTCAGTGTAGATGTCTAAATGTGACCTAGGTGTCTAAACTGCTCTTATAGTCAGTAGAGCCTGGAGTTTGATTCATTTTATTCAAAACCACCAAATGTTCAGCTCATTTGCCCCTATATTGATATCTAGTGTCATTTGAGGTGCCCTGGTTATCCTGCCTGGCCTCCAGCTTTATTTCACATTGTTCACCCAACTTTCCCACTCCAGAAAGTCCCATCTGTCTTGTTCTTTCCGCCAGCTCCATGTAGATGCCTTGGCTATCCTGGAGCACTTCAGATGGCACTCAATACCAATGTGCCAGCAACTGCATCGAGGCCCTAGTGACTAGTTAGCACCTGCCTGTCTCAGGGAAGGCCCATGTCTGAGTCCTTATTTCTGGTTCAGGCTTTAACCTGTGCCTCCCACAAAGCACAAGTATGCCACAGTGCACCTGGTTACTGTGGAGCTTAGCACATCTTTCATGCTGAGCTTTTTTGTTTTGAATAATGAGCCTTTGCAGAAGGAGCATGAGCTAAGTCTTCTGTAACTACTGAGCTATAAAATTTTCAGGTTTTTCTCTGATCTATTGAATGTTCATTTAATTCCTAGCCTGTGCCAGTTGACAGCCTAGTAATCTCCATAGGCTGATAATCAGGCATTTCCTAGGGAAATAAAAGACAGAGTCAAATCAATTGCCTGAATCAGGCAAAGCAGGTACAAGAAGCTCAGAGTACTGTGTTCTAGAGGCACTTCTATAGCACTATGCTTCTGCTTCATTCGGCATCTTCTGTATTTTCTTTAGCACAATAAAATATGAGGAAAGAGCTTGTTTGTATCCTCGTGTAGAATGGGTACAGCTTTCTAAAATCTCAAAAATGTTTTGTGGGACATAATAATTTCAGATGAAACATATTCATAATGGGCACCCTGGTCTGTGTTTCCTTATTGGCTTTTGTTTAATGCTGTTATCATTTGACTGTCTGAAATGTGTGACACCTGTTGCTTGTTGTTTTGCATTACAATTTGTATCAGTTGCCAGAGGATACTTATTCAGGAAGAAGAGGAAAGAACTAACTGAGACAAGAAACAAATCAGCAATAATAATTCAGTCTCACTACAGAGGATATAAGGAGAGGAAGATCTTCAAAAGCAGAAGGTAGTGTTCTTTTCTCTTATGTCTCTCAATTGTGTCCCTTGCCAGTACTTGCGTTGCTGAATAACAACATTGTAAGCTAAGAGTGAAACAAATTAGGATTATTTTAGACATGTAGACAGACTTAATGTACATTTATGTGGAGGCTTTTAATGTCAGTAACCATTTGTATTATCTTTTCAAGCCCAGGGAATAAAGGCATATTTAGGGGAAAGATCAACAATACTGTGCTTACCTGTAGTATCAGTGGAATCTGTAGATGAGTCTACTTTTGGAACTAGTTCATCATAAAAATATTCAGACAAGAGTGAGATGGATGTCTGCAAGGAGCTGTTCCTCATCTTAGGCCACTGTTTGAGATCAGCATAGGTGATGGCAGAGTGAAACCAGTTGTCTTGCTCAGATCAAACAGCTGCAAATTAGGTGAAGTGAATCACATTCTAAATATCTCTGCAATGTCCCAATCTCTGAAATGGAGCTAGTAGCACTTTGCTCAACTCCATCATTTTTTTCGATGATAGGATTTAAATAGGTGGAGACTAGTTCATAGAAGTGGAAAAAATCTGGGAAGGAGCTCAGAGTCTTTCAGCAGAAGGAACAGGGTAACAGATTTCACCTCGCACTGAAGTTTTATTGATAATAACAAAGACAGTTTAAGGAATACGTCTTTTAAATATCACCTGGACCTATGCCCAGGATTGATCTTCTTGCATTCCTAATGTGACTTGAGACAGTTTTCTTTCATGAATACCTTTAGGATTGTGTGTATTTATATATTCTTGAGATGCTAAAAAGTTAATTCCCTATGTTTTTCTTAACATTTAAATTAATTCCTTACTGCTTTATCAGCCTTCACACAGCCTAGATTGTCTCCCTTGCAATTTTCTGTGAAATTTAACAGGGATGTCCCTTTTCACTTTAAGAGACAATAGTAATGATGATGATAATAACAGTAATAATAATAATAATAATAATATAATGTCCCTTTTCACTTTAACAGATAATAATAACAACAACAATCTTTAATTCCAGCTATATGAACTAAATCTTTCCCATGTTGCAATGTATCAAATTGCCATTTAGTACACAAAGACCACCAATGGTAGTTATAAAGTTATCACTGTTCTTCATCTCCTTCAGCTATAATTTTTTACCCAAAACTCTGTTCCATTCAGGGAATCACTTAAAAAGCAACAAACTGAAAATGCAGCATCCATTAGTGAAAAGGAAAATGATGAAGAACTTCAAGATAATGAGAAAAGTCCAACTGGAGTGAAGAGTGCCCTTCCTAAAATGGAGGAAGAAGCAGCTATCATAGCAGAGGACGAATTATCTGCTGTGGAATTCCTTGAAGCACAACTGCAGCCAGCTCAAAATGATGCACTGGAAGAAGCGGCAACTGAGGAGACTCAAAATAAAACTGATGTAGTCACTGACAGCAGGTGCTTTGAGTACAGTGACACAGGGAACATACAGGAGCAACAGAAAACATCTACTGAAGAAGAGGCAGCCTCTGTGAAGCAGAACCCTGCAGAAGAACATAGTAGTGAGGGTGAAGAACAGGACTCTTTGGAAGAGTTACCCAGCAAAGCTTCTTTCAAAATCACAGCCAAATCTAGTCCCCAGCAAGATCGAGGTAATCAAGACACACTAAGTGCAGATTGGCAAAATCAAGAATCTGCTGTGGTCCAGCCCAGGACCGACAGGGATGTGGAAAGAAACAACCTGAAGCATGAAGCAGTGATGCCTACAGGATGTAAAGGAATTATAAGAAAAGAGTCACTAAGAAGAAGCTCAGGAAAGCAAGCTGAGGCAGAAAAACAAGGTTCAGAAGACAAAGAGAAGGCAGCAGTGGTTATTCAGAGCAGTTACCGGGGTTACAGAAGGAGGGGACAACTCAGAAAAGAAGGGAAACTACCCTGCAAAAGTCAAGAGAAAACTACAAAGGATCCAACAGCAGCAGTATGCATTCAAAATAACAACCCCAAAAAAACAAAAGGTAGGGAAAGCACCAGTACAGAGGCTGAAGACTCTAAGACACTGAAGGGAGACTCAGAGAAAGAGGCTTGTGATTTGGCAGCCTTTTCACGACAGGTAAGAAGCTTGTAAGCAAAGTATGTTGAGCAAAATACTCTGGCAATGACAGAACAGCAAAGGTATTTTACTGACTTCAGTGGCACCAAGGTTTTACTCTCTAAACTAAGACAGAGATTTTGTCATTTGTGTTTTATAAAAATGCGTATTTTGGTCTGCAAGAGAAAATAGCCCTGTCAGAAAGGAGAAAAAGACAAAGAGCACTGGCAAAAATAATGTTTTTAAGTTAAATGTTTTTAAGTTAAAGCTAACAATGTTTTAAGTTAAAGTTTTTAAATTAAAGCTTTGCATTTGTTTGTTGAAATGTTTGTTTACCCATCAAGGTCCTTAATTCAGTAAACTTGTGAAATGTCTGTGTAAATGAAACTACAAGTTGCCATGTCAGTGTCAGGGACTCACACTTGCAGAGAAGTATGCCTATAGCTGTAGAAGCAATCTTGCATCAGCAAGGCACCATCTGTTCACAGGTGTGAACCAATAAGAAGTAGCTGCAGGACTGGTGTGGAGTTTCCCGTGTGTCTTTTTTTTGTCTTCCTTTTCTTTGGGAGAAGACCCTCAGAGGCTCTTCTCACTTTATTAGAACATGTTATCCACAGCTGGCAACTGCTAGCACCTGTAAAGGGCTCACTCTTACAGTTTCTGGAGTAGCACTCTTTATTAATACAAATTGTAATAGGTTAATAAGGTCCAAAGATTGCCAGAGATAGTATCTGGCTGCAAAAACGTATTTAAAGCAATACACTATACTATAAAGCAAGCTCTTATCCTAATAGCAATATTCAGCAAGCATAGAGTATAGTTCTTACCCAGTAGGCATCCCTATAGGGGGAGAAGGCAGGGGCCGTCTGTCAACTGATCCCAGCAGTTTTGGTGGAGTCTTCCCCATTTTCTTCCTATTCTCAACTGACTTTTATACTATTTCTTTATGTTTAGGTGGAGCTTGAGTGACTTCAGTCATGAATACCTTTGTTTCTGCTTGGCATAAAATTCTCTTGCTTCACTTTGAAAGATGCAGCCAAAAGAATACAGGGTGCATGCTCAGTGGGGGGTGGTCACACCTTAGAGGTGGGTAATTTTGGGATGGAGGTGTGCTTTGATGTTACTACTAGACTTTAATGAACCAAGTTCATCTGAGGAGAGGGATTTCGACACAGTTGTTGTCTCTGCAGCAGGACATCTTCATCTATCTCCCTTGGTTGGCAGGTGCTCTGCAGTCTTGGAAACTACAAAGTACCACCATGTCCCCATCCCTGCAGGGATTTCTGTGGAGGGAGGCTGTGGTGTGTCCACTCCGCTCCACCCTCTGTTCCATCCCCCATAGCAGGTGCTTATGGTAGGGGGAGTCCTTGTGGAGCATGTTGACTGCATTCCATCCAGGGAGTATCAGCTGCATTTTACCCTGTAATTCTTAGTCTCCTCTAATTTTACCCTCAGCCATCTTCCTACACTGCAGTAGGCGGAGCAGTACCTTTGAAATTAATTCTCTAGTCCACTATTTTACCTTTGATTACCTTGGAACATTTGTACTTTTGTATTATTTCTACAATAATATAAAAGCCTGTGGTGTATTTTTCAGATATCAAAATTATCCGAAGACTACTTAGCATTGCAGCAAAAACTGAATGAAATGATATTGTCCCATCAGCTGAGACCTGTGATGCTGTCCAAAGATAAGCAAGCTAATGGCCGTCTGTCTTCTCATGTTTGTCAGCCAGGTAATGTTTAACCTTACTGTTAGCAGAATTTTCATTTGTGAAAAGGACTGTGAAGAAGAAACTCCTAGTCATGTGTTTAAAGGCCAGGGAACTAGCAATGAGTTAGTTCCAGCTTCTCATGTAACTCAGGCAGTACATTTTTGTATTAAGCCCCACATCAGTACACATCTGGAACAGAGTTTCCAGAGAAATATCCAAATCTGGTTGGAATTTATGTATTTACAATTTTTCTTGGCATTTTGTTTCAGTGCTGCTTAAGGTTGGTGAATGAATCCTTTTGAGACCTAGACATAGAATCTCTAGGAATGCTTTTATTTGGTAAAAATTCCATATTGGCTCTTTCTAACTCGTGTGTCGCTCAACTGTGTGTGCTATTGGTAGGATATGGGACTATGCTTTAAAAACAAAACAGTTTTTTAGGTAATATGTCAAACAATTATCCAAAGTTTGTTACATATATGCTGAGTAAATTTTTAGCTATCCATAAATGCAACTGAGGCTATTCAAAACCTGTAACTCCTACCCATGTTGGTGGGTATATTCTTAAAACTGCAAGTAAAGTTTTATTAATATTCAGCATCCATTTAACTCACACACTTAAGAGGACATGACCTTTGGAAATACACTCAAAAGTTATATGTATTCCCGTTAACATGGGCAGTGAAGATTCCCAAAATGTGATCACTCTTGGAGCAGCTTAGATGGCACTGGGGAGGAGTACTGGGAGAATAAAGGTGGAAGACATGGGATTCTGAGCATGCAGATCATTAAGACCTGTGCCCCACTGAGAGGACCAAAAAGAGCTGATTGAGCTGCTCAAGCCTCTTCAGTTGGAATAGATGCTACAGGGAATTTCCTCAGCCCATGTCTTAGGCCCCAGATGTGGAGGAAGGTGAGGGTAGATGTAGTAGATAACTGGGTACGTCTCCATTTCTGCAGCAGGGCTTGTGCTAGCCCACTGTGCTGCCTCTGGGGAAGATCTCTGCTCACCTCTGCATAGCTGGAACAAGTAAGATCCAGGACCGTCTCTCTCTGCCCAGAGCTAATTGTGCTATTTTTATTATACCACTGGGGATTCAGTTGTCATGTGTGATGAAACTTCTTTCTGTTCCCATGAATACGTTGAAAAGATCCTAAAAGTACTTCAGTCCCACTTTGGAGTCCTCTCAAATGGGGAAGCTGCTAAAATAGGGGCTTGGTGTTTACAAATGCTAAACCTCTAAGTGTAAACTGGCTGCTGGTAGATAATCTATGTAGTTCAGCCTGTTTCCAAGACCAAAGTCTGCAGAAGAAAAGAAATGGAAAATGGAAAACTAAGTGCCATGATCTTTCATTAAGGCATTTTTTTGTTTGTGTTTGTTTTTTGTTTTGGTTGTTGTGTTTGTGATTGTCATTAATGGGTTTGTACTTAGTTCTCTGTTAAATATTGCTGACTTTTGACAAGATACACCTGAGGAATTAAAAATGCATGCTTGGGAAAATAACTCTTGGTTCTAACACATTTTCCTGCAGAAGTTAGAGAAAAGAGGTAGATAGAAGGAAAAGGAATACACAGATCCCTGTTTTATCAGTTAAATATCTCATCACTTGCACAAGTGAACCAGGTGAAAATGTAACAGTATGTTCATGCCATGTGCAAAATGCAGCGAAGTCTGTGCTTCACACTGCTAATAATTTAAGTAGCTCTATGGGAGACAAAAGCACACCAGGGTTTGTCACCTGTATCTCCAACCCTGTCTAAAGGGGTGACCGGTCAGCCACTTCACTTCCCTTTATCTCTGAAAATGGTGTGCTGCTCTAAACCTCTGTGGTGTCACAATGCCAAGGTTTTCCAGCAGTAGAGTGTGGTAACCACTCCACTGAAAAACCCTTCCTGATGTGGAATGTGAACTTTCTTTTCCTACATTTGAACATAATTCACGTGACAGGAAAACTGTTTCCTTTCCAGCTATGACCAATGCACAAGATACTACGGTAAGAGAATACACTGAAGTAATTCCCCAGCTTGCCTTCAAGCCGGTTGGAGCCCAAGCGTTAGAGAGCTCTATCACAAAGCTGCATTGTCTTATGTAGATATTTATTATAACAAACATGATCTGACTAGATGTGGAGAATATTTAAGTAACAATATGCCTGTGTTCAGTTCATTTAGATTGTACTGTCTAAAACACAGGAGTTACCAACATTCTGGATCATACTTTCTTCCTGAATGCAATATAGTAAAATAACTGTAAAAAGCCCTAAATATCTGAGGTAATATACTGCAGACAGTCATGCTAAAGCGAAGCAGATAGAAGTCGAGATCCACTGCCTATTAAACAGGGAGGAATCTTCCTAACTTCTTGCCTACATTATGTGTTACAGTAGGATTTACACACGCACATTTACAGAAGGATATGCTTTTACTGCAGCTTTCCCTCGATGGCTACTTTTGCTGTCCTACCTTTATGAAGTCAGGGACTGGTGAGCTTTAGGTGTTCTTTAAATCATGTGGTATTTACCTATTTGTAATTACTTTGGTCGTTTACATTTATATATGCTGCTTCATCAGCTTCACTAGTTTTATATGTTGTTTTGCAGCCATAACATGTGAATTGTATTTTATAGCTGTGTGTTAGATAGGAATGCTTGGCTGCCTTCGTCTGTGGGTAGGTGGCTATTGTACAGTTTGAGAACTTACCACTTCCTCTAATAAAATATTTTATTACATTGCTACTCACAGAAGGGGAGGAACTGAGGGACAGCTGGATGGTGTACTGGGACCAATGTTCAGATTTTTGAAACTCTTTAGGTTGGGTTTTTTTAATGAAAATGCAAAGCTTGCAGTTCAAAGAGCATATGAGCAAAAGGTTAAATGAATCTTAAATCCACAAGGTTAAGTTGCTCTTAAGTGAATTTATTTGTATTTATAAAATGCATAAAGCAAGCTGCACAAGGTTCCTGGAATACACAATATTCCCTGTGGCTAGAATCTCTGAGTTGGTTACATTTACTTGCTTAAATGCTTTCAGTTAAATGTAGTGGCTGCATCCCAGAACTGCACCTTTGGACTGCTAGTGAGCCTTGGGTTACTGTGGTGTCAGAATACAGGCACAAATACCTGCTGCCGAGTTTTTTGAGGTTAAAACGTGAAGTGAGGGGAATTTGATCATTATGGGAGCAAATTTTTTTTCTTTTTTCTCCAGATGAATAATAGTACCCATCTTTCTAATTATTAAATGACAGTTCAAGTAAAAAATCTTGGGAAGAGAATTTTCTGTATTTCGAATGAAGTTTACATGGTATAAGGAACTCCAGTGCAGCTGAGAACCTTTTCAGCTAGGCAAAGCAGGAAGACAGGTAGGGTTTTCATCCAGGATTCCTCCTGCTGTAGGCTGTCAAAGCAATATTTATGGAACTTTAATGCGCAGACTTCACAAGGAAAAGGGAGTCTCTGTAGCACTGGGTGAGTAGAGCAGTATTCACTGGCCAGACTTTCTTCTTTGCAGGTGAGTGATGAGGCAGGGAGCACTGAGTACAGAGGGAGCACTGGGACTGGGAAAAAACAGGGTAATCAAGCACTTCTACTGTTCAGTTGTTCTCAGCTACTGGAGTGGTCCTTTGGGCACCTCACAGCCAGGAGATAAGAGATGTGTTGGGAGCTGATCAGTATCCATGGCAGAGCATAAGATTTAGGAGGTCATGGAAGTGATGTACAGCCATTTTCCTTAAATATCCTCTCTTAAAAAGTTGTAATCACAGATCATCAGGCTCTCAGAAATGAAAGATGCTAGAGCAAGTCCAGAGAAGGGCAATGAAGCTGATGAAGGGTCTAGAGAGTAAGTCCTATGAGGAGCAGCTGAGGGAGCCGGGGTTGTTTAATCTGGAAGAAAAGGAGGCTCAGGTGTGACCTTATCACTCTCTACAACCACCTGAAAGGAGTTGGTACCAGATGGGAGCTAGTCTCTTCTCCCAGGTAACCAGCAACAGGATCAGAGGACGTAGTCTTAAGCTGTGCCACGGGAGGTTCGGGTTTGGCATCAGGAGGAATTTCTTCCTGAAAAGGGTTGTTAATCATAGGAATGGACTGCCCAGGAAGTGGTGGAGTCACCATCCTTGGAGGTGTTCAAGAAATGACCGGACACGGCGCTTAGTGCCATGTTGTAGCTGACAAAGTGATCAGTCCAAGGCTGGACTGGATGATCTTGGAGGTCTTTTCCAGTGTATATGAGTCTGTGATTCTGTATTCGTGTCTGTCAGAGACTGAAACTTCCCTCAGTGGGGCTGTGGGAATTAGGTGTGAGAGATCAAACACTTTCAACTTCTATATGCAATCAGAAAGTTCTCAGTTTCTTGCAGTTTCTACTTCTAGGTTGTGACAGAATAATCCCTCTTTTTTTTCCAGATTGGTATGAATTTGCAGCCATCAACCATAATTTCCAAATCTGGCTCTGTTAAGCATCCCATGAATAAACAATACCTAAAAATTACTAACCAGAATGCTAAACAGCAGTGCAAATTCCAACCTTGAATAATTACATTCTCATACTGTGTACAATTAGAACAGTAAAAAGGTATGCACATAGATGTTGTAAGCAATAATACTTGTTAGCTTCTCATTATGAAGTCCTGGAATTCCAGTTACTATATTTGCATTTTTTCTGATTACTTACAAGTCCCTCTACAAACCCTATACAATTATTGCTTTACTCTTGTTTTATTTCCTGCATTATTCTGAGGCTGGCTTTATACTTCTGTCCCCAGAAGATGAGGAACGGTTCTAAATTAAACATGTAACATTTCACTTAAATGACCTGAAGATGGGTTTATCTCTTTCTCCAGGTGGCCTAATAAATAGAGACCTTTCATCACGTAGATGCTTATCACAGCTGTAACCATGCTATTTCCCCAGTCTTCAGTATAAAACCTGTTGTAAGTCATAGTTAATTTACATTAGCATCCATGGATGTTGATTCTTCGAGATTGCTGCCTTCCAAGCTTATCATTGTGTGTAAGAATGTGCAGACACAGTTCAACCTAAAGGGCTGTTGATACTGACTCATCTTTATTCAAACATTTCTTGCTCATCCTTGAATGTTTCAAGCACAGGCAGCTCTCCACAGTTCCTGTAGTTCACGGTGCTGTTCAGGATACACTTATATGTTGTATGCATTTGAGCATATTTGGAGCTTTCAGTGAGGGCTGAGTGTGAATGTATTAATATTTGTAGAATTGACTGTGTGTGTAACTTAGGTAGGAACCTTTGAGGTAGTGCTAAATGAGCTAGCTGAGATACTGATAGGAATAAGGAATTTTCTTTAAATTTGCTAAAGCTTCTTTAATGTTATCTGGCAGCCACACTGTTCAGATGCCTTTGCTGACCCTTAACTGTATTTCATTAATTCTCACGGAGAATGACTTTAATTTTTATTAAATTTTCCATCTTCATTGGATTAAGTGTTTTGACATTCTTGGTTTTGACTGTCTTGGTTTGGGCAGGAGAGAGATTTAACTTCCTGGGCATGTGTTAGGGCATGGCTGACATTTGCTGTCAAAAGCAAAGCATCCAGGTGAAGAGAGCAAAAGCTCTTTTTTTTTTTTTTTTNTTTTTTTTTTTTTTTTTTTTTTTTGACTAACCAAGTACTGACTGGATGCTCTTGGGATTTGAGGAGTTTGAGGAGGAAAATCCCCCCTTTCAACCTGTTGTTCAGCCTGTCTTTCTCCTGGGAAAACCTTTAAAAAGGAATGTCTGTGTTGCACCAAATGTTGTTATTTCCAGTTTCTCCTATGCACTGCTTCTAGGCCACATGTTGCAAGACTGACGGCACCTGTTCAGGTACTATAAGAGCAAGGTGTGGGCTGGCTGCAGGGACAGGAGTCTCAGCACAGTCCTTCAGTCCAGCTCCTCAGCTCTGCTAATGACTGACTGGAATATAATGTTAAGCGAGTCTCTGTATGCATCTGATTTACCCTGCTAGTAGGATAGGGACAGCAGTGCCAACCTGACACTTCCAAAGCACTTCAGCAGCTACTGTGTGAATGGTTTTTGTATCAGTGTTGCAAATTACCTATTTAAAGTGATTGTTAGAGGGAAAGCATCAGTTTTCCTTTTACATATAAAGCACACAGCCAGATCTTACTAGAGATACTTGAAGTCTTAAGGAAAATAGGCTACAAGATATTTTACTATAGAGAGACTGGACTTCAATAAAACTATTTTCTTTGTAATGGTCTATAGAAACAACATAATTGCCCTGTTCATAAATGAATTATTTCACCCCTCCTTTCTGCTTCATTGCCTACCTACTGCAGAAAGGTATAGGCCATCTGGAAAACAAGAATATCAGATTCACCATTTATAAGGCTTGGGTATTTAATTTGCCTTCCACCTTCAATTCTACTGAGTAAATGATTTCTGACATTCTCAGCAACTAATAAAAAAGCAAAATTTACTTTGTATTATCCAATACAAGTAACTACACATCTGCTGAATTTCAGTAGCGATGATCACACTAATCTAAGTGCAGAAGGAAATCACAGCTTCACTTGCTCATGAAACAAAGAAAGCTAAACCTTACTGTGTAATTTGGAAGCAAAACTCAGAATTGCATTTTCAGCTCTATATTTAATTTTAGAAAGGAGCAATGGAGGTCCAAGCTTAGAAGGTTGCCTGCGCAAACATGGTATTCCTGTCCCCTCAGTTCTTTTGCATAGCTCATACATATGTACAACACAAGAGCCAAGATGAAACTCTTTTTTTATTACTGTCAAAATGGTATTTTTTGAATGTAAAAACTAGTTCTTCTTTGCAGAGCACATACACAAAAAGTATACAAGTAATTTCAGTTGGAATAATTGTAATCTAGAATACAATAATGCTTTATCTGTTTGACAGTGATGAATTAAATAACATAACAGCATACACAGTAATGAATTCTTAGGGGACAGTAAAAAATCTTTAGGTATTATGAGAGCCTTTTCATTGCAGTTTTCCTAAAGCCCTCAGTTTGGCTTCATTTCTTTTTTTAGATTTTCATGAAGTCATGATCTTTGACACAATTTTTGAAAATGTCCTACAGACAGGGTGTTAGGTGTTTCTATTCAGCTGCACTGAATTTTAAAGGATTTCTTTTAAGGTAGTGTTTCCAGTTTAGACTCCTGTTGTGTTTAAAAATAAAACAGGGAAGGTATGCCTCTACTCTTTCACAAAAGGAAAGTCAGATAACTCAAGGTGGCCCATTTGAAATGCAGCAAGGTAACAACAGCCCACATTAAGAGCACAGTCAGGCCTGCTATACCTATTGAAATCAAGGAATGTCATTTATATTTAATACAGCTTACTGAAATGAATTTATTGCATCTAAAATTCACTATTTAACATGAATTATCTGTAACCTGGCTTAGAAAAACACCATTGTTCTCTTGAGTGCAAAATGTTAAAAAAAATACTTGTTCGTTTATTACATGAGAAGCAGTCTGCATTTCAGATAAGAAACTAAAACAATAAATGCAGTCGTTATCCAACTACAATTTAAATTAATGTTATTCATTCTGGCTGCTCTGTATATCCATGACCTTTACAAGCCTTTATTTATCACAAATAACAAAAAACTTAAACAGCTAATTTTGCAGGAGTCAACACTGATGTATTACTGATTATTTCTCATTTGAAATGATTGTGCTATCTCCTTAATTAAAAAGATGTCTGCTGTACATGGGAGAGTTTTTATCATGTAAAAGGGTTTCTGATGGTCATTAGGGATCAAAATACATTTTTCCTCTAAGACTCAGTCACATTTAGTTAAGCACAACTCAGTTATAAGGTCATTTCATGTGAGAGAGGATAATATCAGCAGAACACACTTGAGTAATTCATTGGGATCCAGATCCCCATTCTACCCTCACCTTGTATTCATTTATGAGTAAGGAGATGTTTTTTTCTCAGGGATTGTCCTGAGTATTTCTGTGATGGGACAAGATAAAACCTCACTGGATAACGCAATATACCTTAGACACACAGTTCACTGTGCCTAAACCTTGTGCTGTGACTTCATTCATCACCCTGTATGTGTCCCTATGACCCATCGCTATCACTGTTCTGCTGCCATGCAGCCACCTTCTCCTTCATTATGAAGGAATTGCTGTCACCCCCTCTCAACTTTTCCTATAGCTGACGTGAATGGAAGGTGGCCACGCTCACCATGCTGTACGCTTCTGGTCCCTCGCCCCGCAGACCCAGTTCTGTGGTCTCCAAGAACAGGCACAAGGAACACTGCACTCTGTGTTGGCTCTGTGACAAACAGCCTACTGAATCCGTAGCAGCCCTCTCTCCTACCAGTGTCAAAACTCAGATTTTTAACAAGCAAACACCCAACACATTTTTATAGTTACCTATGTGCCACCCAATGTAATCCACAAGTCAGTGTCTAACTCTGAATTGGGAGACTGCCAGAGGACACTAGTTGCATTTTGTGTTAAAATCTTGATTTTGTTTCCATTAGAGTGAAAGCATTTTTTGCATGTTTGCAGAAAGTTTTTGTAGAAATAGAAACCAGAATTTGAGTACACTAAACTAGACTGCACTGGTTGTGATGAACATGGATTTTTTTTTTCTCTCTCTTTGTTGAAATTTTCTCCTCTTTTTTTTAAAAGCCTCCCAATTCTGTGAAGAAATAAGCATTTCTATCTTCTGATTTTTTATAGTTGTGGCCAAAGTAGAAGACTCTCGCCCAATGCAGAGACCCCCAAGAAGGCCACGGAAACCCAAGACATTAAATAATCCAGAAGACTCCACCTACTACACTCTAATACATGTGAGTCTAAGAAGCTTTTGTGGGTTAAAACTGCCAGATATTTCCCACCTAAACCATCTTTCTAATTGTCCAATTCCCTATATTCTTTTCTAATGCATAAAAACAGCATAAAAACAGCATAAAAGCTGTGTCCTGCTGAGAAGAGGCAGGCCACGAACTTCACATTTCAAACGAGGCTTGAAATTGAAGTTCATAGTTACTCTGACTGAGGACCCATGTCAGACCAATATCTACTTTTGTACCTAAACATACATACTTTCATTATATGCATAAGCAGCATTTGCAATTTCAATATCCGAATCAAGTGCCCTGTCTCCATAGTTTCTTTGTAAGTCACAGGAGAGAAACAGTAGAGTCACAGGTTCGTTTGGAGAGCTATTTTGAGCATCTAAATTAGTGCTTGATCTTGCAGAGAAAGCAAATACTAAAATAAGCTGTATTAGTATGCACACTGTAACTTCCTTTACAAATGTGTCAGATTGTGATTATGAAGGAATTGGCAAACACCAACAGCTCAGGAGACTAATGGATTTGAGTGTGTCTATATATAGCCTTTGGTCCAAGTTCAGATACCAAGTGCTGCATTCTACTCTTGACTTCAGTGCCCTTAAATATAGCAGAAAAGGCAAGAAAGTAAGCAGAAAGAGAGAAAATGTAAAATCAGCTCAGAAAGCATTTCCAACAAAAAAGCAATTAAACTGATTTGCTCCAGGTGCCTGTATCTTAGTGACCTATTTTAGCAGCCAGTGAGAACCCAGCTAATAAACTAACCGTAGCAATTGCTTCTCCTTTCAACAGAAGGTGTCACCAGGGCCTTTAGGGACAGTTGTGTTTGGCATACGAAAAAAGACAAATATGGTTATGTTTTATTCTGGAGGCTTTGAAATAACACAGCTTTCCAACAGTGATATTTTGAAAAGAAATTACATTCTTAAAAATAAATTTGCACGTACGAATAAAATTTGTTTTGCGAAAGCAAGATTGGTAAGATAAAGGAATGAAATGAAAGGCATGACAGAGTATTCTGTATTAGGAAATTTCTGAGGAAAAGGGTAATTCTGAAGTAAATGCCTATTTAGAAAGCCAAGACTATGGAACATAGTATTTTCTGAAAGCTAATTTGTTACATGGCCAGTTCATATCAGAAAACAGCTATGACATTGCAAAGAAAAACTGCAGTAATGCCAGGAAATTTTTAATCAATTTTTAGCAGCAGTTTTTCAAGATATTAATCAATAAGTTGTATTTTCAAGAGGGTGTGTAAAAGAGAAACTTGTCTTTCTGACATTAAGTTCACTGGTCATTGAGCTCTAACTTTAGATGGTGGGCAGCTTTAGAAACTAGTCAGTTTTCCCAGCTATCATGGATTTTCTACCTTATTAAAAATCGCTGTCACCTACAGGTATTCACAGATTATTATCAAGCCCAGATCACCTGAAAGTGAAGGCACACAATATGAGTGCATTTTTAGAAAATTTTTATCTATCTTGTGCAAAACCAGGTATTTCTTTCACATCATGTTACAGATATTAATTAGACACCTTCCATTCTCATTCATCTCCTTGCATATCAAATGAACTAAAGGGATACACAGGTATAAATGAAGCCTAACATAAGCCCATTGTTCATATAAGGCACTACAAGTTTATTTTGGGATATATTTTTTTCAATCACCCTATTATTTTGAAATTATGTGTCATGTTCATTTGCCTGCACACTGAAGTCCATTAGGATTTATGATTCTCAGTGACTTTATAGTCACTAATTCTAATGAGTTTTCAGTCATTTGTGAAAAACACAATTAAGACCACTTGCACTTAAAAATACTGCCTTTCAAGTATGATGAGTTAGGTGCTGCACCCTACTGTTGTTTTGGGTGTAGGGGCAGAAATCTATTAGAGATAAGACATTACTCACATTCCCTATAAATCTTCTCTCCTCTACATTTCTAGATATCTTGCATCCTAAGGGTTCTTTTGCCACCTAGTATACTATTTTTTAAGTCGAGCCTTTGTCTATTTTACTCTAGTAAAACCTGTGACAAGACTACATTGGTATTAATGAGAATAGGATTATACCTGCTCCCACTGTGTTGCCTCTATTCATGGAAATTCTCTTGGCGTCACAGTAAAATTGCCTCACTGAGATAGTGTTGTCAACTTCATTAAAGCAGCTATAGCTATTTGAAAGTTTTAGATCTACTTTTTCTGTTCTGATCACGATTAATTTAACTTTTTTCTTTTTTTTACAGTATGGTAACTGAAATTTGGGAGCAACAAAGCTAATCCCATTCTCAGTCTCAAATATTCTGAAAAGAGATTTTTCTGAGACACTTGCTCAGCATATTAGATTCTATATAATTTCTTTTAATGAAAAATATACAACACTCTCCTACCTAATGCTGATGAATTGTATCTTTGCATAAGCTTTTCTTTTAGTATTTTTAATTACTTTTTATTTTCTTAGAAATCAATACAAGATGAAAAACGGAAACCAAGAAAAGAAAGGTAGTTTTTTACCTTATCTCTCTATTGTCCTTTTAATACTCTACAATAGTTTTTAGCTGTACTTCAACCAGGAGAATAAGGCATTGAAAAAAGAACCGTAATTTGGTGATTCACAGGAACGACATTGTATACAAAGTTAAAATACGCAATTTTCAACGACTAAAATCCATTAGAGAATTCAGTCCTTCCATTTTAGTGAAACATGGCCCTTTACCATGGCAACACAAGCATTCTAATAAGTTAAGGTCCACATCAAAGATAGTTCTGACACAGAGAATAATTGAAGGTGCTTAAAATTCCAGTCAAAGCAAATGAGCAACCAGTTCTTTTTTGTTAGCAAAAATACAAAGACTGTTAAAATTCTCTCCTAAAAATATATGACTGTTTGGAAATAATAAAATTAAAACAAGAGTTATTAATAACGGGTAAAGAAGAGTAGCCCTTGAAATTTCAAACATAGGTGTTTTCTTCACAGTGTAACTAACCTATTTCCATGGATCCCTGCAGAAAAAAGGAAGCGATAGGCATATTCTGCCCTTCTGTATCTTGAATCCTTATGTGTCCTGTAGACGTGGTTCACAGCTCCTGACATACATCATAGCTTTATTTTATTTGTGTTTCTATACTTAAGCTTTTTTGGTGCCCCCCCAGTGACACTGCTGTGGCACCACAGTGTGCATAGGATGGCAGCCTGCTCATAGGCGCAAGATGAAAGGGCTCCCTGCGCTGTCCTCAGCTGAGGTTGCAGAATACAAACTCCATAGCTAAAATACGCGTCTTAAAGGATGTTACATGGCATTAAATGCATATAAAATGTGCTCAGGGCATCTAGCTTCATTCAGCCGCAGTTCAAATTGCACTTGACCATGCCACATCTTAAGGGACTGTCCATGTCCCCCATGTCTGGTCTCTTTCAGCTTTTTTTTTTCTGATTTCATTTGGATCCTGAAAAAATTTCACACCTATTGACTCCAGTTTAGCAAAAAAAAAAAATTTAAACCCACCAAAATCTAGTGTTTTCTCTCTTTGGCCTCAGTTAGGTTTCACTCATCTTAAATCTAGTTAACCACTTTCCTGATGGCATCTTCCTTCATGTGCTGACTCTGTATCAGTGGAACATAGCAATTGAAATCAATGAATTATTTCTGGTTTCTACCAATGTGAGACTTGAATTCTGGACTTCTTTTTTCAGATTGTGCTTTCAGGACTTTTTTTTCCCTAGCCATTCTAAACTGGATGTCAGGATTGATTTTTTTCTGTATATATAATACACTGGATACCATTCCTGTAACAAAATAAGAGACATCTGCATTATTGACACTTGTACCTGAACTAGTTGCTTTAGACTCTCTTCTTGTACTTAGAGAAAAAAATAGTAATCTTCAGGAAAATGATTCATCTCTTGCTCAGAGATTTCTAAAATAGGTCAGATGAATTACACCATAAAAATGCCTCTCCGCAGAGTATAATGGCAAATCCAAACAGTCCTATATATCTCCTTTATGAATATATAAAAGTATTTAGCATTTCAGAATTCTCAGTATCTGCATTGTACAGCAGTCACACTTCAGAAACTGATTTTTTGTGCCTATATATATTTTTCCTTAGATCCTCAACACAGAAATAGAACAGATTAATTGTTTTTGAATGTTGAATGTAAAATTGAAAAGGTAAACTGTTAACTTAGTGTTCTTATTCACTGACAGTCTGAGCAAAGTGCTAGATTTAGATATCTACTACCAAGAAATTTCATCTACTGACTCCACCTCAAAGGACAGCAGTTCTACCACAAGAAGGAAGAGACACCCAAGTGAGCGCAGGACTTCAATTTTAAGAGCTACTGAGCGGTAATTCATACAAAATAGTAATAGGAAAAAATAAATGTTGTGTACCCTTGTTGAGATATTCAAAAGATTAATACAAAGAAAAAAGATACACTTTCAAATTAGACATAAATCTATTCTTTTAGTCATGGAATCTTGCCAAAATAACTTGCAGAGTGTATAGCTGAAAATTTCCCATCTTCATACGGGAGAGATAAATGCCAGTGTGATTTGTGTTCAGCCTACCTGCTAATTTTTGGTCTCCCAAGGGCCAGATGAGATGGACAGACATGATGCTGTAAATCTGTGATCTAAAATCAAATTAAGCAGAACCTAAAAAATTTATTTCTGATCAGTTAGGTTTTGTATAGGGTGGTTGTGCTCCAAACATTCTGCATATTTTCTGCAGGTAAGACTCTAGTGTGACTGCCTTCTTTTCCTGCTCTCCTGTAAGCAGCATGTGTATCTCTAGCCTGTGGTGCACCTCACCAAAGTGGACAGTCAGGAGAAAAACCCTAAAGGGAGGATTTACTCAACCTCCTCTCTTCTCATGTAGACTTCATAGAGGGTGACCACTGCTGGGTGGAAGGAAGTTCATATTCTCACTCTTGCCAATGCACCTACACACATTACACATGCAAACACATACTTATATATCCTAATATATTTTTATATTCTTGTGTCTTTATAAAGTTAAGAAAAACTTGGAAAATTATCTAGGTCAATGGTTTAAGGGAAACACTAAGCATGGGATGATCGCTGATTTGAAAATGTATCTATTTAATAGAGAAAATGTTTGTAGAACATTTAGAATGTAGAATGTTTGTTTTCTGCCCCTTACATATTTTATTTCTGGCCTTATTTTTAGGTAGGATCTAAATTAATTTCAGGAAGGTGTTGTGAAGGCATGGAATTAAAAATAACATCAGGGAATTACCATATAGTTTACATCCCTTGGAACATGCTGCATTTCTAAGGTGGTTAATTACACCAAATCTGTCACCCTAAGGTCTAGTTTAGGTGAATGAGAGTTTTGCTACTGAGCTTACTAAAAGGAATTTACCTTTTACTGTGTGCTGCTCTGATTGCATCCTAATTAGCCATAGTGAAACAAAACCTGTGTAACTTTTAAATTTACACTGTTGTCTCACAGGGCAGATGAATGCAATTGATAAACATTTCTAGACTTCAGTATCTCTTGAATGGGGTCATCTGGATCTAAAAACTACAGCCATTTCAATCTACAGAAGTGAAGTTTTATTTGGCAGTTTACCTTTGGCGCTGGGATAGGACCAGTGGTGGGATGCATCTTTAGTGTAGAACACTACAAATTTTTGTAATTATTTCACTTTTTAAATAACTGAGTTTTATTTTTAATCTTGCTCCATTGTAACAGCTGGTGCCAGGTCACCATTCCAGCCTGTCAGAGGGGACTTCCATCTTGCCATGTGAAAAAAAAAAAAAATAGATGCACACTTACACTGAGCTCCACTGGCAGATTAAGAACAGAGCAAACAGACCTATGCCAACTGAAAATCTGGTTCAGTAACTATCAGGCAAACGCTACTGCAAAGGATTCCCATGTCCTCAATGTTTTTATGTCCTTTTATTATGTCCCCTTCGTAGAAAAACATGTTGTTCTTTGGTGTTCATCTGCTTTTAGCATATAGTGTGTTTGTTCCTAGGTGCCTGCTCTGTGCAGCACAGAAGAGGCCTAGCAAAGTCAGTTGATTTCTTTCTTTCTTTCTTCTTTTATTTTTCTCTCACGAGGCTGGAGGTTAAGCAGTCGATTGGGAGTGTTTGCCAAGGTAAATGTTTTGACTTTAATTTCTAAAACACTTCTGTGCTTAATCCCTAGGTCGAGGATTGCAGAAAGACCCCTGGAAGAGAGTAAAGCTGAAGATAATCCCTATGACTACAGACGACTGCTGCGGAAGACCTCACAGCGCCGGCGCCTTATCCAGCAGTTCTAGCTGCTGCTGCTGTTCCTGCTGCCATTTGGCTTTTATTAGCATAATTTTTTTTATCATTTTATACCATGTGCTTCTTTTTTTTTTTTTTAAATCTTCAATGTTTCAAGTTTACAGTGTGTGTGTACATGTGAATTTGAATTACTGTGGTTTACAGCCCAACATCATTGCAAAGGGACACTGTCAGTCACATATCATATTATTAAGAAAAACCTAATATAAAAATCAGCTTTCCTTTGGGTACCATTGCTACATCCTAAAATTATTAGACATTAAGCAGCTTAAATGTAGTTTGCTTTTGTCAGTGCATTTTTCTTTTTGTCATTTCATCAGTCTCATTCAATTAAAATAATCATTTACTTTATAGTTCCCTAGATAAGCTTTCAAATTCCCATAAGCACCTTCAGAAAACCTTAGTTATTGTTTCTAATAAATTGTTTTACATGAAAAAAAAATTTACAAGAGGATCATAGGGGAATTTCTGCTCATTTTAGTTTACAATACCTAAATTTTGGGATTACTTGTTTGTGGCAAGTGTCCCTCTAAAAAAAAATTAACTTAAATGATTAATTGGATAGCATGCTATGGCAGTTTATTTCATTATTGACTTTGCTGTAAAGCTAGTAGCCAGTTTTAAAGGTCAGTATAGTGTGTATAATCTTTATGTTTGAGATGTCCATTTATGGGAAGTATATTCAGCCCTCTCCTCTGCCTCAGCTTTGTGACTAAGTGATGAACTTTTAAATCGTGTTTGCTTTGTTCTCATTTGCACTAGATTTTTAGGAATCTTAATCTCTGGGGTGCCAAGAAAGGAATAGAATTACACTCTCTGGTTGATTGCTGCCGAAATGTAATGATCATTCTTAATCAGTTCCACTAGAAATTTAGTGGAAATAAAAGCAATAGCCACAGTGTTCAAATTCCCCCCGATTCTTTATTCAAAAGACCTTCTTCCACAGAAACCACACAGATAATTGCAGCTCTTCCTTTCAGGATTCGTAATTGCATGTTCCCAGCTGCAAAGCAAGAGAAGGCAAATTTCATGATGCCAGCATAAAGGCCTGATCCTGCTCCCTTCCTTAGCTCTCCTAAACATGACGAGTGGCAGCAGCAGCCAGCCACAGGGATTGTTTTTTTTCTGTTCCTCACACACATTTGGCTCTTTTCCCAGAGACAGGTAACTATTGCTTCCTGATCTGCAAATAGTTATAAGGCTGTGCACTGGATTAAAATTTGCGGCAATGTAAAATTTCGCTATAAATTGTTTAAAATTTGAAATCTGTTTGAAGTTGCTTTCTCATGTATTGTTAAAACAGCAAAGTAAATAAAAATACACAAAGCAGTGATACAGTTGGCTGTGTCTGAATTACACCCAGAACTGACAAAATACTGTGGAGTGGGGCACAAGCAAGGCAGGGAAGGGCTCACAGCAGCCTCTGGCCGTGGAAAGCTGAGTTATTGCCTACGTAAAAGGCAATGCAATGCAGCAACTGAAACAGACCTGTTCCACACGAAAAGGTGCCTAGACTGATTTCGTTTAGTTTCCCATCATAGTAGTGTTTTCAAAAGACCAAGACATTTCTGTGAGGTCTCATGGGGGGACAGTCCTCGTAACCTTGTGGGTGCCTGCAGAAAGTGGAGAGATACCCTGGCAGCGCAGGAGCCCCAGGGCCTGGCTGCAAGAAGCGTGGGGACCCTGTGTGACCAGGGCTCTCCAGCAGAGCCAGATCCTGACCTGGTGTGCTCCCACTTGCCTCCCTCCAATGTTAGGGCTTGAAATCCCTGCTGTGCCGGAGGAGAGGCAGCCGCGGCAGGGAAGGGCTCCCTCGAAGACCCGGCTGAGTGGAAGAGGGAGGTCTGGTTGGCTTCAGAAACGACGTCGTGGAGGGAAAGGCTACGGTTCTTTTCCTGCTCTTCCAGTCTCGCCTCCGAGACCTGCTCCCTCCACGGGGCTGGAGCGAGGAGAGCGGCTCCACCAGGGTCCCCCGCCCTGGAGGTTGCGAGGATACCCCGGGAGTGGCCCGGGGACGCGGGGACAGATGCGGGAGCCAAAGGCCGCCCCCAGGCAGCCGCGGCGTCGGGCAAGACTCCTCCTGCACCTCCGTAGGACCCAGGACCCCTCCGCCAGCCCGGGAGCAGGAGGGGCCAGCGGGAGTTGCCCATCCTCGAACGGGCCCTTCCACCAGCGCCTTCTCCACGGCGGCCCGGTGGGGCGGGGGGGGCTCCGGAGGGTTGTCCTTTCCACGCCCTGGGACTGCCCCGCTGCTCGGCGCCGGTGGCAGAGGCTGTTCCGACCTCGCTGCCGCCCAGGAGTGCCCTGCTGGACGTGCGGGGGTGCCCCGGTGGAGGGGTGAGGGGCAGGGGGTGTGTGTGTGTGTGTGTGTGTACGTGTATTTCCCGTCACTTGGCACCTCACAGGACTGAGGACGCTTTCTCGTAGTCCCAGCCCTCCCCCTCGGGGCACAAGGCTGGACCATCGCGGCCTCCCGCGCCAAGACGTGTAAAACTATCCTTCCGTTCCGCTCAGCGCTCGGCGGCTCCGGAGGGTTCGGTCCTCTCCTCCGACCCTGTCGGGCTGCCGCCGCAGAGGTCGTGGGGCCGTCGGTGGGCTGAAGACAACACAGGTTCGCCTTATCCCCCCGAGGCAGCTGCAGCGCCAGCGCAGGGTGACCCTGCAGCTCAGGTCTGCCCTCAGCGCTATCACTCCCCCACCGCCGCCCCTCGATCCTCCGGTGCGTGGCGCGGACTCCCCTGA